>BSBN01000367.1:3600000-3935000 GCA_027924645.1 Cunninghamia lanceolata | reverse complement strand
AGACCATCCTGAAGTTAGGTTTAATATCAACAATAGCTGCAGTGATAACCCTGATTGACGTAAATCATGAAGAAAGGACCGGATACACATAAAGAAAGCATAGAAAACGAAAGAGAGAGAGACCGAAATATAAACACACTAAATTAACAGAGAAATAGTTAAGGTAAGGGCGATAAAAATACAATCAAAATTAAGAACCAGTGAAAAGGGAAGAGAGAACAAACAAACCGCCTTGTTGAGAATGCTAAGTCGTAGGAGGAGTATGTTTCAGGAAACAAGAGAGGAGATAGACAACCGTGCCTGGCTGAAAAATGACTAAATAGGGAAATCACTAGTCGGTTTAGTCGGAACAAGGCGTCGTGGGAAGTTGTTAGTCTATCAGCGAACCACGTGCGTAAATGAGTGCAGCGTAATTCCCACTAACGCCGTAAGGCGTTATGCTGCCAGAAATTGCCGAGGTTTAGATTTAGGAACTTTGGTAATCTCACTCTTGCAATGACATTAGCGGCGTCGTAAAGACCCTCTTGTTGATCTGTATGCGTCTGGTTGCACGTAATTGTACTTATATCCCACTGAAAATTGTAGTGTTTCACCATGAGAGAACACCACCGAGCATGCTTACGCATGCGAAGGGGTTTTTAGGACAGTGTGAGAAAAGTTTTTCATATCTCGTGTCATAACCACATGACAGATGTGGCTATGACACGTTTGATGTGTGTTGTGACCACATGGAAAATATGGGCTTGACATTTGGTAACAGAGCCAAGTTTTAAACACTGGGCGTATTTGGGCACGTTATTATTCCGCAACTTTGGCTAATTAGTTTCTACCTTGTTTTGTAGGATGCCTCCCCGACGTGTTCGACGAGCGCGATCACGCCACACAGCGTCAGTCGAGGTGCACAGCGATTCCTCAGCCGAGGGACTGGCACCCGTAGTTACAGCAGCACCACCTGCACCACCTGTACCACAAGCACTATTAGTACCACAGGCGACACTAGTATTGGCACCCATAGTTACAGCAGCACCACCTACACCACCTGTACCACAAGCACCATTAGAACCACAGGCGACACCAGTATTGGATATAGGTCCACAGATTTTACAGGCACTACAGACTATGTTAGACAGGTTACCGCCAGTGATTCCTGAGCCACGTATAGAGCCTCGTGTCGATCCGCGAGAGGAGCCACGTGCCGAGTCACGTATTGAGCCACGTATGGAGCCCCGCGTTGATCCACTAGAGGTGCCACGTGTGGAGCCCTTCGTTGAGATTCCTGACACAACAGTAGAGGAGGTAGGGTCAGCCTCCCGAGCATGGAGCAAGAGTCCTCCGAGACTTTTGAGACAAGAACAGGTTTAGCATGGATTATATGAGGATGGTGTGGAAGAGCCACTTGTGAGGCTTAGAGACAGAGGGGACCCCATCAGAGATCTACTGAGGCTCAACCCACCCACTTTCGCAGGTGCTACAGAGGGAGCTGTGGCCGAGGCTTGGCTGATTAGCTTAGATAGGTGTTTCGCATTGCGACCATATAGAAGCAACACGAAAGCACGAGTGGCAGTCCATCTTCTTAGGGATGCAGCAGCCACCTGGTGGCGCATAGAGGAGTGCAAGCGCCGACTATCCGTGGATACACTCACATGGGACATCTTCATTGAGCGCTTCAATGCACGATATTTGTCCGAACATTATAGACAGCGCAGGATCGATGAGTTCCATGATTTACAGCAGAGGGGACTCACCGTGACTCAGTATGAGAGCCGATTTATAGAGCTTTCTCGTTACGCGGAATACCTCCATGACGAGAAAATCTTAATACACAAATTCATCAGAGGGCTAAATCACGGGATAGCAGGACCAGTTCATATGGCAAATCCCCAGACCATGAGTGAGGCTATTGAAAAGGCCCTTATATCAGAGGAAATTCAGGGATGAGGGCAGAATTCATGCCCGCAGTACCAAGAACGTAATCCCCAACAACAGCAAAACTCCTGAAGGCCTCAAAATACAACACAGAGAGGAGGATATAATCCTTCATCATTACCTCCTAGGCCACCACAGCAGCAGCAACATCAGCAAAAATCTAAATTTCAACAGAGGGGACAGGGAGGACAGAACCGTGGATGGCAGCAGCAGGGTTCACGCAGAGATCAGAGACAGCAGGGTTCATCGGTAGGACCCGCGAGGTCCCAGCAGTCTTACAGAGGCTCACAGGGATCCACTGGACGGACTGGGCAACAACAATTGGGCAGAACACAGTCAGGGCAATTACAGATTTGAGGACCATGTTATGTGTGTGGTGGGGCAGGGCATCTGGCTAGAGAGTGCCCGCAGGGATTTACTGCAGGGGGACAGCCCCGATCAGGAGGATCTGAGTAGACCGTAGGTGACGTGGGCAGAACCCACCACATGTCTGCAGCGGTTGATAACTGCCAGGCTGATTTCCAGGCTTCTGTCATCGAGGCAGCAGGTACGATTGGAGACTTTTCCATTTCGATCCTTTTTGACTCAGGAGCTACTGACTCTTTTTTGTCTAAATCGTTAGTGGAGCATTGCAGGCTGGTGGCTTCTAGGCAAGACATTAGGTGGGAAGTTGAGTTAGCCTCAGGGGCTAGGATGTCAGTAGATTCCTTGGTTAGAGATTGTGAGATCACATTGGGGTCATTCACCACAACATGTGACCTTAGGATTATGCCATTAGGATCCTACGGAGTAGTTCTGGGTATGGATTGGCTTGCGGCACATAGAGCCAAGCTTGATTGTCGCCAGAGGATGATTAGCTGTTTAGATGATCATGGTTCATCGGTTGAGATAGTAGGCATTCAAAAGCCCACGGCTGCTCGTATGATATCCGCTCAGCAGCTTAAGTGCTGTATGCGGAAGGGATGTCAAATGTTTGCCATCACGGTTAGTGATAGAGCAGAGGATGACCCTGAGGCTACTTTAGATGATCACCCTGTCCTTAGAGAGTTTGCCGATGTATTTCCGCTGGAATTACCAGGTATGCCTCCACGCAGAGAAGTGGACTTCCACATCGACTTAGTGCCAGGTGCAGAACCGATATCCCGTGCACCCTATAGGATGACTACATATGAACTCACTAAACTTAAACTGCAGTTAGAGCAATTACTTGAGAAGGGACACATCCGACCTAGCGTTTCACCATGGGGCGCACCGGTTATCTTCGTAAAGAAGAAGGATGGGTCTCTTCGATTATGCATGGACTACAGGCAGTTGAACAAGGTGACGGTGAAGAACCGTTATCCTCTGCCTAGGATTGACGACCTTTTTGATCAGATGCAGGGAGCCAGAGTGTTCTCGAAAATTGATCTAAAATCTGGGTATCACCAATTGCGCATCACGGAGTCAGATATTCATAAAACTGCTTTTCGAACCAGATATGGCCATTACGAATTCACAGTGGTACCTTTCAGGTTGACGAACGCTCCTGCAGTATTCATGAGTCTCATGAACGAGGTGTTCCGTACTTACCTAGATCGGTTCGTGATAATATTCCTTGATGACATTTTGATTTATTCACGGACTGAGGAGGAGCATGTGGAGCACTTGCGTCAAGTTTTGCAGCAATTACGAGAGCAGCAGCTTTATGGCAACTTGGCGAAGTGTGCCTTCTTCAGGACAAAGGTGCAGTATTTGGGACACATTTTATCAGGCGATGGCATCTCCATAGATCCATCTAAAATCAGAGCAATTCAGGAGTGGCCGGCACCCACTAACGTGACAAAGGTCAGAAGCTTTATGGGGTTAGCCGGGTATTATCGTCGGTTTGTCGAAGGTTTCTCCAGGATAGCACATCCCATTACTTCCCTTCAGCGAAAAGGGAAGGGTTTCACTTGGACCGAGCAGTGTGAAAAGGCTTTTGGAGTCCTCAAGGAGCATCTTACTAGTGCTCCTATTTTAGCAGTCCCAGATCCTACAGAGGAGTTTGTAGTTTGCACAGATGCATCATTAGAAGGTTTGGGAGCCGTGCTTATGTAGGATGGTCAAGCGATCGCATACGAATCGCGGAAACTAAAGACACATGAGTTAAACTATCCTACGCACGACTTAGAGCTCGCAGCTGTTGTTCATGCCTTGGTTCGTTAGAGACACTTTCTCTTAGGTCGACGCTTTGAACTCCATTCGGATCATCATAGTTTGCGGTATATTTTTACACAGCCTAATTTGAATGCCCGCCAACGGCGTTGGATGGAATTCCTATGCGAATATGACTTCGATGTCCACTATATCAAAGGGAAGGAGAACGTGGTCGCTGATGCTTTGAGTCGAAGACGCCACGAGATCCAGACCCTGACCTTGAAGGTGGACTTGAAGGATCGCATCTTACAGCATCTGCCGAAGGACGAATGGTTTCTTGAAGTGCAGCAAGCATTATTAAATCAGAAGGCCCTTGAGGGCAAATTTACAGGATATTCCCTTGAGTCTGATGGTATACTTCGACATCGGCAGTGCATCTATGTACCCCATGCGGGTAATCTTCGCACAGTAATCCTATCAGAGGCTCATAGAGCACCCTATGCAACACACCCAGGAGTGAAGAAGATGCATGCTGACTTACGACAACTTTATCATTGGGCTGGGATGAGGGGTGATATTACTGAATTTGTTGCTCCTTGCCTGGAATGTCAGAGGGTCAAGGCCGAACATCAGCATCCAGTGGGACTGTTGTACCCTCACGAAATACTTGAATGGAAATGGGACACCATTTCTATGGATTTTATCGTTGGTCTACCTATGTCATCACGTCGCCATGATGCTATTATGGTGATAGTTGACAAGCTGACCAAAGTGGCACATTTTTCACCAATATGCACAATATACAATGCACCATCAGTGGCAAAGGTGTTTCTTGATCAGATTGTTAGACTTCATGGGGTACCTCGCCGCATTATATCTGATAGAGACTCCGTATTCACTTCATTGTTCTGGAAAGCCTTACATCAGGCGTTGGGCACACAGCTCAACTTCAGTTCAGCATATCATCCGAAAACCGACGGACAGACAGAGAGAGTTAACCAGGTGTTAGAAGACATGCTTCACATGTATGTGATGGACCATCAGTCTAGATGGGAGGAGTACCTATATCTAGTTGAGTTTTCCTACAATAATGGGCATCATAGCTCGTTGGGTATGCCTCCTTTCCAGGCGTTATATGGTAGACCATGCAGAACACCTTTGAGTTGGGATCGGATAGAGGACAGAATAGTCATCGGTCCAGAGATAGTTCAGAATATGGAACTGCAAGTCAAACAGATTAGACAAAGGCTCCAGGAAGCACAGGACAGGCAGAAAAAGTATGCCGATGCTAAGAGGACCGACCGAAGCTTCTCTGTGGGGGAAAGAGTATTTTTGAGAGTGCGGCCACACAAGAGTCCAATCCATTACGGAAAAGGTTCTAAGCTCGTACCACGATTTGTAGGACCTTTCGAAATCTTGGAGTGGATAGGACCAGTAGCCTATTGTCTAGCCTTGCCACCTAGCCTGTCACGTATCCACGATGTATTTCATGTATCAGTTTTATGTCAATATATTTTTGACTTATCTCACGTGTTGGATTGGAGTGCTCTTCAGGTAGAGGCAGACGGACAACTGGCGTTGGAGCCAATTCACATATTGGCTCGTCGGACGCTGGCCCTTCGAGGTCGAGATCTGGACCAGGTTAGAGTCCAGTGGGACCTATACAACGAAGTCACTGCAACATGGGAAGATGTAGAGAGACTGAAGACCCTTTATCCTCACCTTTTTGATGACTTCCAGGAGGAAGTACCGTCTTAGGGGGAGAGGATGTGAGGACCGTCCTTTTTACTTCTGTTGTTATGACTATTTACAGTACTGTTATTGTTACTTTTTATATTTGTGGGATAGCAGTTCCTGGAATTGTCAAACTATTAAACTTTATTATGACTTCGGAAAAACTAATTAGGTGATGTTTGGATAAGTTTACATTTCAGAAAAACATTAATTAGGTGATGATGGAAAATTGTAATATGATTTCATTTATGTTAAATAATACTATGTCATGATAATGCATGTTTTCAAGTTGCTTCGGCTATGATGATTTTATGTGGTTACTGATCTTGTAATTTAGTGTGCAGGAATTACTAATCGAACCACAGAATTCAGAGATCATTCCACACCTTGTTATTTGTTATTCCCTGTTAAGCCGATCTAGTTCCACGAGGAACCAAGATCTCTTTGTGTTTGATGTAATGTTGTAATGTGGTCTTTCGTATGGTCGAGTGGGTTAGGTTACCCTCATGTAACATTATTTTATAATTTGTGTAGTAAAGAGATTTGAATTTGAATTTCCTTATTTAATTTAAATTTATGAGGCCTTTTCTTGTGCTTTACCTTGACCAGGGGTGTCTTGTATGGGTTAAAGTTGACCCTGGGTTATACCCCATGGGTCCAGGGGCCCATTTGGCATGGGTAACCCTTGAGTAACCTCCATCTAGTCATCTTAACTTCCCCCTGAAGTTAAGTGGCGAAAATTGGAGGTAGGAGGGGACATGATGGGTTGTACCAACACCCAACCCATCCCGTCTACTTTCCCCAAGGTAAGAGATGCCATCCATTATTGAAGGATTGACTTAAAGTCACCCCTTCCATAGTGAGATTCCCCCATGTGCTGTGGGGACACCCATGTGAAGAAGGGAAGAAGGGGCATGGGTCACCTGTCTTCTTCCCCCTTTAACTCCTTTTATTTCTCCCATGCATAAGAGGAATCACATGAGGAGAGGAATAAGGAGTACTCTTGGGAAGGGTGAGTGACATAAGCCACCAGGGCAGAATAGTGGTTTTGGGGGAGAGTGAGAAGGTAACAAGTGTCACCTCCCCATTCCTCAAAACTGAAAAGAATTTGGTTATTTGTTTCTAATTTTGGGATGAGAGGGAGTTAGTTGAATTTTGGGAAAACTTTCATTTTGCCTTACCAAAAATAGAAAAGTTAGCTTGTATGAGAGAGAAGGGAGAGGGAGTTGGTGGCTAAGGTTGGAAGAGAACTCTGTGGGCTCAGCAACAGCTTCATTCCAGGAAGGCTTTGTAAGGTTGGTTTGAATTCTACCTTTGTTTCGTATAGCTGAATATGTAAAGTGTGTGAATTTGTGTTTAGATTTGTTTTCTGTGGGGTTTGTTGTCGGGTTGTTTGACAGAGCTTCTCCCACTTGGGAGAAATGCTCATCAAGTTTGGGGTAGGGGAGGAGAGATCCTCCTCGGGTGCATACCTGTTTCCATCTTTTGGGATGTTGAAATCCTTGAGGGCATGTATCTGTGTCTGTATCTTTGACTTGAGAGTCATATACAGATTTCTTACAAATTTGTGATCAAACTTGGTTTGAGACCAAGAGAAATTGTATTGGTTAACTTATCTGTCAGGGTGACACTCTGGAGTCGAGTGTGTCCACTCTCCTGCCCCTTACGAAACTCACTGTAGATGAGTTTCCGTGTTGTGTAAATGACCCACGGGTGTTTGTGTGCTTTGGGATTGTTGTTGTTACTATTGTGAAGTGGAGTGTTTGAGTTACCCAGGTGTGAGTATGGTCTCCCTAGCTCGGGGGTGACCCACTTGCGGGTCTACGGAAGGGAGGAGAGCTAGATGAGTGGTGTTTTCTTCTTTGTTTGTCTTTGATACGCAGGTTTTCCCTTGGAGCTTCTAGTTGGCTTGGAAGAAGTTATATTTGTGAAGAAACAGTTATTCTTCTGTCATGAGAATCAGGCCTGGTTCATTTCTTAAGAGTTGAAGAGAGAGCACCTCTATTGTTATTGCTGTAATTTATTGTTACCCTGGGGGTGAAGGAAATCACCTCCCTGATCTTGTTAATTAATGGACTTCTACTTGGTTGTCTCAAGCTATCAGTTGTAGACTGTTTGGGTGAAGAAAGTTCATATCTGGGAAGTTAGTTGTTGTATCCATGGTTTAAAATCTGTACTATGAATGTGCTTAAATTGTCAAGTTTGTTGCTTGTAAACCTTGTTCAATAGCACTTTATTTGTGTTTCCAGTATTATTGAAAGGAAGAGTTCATTATTTAATTGCAATCTAATCTGAGTTTGTTTATGTAATTGAAAGTTTGGAATTGCTTAACTAGTTGAAATGATAGTTCTATGGTTCATTGATCTAATGGAAAAGACAATTTTAAATGTTTAAGTTTATTCTCATATATAGTGGTTTCAGTTAATTTGAAAAGATTAGAGGAAATCTAGCATGTATATATTTCTATCTATTAAGTTAAGCAACTTAAATATTTGATGAAAATGGAATATATATCGCTATATATAAAAATATATATATATAAATATATATATATATATATATATATATATATATATATATATATATATATATATATATATATAATAATAAGTTGATATATATTTACCATTTCTACTGAATAAGTGAAACTAGAATATATATATATAGGTATATATATATATAGGTATATATATATATATATATATATATATATAATTGTTAATTATCATTATAATAGGTTGAAATTTGAGAAGATTATGAAATAAATATATATATAGATATATATATATATATATATATATATATATATATATATATATATATATATATATATATATATATATATATATATATATATATATATATATATATATATATATATATAACAGTTGTTATAAATTAACATTTTGATAGAATAATAGAAAACTGAATAAATTATTTTATTACAGAGACTGAAAAAAATCTATATAAATATATATATATATATATATATATATATATATATATATATATATAAATATATTATTGATATCATTTATCATTGAAAGGCACGAAATACTGAATAGAGTTATGACTGTCGAAATTTTGGATCGCTGTGTAAAAACACAGCCGAAGCTTCACATTTGGGCGGTGGGGAGAAATCCCCACCGCAGTATCTATCTAATAAATAAAGGTTTGGGGAGGGGCGGAGCCCCACCCACACCCCACATCGTGGGATGTGGGTGGGGCTCCGCCCCTCCCCACATCCCCCCTTTCCTTTGAAACCCCCACGGAGCCACAGCTCTGCGCGGCTGACCTCTGTCTCCTCCGCTGGCTGCGGCCACTGCCGCCCATCTCCTCTGCTGGCTATGGAAAATAAAACAAAAAAAAAATGTTAGGGCTTTTGGCCCTAACATATAAGTTGGTTTTTATTTGAAATGAAATACATTAAGTTGCCATATATATAGGCATATATAGATACTATATATGCCTATGTATATAGTAATATATTATGAAATAATTAATATATATATATATATATATATATATAAATACATTTATGTATATATATATATATATATATAGAAAAGGGATTACGTGGAGTTTGTTTAATAATTAAAAGAACAATTTTGTCAACTACATATACATTAAAATATATATATATATATATATATATATATATATATATATATATATATATATATATATATATATATATATATATATATATATATATATATATATTTATGGAAATAGTTTTATGAGCCATTTTATTGGGCCCTCGTTTAAAATCTTGATAAAATGTGACACATGGATATACAAAAATAAAATAAAAATATATATTTTCACAGTAGTTTTTATTAAGTGTTGAACACAACAACCAAAGAAGTTATGTTTCCATGATCAGGGTTTTATAAAGTGGAGAGCCTCCTACATGTATTAACAATGGTAAATGATTTACAATAAGAGTATTAATAATACTGATTAGTAATAATAACAATAATAATTATAGATAAGAGAAAATAAAATTATAATTTAATGGGAGCATAAAGGAATATACTGTAATACTCCGGAAAGAGTTTCTCAGAAGTTTCCACTACCAACATAATGTCAATAACCAGGAAAAAAAAAAAAGAAGGAAAATGAAGAGGAAAATTACACGTCACCTTGCTTAAAAGATCACTGGAAATAAACTTAAGAAGTCATCACAGACATTCCATGTGGCCATTTTAATCCCAACTGTAGTAAACGACCTCATAAGTAAACTTGTAAGAGAGTCCAAAGAAGAAAAACTAACATTGGAAATCACAGAGGAGAAAATGCGCGACATTTCCCACATGGGATAAGAGAACTAAGTTGACGGACCCTTCTGCTAAATCTGCTTAGGAACAAGTTTAATTAATACAAACGAAGAGGAGATACCATGATCGGAGAAGACTAGGAGACCGAGTCCAGCGAAGTAGTAAACCAGTCTATGTGACCTAGACCATCCTGAAGTTAGGTTTAATATCAACAATAGCTGCAGTGATAACCCTGATTGACGTAAATCATGAAGAAAGGACCGGATACACATAAAGAAAGCATAGAAAACGAAAGAGAGAGAGACCGAAATATAAACACACTAAATTAACAGAGAAATAGTTAAGGTAAGGGCGATAAAAATACAATCAAAATTAAGAACCAGTGAAAAGGGAAGAGAGAACAAACAAACCGCCTTGTTGAGAATGCTAAGTCGTAGGAGGAGTATGTTTCAGGAAACAAGAGAGGAGACAGACAACCGTGCCTGGCTGAAAAATGACTAAATAGGGAGATCACTAGTCGGTTTAGTCAGAACAAGGCATCGTGGGAAGTTGTTAGTCTATCAGCGAACCACGTGCGTAAATGAGTGCAGCGTAATTCCCACTAACGCCGTAAGGCGTTATGCTGCCGGAAATTGCCGAGGTTTAGATTTAGGAACTTTGGTAATCTCACTCTTGCAATGACGTTAGCGGCGTCGTAAAGACCCTCTTGTTGATCTGTATGCGTCTGGTTGGACGCAATTGTACTTATATCCCACCAAAAATTGTAGTGTTTCGCCATGAGAGAACACCGCCGAGCATGCTTACGCATGCGAAGGGGTTTTTAGGACAGTGTGAGAAAAGTTTTTCATATCTCATGTCATAACCACATGACAGATGTGGCTATGACACGTGCGATGTGTGTTGTGACCACATGGAAAATGTGGGCATGACAGAAACATAGGAAAGGTAGTTTTCCAAAGAAGCTTAGCACACAACCAAGACCAACATTTTGAAAAAAAATCACAATTAAGGAAAAGATGGTCTCCTGATTCTTCCTCCTGTTTACATAAAACACATCTTGATGGCCCGGCAAAACCCAACTTTTTGAATTTGTCCCCTGTGAGCACTCTTCCTCTTGCTGTTGCCCAAGTGAAGATACCTACCTTAGGGAGATAGAGTTTGTTCCAACATAAGTTGGTTGGGAGGCTCACCTCTCTTTCTAAGTTTCTTTGAGGGCTCTATAACCTTCCCTAACACTATATTTTCTTGAAGGAGAAGCATTCCACCTTGATTCGTTTGAGCCTGTCCTTAAAATTAGTATTCACTCCCTCAGAACCTCTTCAAATGTTGTTGCCAATCTGTCCTCCACTCCAAGGATCCTAACATTTTTCCAAGAGGATATTGCTCCAAGACCAAAATAAGTGGGTTCCATGTAATCTTTGACATAGTCTCCCTAGCTTAATTTAGTTACTAATCTGACTTGTTCTAGATCTTCCCTGTCGAATAATTTGGGCTACCCATTCCATGAGTCTTCCCAAAAGAAGGCTTTACTTCCATCTCGAATCTCCCAGGTTAAGTGATTTGAAATAAAAAATCGATAGTTGCTAATGAAATTCTAGATTCTCAGTCCCTTTGGTAGCTATCTCATTGTGAAAATACTGATATCTTCTTCCTCTAGGTATTTAGCTTTCACAATTTTAACCCATTTAAGATCTTGCTTCGAGTGGATTGCCCATACCAACTTAGCTCCCAAGGCTAAATTTTGTGACTCCAAATTTTTGAATCCAGTTTTGTCCACCTCTTTTGGCACACAAATATGATCCCATTTAATCAAGGGATATTTATGCTGATCCAAATTTCCTTGCAAGATTTTTTTTTCATTTTTTGATTTAAATCTTTAAATGCTACTTTTGATAGAGGAAGACAAGACATCATATAAGTTGGAATAGCAGAAATAACAGCCTTCAACATCATTAATCGGCATGCCCATGAGATCCACTTGCTTTTCTAGGAGACAAGTGTATTTTTTACTCTTTCAATTAAAGATTCCCATAATTTCCCAAGCCTAACACCCTTTGCAAAAGGTAATCCCAAGTATTTACATGGTAACTCCCCTTTTCTGAACCCTAGAATCCTTAGGATGCTATTTTCTTTTACACTATTGATGTTAAAAAAGAATACCTCTAACTTCATTTGACTGACTTCTTGTCTCGAGGCTGAGGAGTATAGATCAAAAATGAATTTGAGATGCATGGCTTCCTTTTATTTAGCAATCCCAAAAAGCACGATATCATCAGTGAATTGCTGATGGGTAACTTCTTGCACCCCCTAGGTGATCTGAATACTTTGAATCTGACCTTCTTGTTTTTCCTTATGACATAATCTCCCTAAGGCTTCTGCATTAGGATAAAGAGGAATGGAGACATTGGAAGACATTGGATCTCCCTATGTGAGCCCTCTTGAACTACTAAAAAAGCCTTCAGGGGAAACATTTACTATAATTGGGGACATAGCACTAGCCACCCATTCAAAGATCCAGTTGAGCCACAAGTTATCAAAACCAAAGGCTTCTAAAACTTTAAACATAAATCTCTAGTTGACTCTATCATAGGCCTTCTTGAGGTCCAACTTGATAAGCATTGCTAGTTTTCTAGTTCTTTGCACTGAGTGAATGGCTTCTTGTGCAATGATTACCCCATCTAAAATCGATCACCCAGGGACAAATCTAGTTTGTTCTTCTACGATTATGTCTGGCAATATGAGTTTCAATCTATTATCTACTGCCTTGGCTAAAATTTTATACAGGGTGTTGCATAACACAATATGCCAAAATTCTTCCATGGTTTCAGGTTTCTCCTTTTTAGAGTTGTAAGAAGGTGCTATTAACCTCCTTCAAAACCTTGCTTGAACTTCTAGAGTCCTCCAATGCCTCTATAACATCCTTCGCCATAAAATCCCAACATTTTTGAAAGAATGATGTTGGGAAGCCATCAGGCCCAGGAGCTTTATTTGGGTGTAAGCCAAATAGAGCCTCTTTGATTTCCTTTTCTAAAAATTTAGTCACCAACCTTTTGTTATGTTCCTCCGAAACAAGTCTAGGTGTGCTTCTTAAAATCTACTGATGGCTGATTAAGTTTGATCCCTCCCTTTCATTCAACAAGTTTTAGAAAAAAGAAATCATCTCTTTATTGATGTCATTAATATTTTCAATAAGGGAGCCGTTTACAGATCTTATTGAGGTTATCCTATTTATTTCCCTTTCGACTCTTGTAGAATTGTGAAAGAATTTTGTGTTTTTGTCTCCTAGCCTCAACCATACTTCCTTAGACTTTTGATGCTAGTAAATCTCCTCCTTTGAAATCAGATCACCTAGCTTATCCAATAGCTCCTTTTCAAGAAGAAAACTATTACAATCCATACCCTCCTTCAGAAATTTTTCATTAAGAGACTCAAGTTCAGCCTGGGTTTTCTTTTTTTTCCATGATGTTCTTGAAACTCTTTCTATTCCATACTTTGATGTTCTGTCTTATGATTTTGAGCTTTGTTACAATATTAAACAATTTTGATCCTTCAGGTTTAGTTTCTATCCACCACTATTTGACCATATCTACAAAATTAGGATCTTTGAACCACATATTTTCAAACTTAAAGGGGCATCTAACTAGTATTTTCTCCGCAACAATTTCCAGACTGATAGGAAGGTGATCAGATCCAGACAAAGGCATAATCTTGCATTCCAAGCTGCAAGGGAATAGGCCCAAGTCTACATTGAGGAAAAATCTATCAACTTTTTAGCCTATAGTAGTATAGCCTGATCTTCTATTAGTTCAAGTGTAGCCTTCGTTTCCCATGGGAATTTTAAATAGTTGATTCCTTTCAACAAAGTTTCCAAAATCCAATTGTGATTGGAGCTTTCTACCCACACCCCCTTTTTTGTCTTCTGATCTCAAGATAGTGTTAAAGTCCCCACCTAGAAGGAAGAAGTCAAAGGCCCGACTACTACAAATGATATCTAACTCTCTCCAAGTTTCTTTTTTTTTCAATTAGGAATTCGAACCATATATGTTGATTAATAGAAAACAAAGGTTTGAAGCTAAACTCCTTACCTTGCTTGCTATCCTGACCTAGTTTTAGCCACTTCCTCAACCAAAATTGGTTGAGGTCACCAAAGGGTGATTAAGCCTCCAGATGCCCCATTTGAGTTAACCCCAAATGATTTCCATCTACCTATTTTCCTACAAATTTCTCCCTCCCTTCCTGGCTCTTTTTTTACTCCTATATTATCCAATTGTCTGAGTGAGAAGTCTCCACGTAAAGTCTGAACAGGCTTCTTTTGTTAGCGGCATTTAAGTCCCTAACATTCCAAGACAAGATTTTTCATTTTCTTTCAGGAAGGGTTCCCCCCTTCCCTACATTCATCAAATCTTCTAGCTTAAGATGTCCACTTGCTTCTTGATCTAGTGTTAGCTTCTCTATATTTGGATAACGTCCTCTTCCTTTTGTTTCCCCATGATATGGAATTAACTTCCTTGAGTCCATCTGTCCAATCCCCAAACCACCTCCAAACACCTTGCCATCAATTTGGTTTAGGATCCTTGTCTGTATGTTGGAGGGTAAGTCATCCTCCCCTTCCAAATCCTCTTATTCCACTGCAATCCCCATCTAGTCCTCCTTTGCACCTCCTCCTCTAAGCGGGATGGAACCTTCTTTTGTTGCTTTAGCCAGAACTACTAATTCTTTCCCTACCTCAATTATGGAGTTGAGGTCTTCCTTCTGCACTTCTGGATGAAGCAATTCAAAAGTGGCAAAGATTTTCTTATCCAAGCTTTCTACTTTCACCCATGAAGTCCCTATCACATCATCCTCCATTTTTGAGATTAAGTTCTCATTTTTTGCCTCTTGATTGTCATCTCTCATCTCAAACTCCTTTCAGAATCTAAATACATCCTTCTCATCTTCAACATGATTCCTCGGTTCTTTGTTTGATACAACCGAAGCCCTATCATCTTCTTTTCTATTTTCCTTAGGGTTTTTTAATTCCTCTCTTTTTTACTCTGGGAATTTTTCCCATGACCGCCATCCCAATATTTTCACAAGTTCTCCCTTAGGTTTAGATTCAAAGATTAACTCTTGTTTCAAAATCCCCCAATCGGTAAAACTTTCAATCTCCCTCCATCGAGGTGAATTTGGTTTGTTTTCCACACATCCTTACATAAGAGCCTTTCCCATTCTCTTCAGACCATTCCTCTACGCAAATATATTTCCCCCAAAAAATTCCCATTTCCTCCAGAATTATAGGCTGCCAAAATTCAAAAGGCAGATTTGGCAATTTGTACCAATCTTGTACATAGTCTATTTAGCATTTTCGTGGATCAAACCCTATCTCCCAATTTTTTAAATAGAACCTGAACCCATCCAAGAGCCATATGCCATCCAGAATTTTTGTCTTAAATTTTGTCAAAGGGCAAATCAACACAAAGAAATCGTTTGGAAGCAATTTCATTTTCAGATCCTACACCCATCGTTCTTGCCACCACTAAACCAATCCTTTCCAATCCAGATTTGATCCAAACCACTTTCCAATCAGCCCTAAATCTTTCATCCACTCTATAGAGGGTCTTAATAAATTGGAAGGCATAACCATTAAAATTTAATTTCCTTGGTTCCATATAAATCTTTGTGCAGCAGGATTTTTCTTACCAAAACCACCCTTTCCAAAAGCCCTAGAGTAAGTGGAATTGTAGGTGGCCCAAAATTTAAAGTTAGGGGAAGGATGCCTATGGCCTCTCTGGCCCATGAAAAGGGACCACTCCAAGGGTAAGTTTTAGAGAGAGGTAAGGTGGACTCCTCCACCTCCAGGTGGTTTTAAGATTAACACTAATGGATCCTTCAGAGGGAACCTTGGTCATGATGGGATTGGGGGGTTAGGGAGAGAAAGTTCAGGAATTGTCCTATTCTTCATTTCTATTTATAAGGGGCAACAATTGAACAATTTGATGGAGGCCCTAACTATTCTTTGTGCTATGGAGAGAGGGTGTGCTTAGGTTGGAGAAGGGTTATTTGTTATTAATATGTTGAATGAGCAGGTTGTGGAAGGCATGTAGTGGTAGCTTGTGTTAGTGATTAGACATATTCTCTATTTGAGTCACTCAATGGATGTTGTCTCCTTTGTCCATGTCCCTAGGGAGTGGAACACAGTGGTTGATTGTCTAGGTAAGTGGGCCTCTGATCAAGTGGGGGATTGGAATGTTAGGGAGTGGGATCTTTTGTCCCTGGATTGCATTCAAATTTTGGAAATGTTGATCTCTGAAGACATGGATGGTTAGCTGTGGTCCCTCTTTGGGACCTTGGTGTGGTGGGTTGCTCGTGTTCTGGTTTGATGGTAATGGTTTTGTAGTTCTCTTGTTGCTTTCTGTTATTTATGTGGTCTAATGCTTTCTTTATTATATACTGGTGGTTTCTTTTATAATAAATTTTTACCCCTCTTTTATTTATATATATATATATATATATATATATATATATTTTAGAACATATAACAATACATATATTTAAATTAAAAAACAAAAAATAACAATTGTAATTTTGTTCAATGGTGTAAAAAACTAAAACCCACAAGTAAAAATTCAATATTTATAACCATTTAAAAAAAGTTATAACCATCTTAAAAGATTGTACTTATACACGATTCATATAATCCATATAATCTATTTGTTTATATATAATATTTAGGGTGTGATTACTCCCATGTCCCCTCCTTTGGGCAGGACTGTAAGTGATGCCCTAATTTAATAGTTTTTCCCTTCCAATTTTAGAAAATCTCCATCCATAAAGCAGGCCTCCTTTTGGAATATGAAATGAAACAAACAAATAAAATAATGTATAGCCATTATTTTAGCAATAGGTCTCACGCGCCACAACTTTCTTTTCATACTTTTAACTCCACCCTTGGAGAAATTAACTCGGGAGCGTTTTACTTACTTAGCCACTAAGCTAAGGAAAGGCAATAAAAAAAACATCTACATTTTTATCACGATGCACGTCCATCAATATTTACTCTCAAACGTATTGTCTGGGACTCACTCACACCTCTTAAAAATGTGACGAGGAAGGTATTGCAGGATTCTAACAATTATGGCTTCTCAATTTTACTAAAAATAGTATTTCCACCATTCTTTCCTTACGATCTCAAATTTGATTAATAGAAATAATTAAATTTCAATGAAAATTAAAAATATAGTAAAAAGAATTCTAATGTAAAATACAACTCGTTTATTGTTTAGATATTTAGTAATTTTAAACAACATACAAGATTCTCCCTATAATTCTAACTTAACTACTGTGCATTGCAATAAGATGTTGCTATTTAAAAAATATGTGTGTCCTTTGATATGTCATTCGTGTAATGTTTCTTTCTTTGATGTTAGTTTGTCCATCCGTCTTCATATCCATCCATTCATATATTTTTAAATTATGGAATCTTATTTGCTATTTTAATTTGGTTTACATGAAAATTATGGAATCTTTTAGCTCTTGTTCTCCATCGGTGCTATGAAACACCTCTACTGATGGTTGATTAAGTTTGATCCCTCCCTTTCATTGAAGCAAGTTTTGGGAAAAAAGAAACCATCTCTTTATTGATGTCCTCAATCTTTTCAATGAAGGAGCCATCTGCAGAGCTTATTGAGACTATCCTATTTATTTCCCTTTTGACTCTTGTAGAGTTGTGAAAGAATTTTGTGTTTTTGTCTCCTACCCTCAACCATACTTCCCTAGACTTTTGAAGCTAGTAAATCTTCTCCTTTGAAATCAGATCACCCAACTTACCCAATAGCTCCTTTTCAAGCAGAAAACTATTATAATCCATACCCTCCTTCAGAACTTTTTCATTAAGAGCCTCAAGTTCAGCCTAGGTTTTCTTTTTCTCCTCGAAGATATTCTTGAAACTCTCTCTATTCCAGACTTTAATGTTCTTCTTTATTATTTTGAGCTTTGTTACAATATTAAACAATTTTGATCCTTCAAGTTTGGTTTATGTCCACCACTATTTGACCATATCTACATAATTAGGATCTTTGAACCACATATTTTCATACTTAAAGGGGCATCTAACTGGTCTTTTCTCCCCAACAATTTCTAGATTGATAGGGACGTGATCAGATCCAGACAAAGGCATAATCTTGCACTCCAAGTTGTAAGGGAATAGGCTCAAGTTTCCTTTGAGGAAAAATCTATCAAGTTTTTCAGCTATATTTCTATAGCCTAATCTTCTATTAGTCCAAGTGTAGCCTCTGTTTCCCATGGGAATTTCAAATATTTGATTCCTTTCAACAAAGTTTTCAAAATCCAAGTGTGATTGGAGATTTCTACCCACACCCCCTTTTTAGTCTTCTGATCTCAAGATAGCATTAAAGTCCCCACCCAAAAGGAAGAAGTCAAAGGCCTGACTACTACAAATGATATCTAACTCTCTCCAGGTTTCCTTTTTTTCCAAACAGGAATTGGGACCATATATGTTGATTAATAGAAAAAAAAGGTTTGAGGCTAGACTCCTTACCTTGCTTGCTATCCACAACCTACTTTTAGCCACTTCCTCAACCAAAATAAGTTGAGGTCACCAAAGGGTGATTAAACCTTCAGATGCTCTATTTGAGTTAACCCCAAAGGATTTCTAACTACCTAACTTCCTACAAAATTTCTCCCTCTCTTCTTGCCTTATTTTTGACTCTTGTATTATCTAAATTTCTAAGTGAGATGTCTCTAATTAAAGCTTGAACATGCTTCTTTTGTTGGGGGCATTTAAGCCCCTAACATTCCAAGACAAGATTTTCATTTTCTTTCAGGAAGGGTTCCCCCCTTCCCACAATTTCCACAAGTTCTCCCTTAGGTTTAGATTCAAAGATTAACTCCTGTTTCAAAATCCCCCAATCGGTAAAAAATTCAATCTCCCTCCTTCGAGGTGAATTTGGTTTGTTTTCCACACATATCCTTACATAAGAGCCTTTCCCATTCTCTTCAGACCATTCCTCTGTGTAAATATATTTCCCCCAAAAAATTCCCATTTCCTCTAGAATTGTAGGCTGCTAGAATTCAAAAGGCAAATTTGGTAATTTGTACAAGTCTTGTACATAGTCTATTTGGTGTTTTCATGGATCAAGCCCTATCTCCCAATTTTTTAAGTAGAACCCAAACCTGTCCAAGAGCCAGATGCCATCCAAAATTTATGTCTTAACTTTTGTCGAAGTGCAAATCAACACAAAGAAATCATTCAGAAGCAATTTCATTTTTAGATCCTGCCCCCATCGTTCCTACCACCACTAAACCAATCCTTTCCAATCTAGATTTGATCCAAACCACTTTCCAATCAGCCCTAAATATTTGATGTGCTCTATAGAGGGTCTTAATAAATTGGTAGGCATAACCATTGAAATTCTATTTCCTTGGTTCCATATGAATCTTTGTACAGCAGAAAGTTTCTTACCAAAATTGCCCTTTCCAAAAGCCCTAGAGTTCCTCCATTGATTCATTGGTCGTCTTCCTGTAAATAGATTCACTCCTAGAAACCTTCAATTATAGTGATTGTTAGGGTAAAATTGGATCAAACAATGATTATGCAATGATAAACAATAGAAAATACCCAAAACTCAATACAATAGTGAACTAAGAAGATTAAATCAAACAAGTAATGAATCAACAAAGCAAACCTTCCTTAGATCGAAACTTCCATTGTTGCCTATCAAAAATCATCCTTGTATGTATGAAAAGGGCCCTCAGTGAGTGCACTTCTTTTCTTTGTTAAGAATGTTGATTAAGAATGGCTATGGTAAGATTGCAATGAAGAGGAGCTTCACAACGATGGTCGTAGTGCATAGTTAAAAGTGTGATCACAAGCAATGAAGGAATTGGTGCCAAAGGCAAGTTGTAATTCCTGTAGAGTACCAATACTTAAAGCTTGGATGATTGAAATGGAAGAATGAGGTTGTACTTATAGAGTTGGGAGAAATAAGATCAATGGCATAGAAAGATTGATAAGATCAATGATTGAGAATAGATGAGGAACGTGCAATGAATAAGAAGAAGACAAGTGTCACATAAAAGCTATTTTATTTGAGTTAATCACTTTCTTTTCTAAAGATAAGACATGCTTTTCATAAATTAGAAAGCTTTTTTTAATTTAAGAGAAATTGATAAAAACAAGGTTGATTGAATAGATAACTCGACTTAAGATTTGCTTTTGCATGATTTGAGAGAAATTAAATAATAAATTATTTAATTGTGTGTGTATGGAGAAGAAGATTTATTTTTAGAAGATTTAGAAGATATTTGAAGAATTTCAAGATAAGGAAGTAAATTAAATAAATAAATTTATTTAATTGTTGTGCATGATTTGAAAGAATACATAAAATATTTGATTTATTTTATTTTTGGAGATTGAGAGAATTTAAATAAATTTGATTTGATTTATTCAAATTTGGAGGAATGAATTTGATTTAATTAAATAATTGAGGAATTATTTAATTGTTTGGGAAGAATTGAATTAAATAAAGGATTTTATTTAATTGTTGGAAGAATATGAATCAAATAAATAAATTTGGTTATTTATTTATTGATAGAGGAATTAGAAGGGAATAAATATTAAGAATATTTATTTAGACTGAATCGTGTCATTTTTACGCGTATACATTTTGCCCCTCTTTGATTCAATGTAGTTTATGGCATTGCTTCAAAGAATAAGTTGTCTGATAATGATACATGCCCTAATTTGCCCCTGGTACAGGTTATGACGATAGGATGCCCGCTCGGGAGATTAGACGAGAAGAAGGTAGAAGGACGAGAGATGAACAATCTCATGAAGATGAAGGAAAACTAGGTTAGGTTGGAAGAAAATAGGACACGTTTTAGAGAAATGGGAAGAAAACTAGAAGAAACAAATGCGAGAAGTAGTCATAGTCACCACATAGACAAATTAGGGTTTGCAAGCTATAAATAGGAGCTGGGTCCACAAGACAATTCATTTGCACACTTGTCTTAGCTTGATTTGCTTTAGAGAGTTTAGAGCAGCATGGCAGCTAGAGAGGCAGATATTCCACGCGAGGAGCATCGATTCAAGTGCATTCGTCGATTTGATCGGCCAGCAGAGGCAGGACCCCCGGTATGTATCGCAAAAAATTTCTCTTAGGTTCGAATTAAGTAGCAATAAATGCTAGGAGAAAGTTAGGTAGATAGAAGTAGAGAAATGCATAATGGCGCATATGTAGCACGAAGCGGCGCATGCATTGTTTTGCAGGGCATATGTAGAATGAAACGGCGCATATGCGAAAGTCACGCATTTGTAGAAAACTGTGGTGCATGCATAATAAAATAGTGCATAAATGGTATGTTGCAGCACATATATCAGAGTTGCGCATACGTAGAAAACTACCTTGCATGCATTGATTGTTGCAACGCATTTGCCAAAAGTGGCACATAGGACAAGAAACAATGATTTTGTGAAAAAATGGTGCATTTACCACCTGTTGTGGTGCAAATGTCAAAGATAGGTAGATTACTTAGCGAAATTGACTCGATTGGTGTCCTGTTTGACACATCAATCGATAAGCTATCTCTGAGATTGCAAGACTCTAGTCAAGAGATGTAGTGTGCTATTTTGATCAATTTGAAATGCTAAGTTAGTTGACATGTTTCTATAGATATGTTGAGTATGGTACTTGAATCTTTAGGTTGATGCCTTGCTTTGCATGCTTGCAGGAGGAGATACAAGATATGATGCAGTCTAGGGAGCAGTTCCCTATGCCCTTGTTACAGAGATATATGCTGATTGAGATAGATAGAGAGGCACTTGGTGCTATGGGACTAGATTACATTTGCTTCATGCTCAAGGTGCGGGAAACCCATGGCTTGCTGACTGCTACTGTGGAGAGATTCCATAGCGAGGATGGGATATTCCACTTCCCAACTGGAGAGATGGCCGTGACACTGGATGATGTCTATCAAATTTTGCACTTGCCCATTGATGGCGAGCTTGTGGAGTATGACCCACAAAGAGGTGTGGGACTTGCTGAGTGCAGGTGAGTGTTTGATGACCCGGAGCTGGTTGGACAGGTCATCCCTTGGCAGAATATTCATGATTATTACGACGACTTCCCAGGGATTGTAGCGGGATCGATCGGAGGCATTGTATGCCCCGACCGGAGATCACATGGGTTCCCCATTGGATGGGGTAGGATCATGGAGAGGATGGTGATAGAGGGCACCTGATATGCTTGGGGTGTCTATGTGCTTGCACATTTATACCATGATATGCATCAGGTGGTATACCACAGGAGCACAACCCTGTCTGCAGGTGTATCACTACTACAGTTTTGGCTATGGGAGCACATAGCGATCATGAGGCCGATATGTGTTTTTGCGAGACAGAGGGGAGAGCCATATAGCTATGGCTATGTAGGAGTGATTTCCTAGGATAGGCTAGGGAAGCTAGAGTACTGGAGACATGCTTTGGATAGAGTAGATGTGGTCATGTGGTGACCATACTTAGACTGCGAGCCGTGGGATGATGAGGTAGACGAGCTACCTTACTATTTTCAGATGAGATGGCTGATAGGGCAGACCTGCCACATACTAGAGAGGTAGATTGTTGACAGAGTACTGAGACAGTTTGGCAGGAGGCAGAGCATGCCACAAGGGCAGGCTCAATTTGCATGGACACATGCGGAGAGGGTCATATGGGGACCGATGGTATCCTACGAGGAGGCCGTAGTAGAGTTTCGACAGACACCTTATCTTGCCTGGGACATGAGGAGGGAGATAGCAGATGTAGGGATGACATAGGATTATGAGGACTAGTTTGATGAGCACCCCTTCCCGAGATACTCAAGACCTGGGGTGTTGGTGCCTTGTATAGATGAGGTAGATTCAGATGATGAGGGCCAAGTTGGCCAGAGGAGGAGGAGGGGGAGAGGGAGAGGGAGAGGAGGACAGAGAGGTGGCAGAGATGGAGGAGATGACGGAGGAGGGGGAGGAGGTGGCGATGATGGAGGTTGACTCAGACAGAAGCAGAGGGTCGAGGAGGGACTAGAGGTCTCACAATGAGTACCACAGGAGGTACCGCAGGTATAGCCAAGATAGATGCCACCACCTCAGCAGGTGGCACAATAGCAGGTGGCACAATAGTAGATGCCATAGTAGCAGGTGCCCTAGGGTCCATCACAGGCAAATGTCCATGAGAGGACTATAGCTACACTGAGACGGCAGGTTAGATAACTGTAGGCCTAGCTCAGGAGGGTTGAGGCTCGATGGGAGACAGATGTAGAGTACATTGCGGGTCTGACCAGAGAGAGACATGGCAAACGCTTGGATACGAGTCATCTGGGTGGAGAGGGATACTGCAGTGGCAGCCCTCGCGATAGACGTGACAAGTAGTTTCCTAGTTGGGTAGGTGCAGTAGGCATAGGTGTAGTTAGCATAGGCATAGACAGAGCTCACATAGGTGCGAGGGCAGCTAGCACAGGTACAGGGTGAGCTTGCTAGAGCATAGGCCCAGACACAGTATTATTGTGGATTATACCATGGTGTAGTGCCAGTTAGTCAGAGGGCTCTGAGCTATAGGATTTAGTCTATGGTCTCACAGAGAGTAGGTCCATCGAGGTCAAGGGCGTCCATGATGGGCCAACAGCAGTCTGAGGCTGGCAGAGGAGGAGGAAACACTGCCGGTAGTAGTGGTCCACACCAGTAGGGGTAGCAGCGACACGTAGACTTTTTTGGATCCTATCTACTTTTTGATGGCTCAAACAGCTGGATAGACTTGTGCTGCTTTTGTGTTTTGATACATGTATCACCATCTATTGGGATGTACTTATTGTATATGACACCGATTCAGAGACAGACATTTGGATATTGTACATTTGGACATATTTTATGATATTTATATGACGATGCAACTATTTTGATTCTCTCTATATGGATGAGTCTATGATGCATTTTTTATTGCATGATGTGATGTATGTGTTTATCTAATGCAGACTTTAGATGTTTTACTTGATGTTATGAGATGTTATCTGATGCAGATTTTTTTTGATATGATGCTATGTGCTACTATATGACCTAATGCAGACTTAGATGTTTTACTTGATATGTTTCTAACGTGTGTGAATGCAAAATGATATCTATATGACTATGCAACTTATGTGATGCACTTTATCTATGTTTTTTATTTTTTCTGTTTTGACACTATATGATGATTGTATATGGATGACCTAATGCACTCTATTATGTATGCAACCGATTTAATCATGTAAATGACTATCTCATATGATATGATATGCAACTGTATGCTCTATTTTTGTGATGTCCAAATGTACCCTATTGACACAGAAATGACAGGGTGATAGATAGAAGATTGATTGATAGAAGAATGACTCAATAGAAAGATTCACAAGTTTCACCTTGTATTGTTACTTTGCATTGATTGGATCTTTTATTCCATGGGATATGGATGTATGGATGTGTAAATGGATGTATAATGGATGGATTTGATTTTTTACATCTTGATAGTGTAAGTATTTTGAAGTGCTTATTTCATCATTGGGCAATTTTTTTGGGTACTTTTTCAAAATGTTGTAAGTTAATACAAGCATCTAGGTATAATTGAACCAAGATGACCTGAGCATAGCTTACATGGATTTTGCTTTAGCAAGTTAATATAAGCATCAAGGTATAATAGAACTGAGATGACCTGAGTATTTCTTGTGTATCAACAAACAAGGATTGCCCTCATTCATGTTAGACATTTGGATGTCCTCGATGATCTTTTACCGATCATGTCCTTAGACAAGGCTTCACATTACAAAAGATTAATCCACAAACAACAAACAAAGAAATAATCACGCCCCCATCATAGCATCTCTAGCTTTTGGCATCCTCAAGTAGTATAGAAAGGCATGATAGCAAAGATCAAGACTAAGTGTTTTAACCATGTTTCCAATTCACAAAACATTTTTGCATTTAGATGTGTTTATTTCTTTCCATAATTTGAGGAAAATCATTTAGAAGGCTTTAGGTGTTTTTCTGCTTTGCCTTCGATAGGTTAAGGTGTTGCGTCAAAATTTCTGCTTGAAGAGTAGTTCTACTTACGTTTGCTTGCCTGGTGAGAGAATTCCACAATCCTTATTGGTGAAACAGACCCTAAGGGACTGACCTAGTGCCTCGGGGGCTCATTGCTAAATGGCCTTGCCTACGTGACGACACAGAGGCAATGTAGTTCAGGGTAAACCCTAATGGACCTAAGACCTAGGCGGTAGAAAGTGGAGGTAGACTTAGATAAATAGAAGGCCTAGACATGGCATGGATGGGACAATGGAGCCTTAGGGGTGCATTAGAATAATGGCCTTGCCTACGTGACGACGCAAAGGCAACGTAGTTCATGGACTTGGACCATGGATGGACAAGAAGATAGACGAGAAGATATGGGACGGACAAAGAAGGCCTCAAGGGTGCATTGGAATAATGGCCTTGCCTACGTACTGGCATAGAGGAAACATAGTTCATGGACTTGGACCATGGATAGCAACGAGAGACACTATGCTAGGCTAACACGATAGGTATGATATGGGATAAAACCTTGGTTGACAAGGCCAACAAAGAGATAGAGTATCAAGCCATGATAGGTTACTGTCAGGATTTTATTATGGGATAGACATGGGTCGAATAGGACACAAGGAAGAATGGACTCAGGGTGATTGGTTTCCTAAAGATGGAGAAGGTGGTTTATCACAAGTAACACCTATTTACCAAGTTTTCACCACTTTCTTTTATTTGTACAAAAAGCTAAAAAGTATACATGATGCCTGATTGCTAGGTTTTCATTATGATACCTATCCAAGGCACCTCTTTGCCAGGTTTCAACCAAACGACAATTTTTTTGTACTTTTCTTTTTTTTTATTGTTTTTGTATATTTCTGATTTTTTTTTGTATTTTATGCCCCCCTTACATTGGGGTTCTCCTAGGTATAGAACTGGTGAAGATGCATGTTGTTGATTGGGTCATCGAACAACTCACCCTCTGATGTTGCTAACTGATATGCCCCTGATCCATAAGCAGCTACAATTACATAAGGCCCAAACTAGTTGGGTTCAAACTTGCCCTTCTTTTCCCTGTCCTATTGATTGTGGGGATTTTCCTTAAGGACCAGATTTCCAACTTTAAAGACTCTTGGGTGAACTCTATGGTTATAGCTTTGTGACATCATTTGTTGGTATGCTTTGAGATGGTCAAAGGCTTTCTATCTCCTTTCCCCTAGCAACTCTAGTTCTTGCAATTTGGAGAATCTGTATTCTTCATCTGATATGAGACCTTTTAACGACACCCTGAGAGATGGTAATTTGACCTCTATGGGAAGGATAACTTCTGAGCCATAGACAAGGGAGTAAGGTGTAGCACCTGTGAGAGTGAGTATATTGGTTCTGTAGGCCCACAGAGCAGGATTGAGTTGGATGTGCCAATCACGGCCAGCATCGTTGACTATTTTCTTGAGGAGTTTCAAGATAGTCTTGTTGGATACTTCAGCTTGACCGTTGCCTTGGGGGTAATAGGGCAAGGAGAAATGGTGTTGGATTTTGAATCAATCACAGAGTTCTTGAACATCCTGGTTTTTGAAGGTTCTTCCATTATCTGTGATAATGGATGAAGGAATTTTGTATCTACAGATGAGGTAATTCAAAATAAATGAGGATATCTGCTTACCTATGATGGTGGTGAGGGGAATGCCTTCAATCCACTTGGTAAAGTACTATGTGGCGGTTATAATGAATTTGTGGCCGTTGGATGAGGGTGGATGGATTTTTCCCACAAGGTCAAGTCCCCACTGGCAAAAGGGCCAAGGTGTCATTAAAGGTTTCAACTCTTGAGCTGATGCATGTATCAGGTTCCCATGTATTTGGCACTGCTTGCACTTCTTGACAAATTGATATGAATCTGTTTCCATGTTCGGCTAGTAATAACCCAAACGCATGAGTTTCATGGCTAAGGAAGGACTGCTAGAGTGTGTTCCACAAATCCCTTTGTGCATGTCTTGTAAGGTGGTTATGGATTCTTCTCGTTCTAAACAACGGAGTAAAGTACCATCTAGACCACGTCGATATAGGGTATCGGCAATAATGGCTAGAGATTTGGTGTATAAAGGTTCATCATTGGTTTGGAGATAGGTCAAGTGGGAGGGTGTTGTCCTTGAGGTAAGTATAAATCTTACCGTACCAAGGTGAATCAGTTCCAACTAAAAGGTCTATGGTATGGTTCTCTGGAAGATCATAAGCTGGTTGTCGAATAGTTTCTACTAAGAATTTGTACCATGACTCATTCTCTGGTATCTTAAGAAGAGAGGCAATGGTTGCCATGGCATCTGTTGCTTTGTTCTCAATCTGAGGTATCTGCTCAAAAGAGATGATCACAAAGTGTTCCTTAAAGTCATCGAGCATTCGCTTGTAAGGGACAAGCTTTTTATCTTTGGTTTGGTAATCATCATTGACCTGATTTATCACTAGTTGAGAATCACCATAGACATGTAGCTCTTTGATTTTCCACTCTGTTGCCCTCTTGATACCAATGACTAAGGCTTCATATTCTTCTATGTTGTTGGTGCATGGGAATAGAAAATGGTAAGACTTCATAATGCTGTCACCATGAGGAGTTACAAACAAGATTCCTGCCCCCGATCCATGGTTTGTGTAGTACCCATCAAAGTAGAGCTTCTAGAAATGTGTTGAGATGTTGAATAAGGATTCATCTAGAAGTCAAATTGCATTGGTGTGGTGTCCTATAGTGGGGCATCTACTAACTGATCAGCAATGACTTGCCCTTTGATAGCTTTTATGTCTACATACTCAATGTCGTATTCACTTAGGAGCATTACCCATTCGGCTAGGCGACCTGTGAGAGCTACTTTGCTTAGTAGGTATTTCAGTGGATCTATTTTTGCAATAAGTTTGACTGGATGTGCAAGCATATAATGTTAGAGTTTTTTAGAAGTAAAAACTAATGCAAGACATGATCTTTCTTTCTATGAGTATTGCAACTCATAGTCCACTAATGTTCAACTGATATAGTAGACGGCTCTCTCTTTATTCTTATAGTCTTGTTGTGCTAGAAGAGCCCCAAGACCTGTAGGTGTAGCAGATATGTATAGTATCAATGGTTTCCCTTGGATAGGAGGCCTAAGAATAGGTAGGTTCATAAGGTACTCTTTCAATTTGTTGAATGCCTCTTCACATCTCTCAGCCCATCTGAATGGAATGTTCTTGTGCAGGAGATGACTAAATGGTTGGCACTTGTCTGCCAGCTATGATATGAATCTACAGATTGCTTATAGGTTGTCTTGCAGTGATCTTAGTTGTGTAAGAGTTTTGGGTGGTGGCATGTCCATGATAGCCTTGACTTTGGCGAGGTCCACCTCTATTCCATTTGCTGATACAATAAAGCCTAGAAGGTTGCTTGAGGTGACTCCAAACACACATTTCTTTGGGTTCAACCTGACTTTGAATTGCTCTAATCTCTGAAAGACTTTCTCTAACACTTCCAGATATGATTCCCTTGTAAGTGACTTTGTTAGGATATCATCTACGTAATCTTCCATTATTACATGCATCATGTCATGAAATATAGTGGTCATAGCACGTTGATATGTGGCTCTTGCATTCTTTAGCCCAAATGGTATGACACTCCAGCAAAAAGTGCCCCATGGACAAGTAAAAGTTGTCTTGTGTTGGTCTTCAGGTGCTATCCTAATCTAATTATATCCTGAGAATCCATCTATGAGAGATAGCATGGTATGTCCTGTTGTCAAGTTGACTATGATATCTATGTTTGGCAATGGAAAATCATCCTTGCGAAAAGCTTTGTTTAGATCTCTAAAATCATTGCATAATTAGACTTTGCCATCTGGTTTGGACACTAGTACAATGTTGGATATCCACTCTGGGTAGTCTATTGCTCTGATAAATCCCACATCCAACAACTTCTTCAGTTCTTCTTTGATCAATAGTGCTATATGCCGATGCATCTTTCTAAGCTTTTGTTTGACTGGTTTCACACCTAGATCTAGTGGAAGATGATGTAGGATCAAGTTTGGGTCTAGACCTGGCATGTCTGCATATGACCAAGCGAAGTTGCCTCTCTTTTTCTTGAAGAATGGTACAAACTTGGTCTTTTCTGGTGGAGTGAGTGATTTAGCAAAGTGAATGATCTTAGGCTATTCCTCTATTCCAATGTTAACCAGCTCTATGGGTTCCACAACAATCTGAGATTTCTCTTGGTGCATGTCATTGGGGAGAGTGTCAAGCCTTCCATCGTCAGGTGCTAGAGTTAGGTTTTCACCTTCGGATGCATCCTTTCTTTTTACTATTTTTGGATCTGACACTGTTGCAGAATGGTTTTCACCATCAGATCCAGTTTTGATTTTGATATTTTTACAACTTGAAGGCTTGGCACCCTCTCCAAAATAAGCCACGGTATTAAGTTCAATAGTGAAACCAACTTTATGATCTCCTTTCGGTAGGTGGTCCCTAAGTTCCATGTAGTCAATATAAACATCATCATTTTGGAACATATCTAGTTGAGGAGTTCCTCATAGATCCCGGTCAATAAGTTTAGGATGCACAAGGGAGAGTGAGTCAGAGGATAGATCTGATTTGTTGATAGTTTGAATGGATATACTAGGAGTATTAGGAGGGGGAGTGTTCGGTATGGTACTTTCCTCTAAATTTTTTATTGCGATAGACCTCGAACCTTCTTCAAAAGCTGTATTCTCAGAGATAGGCAAATCAGACTCTAGTGATCTATTCGGTAGCATTTGTCCCTCATAGTAGGGGCTATAAGTTTGAATGGTATCACACTCTTTGTCATCGTAGGAATGCTCTGTCAGCTTATCCCACTCATATTCATTGAAATCTATGTCACTATCCACTTGAAGTGTATGGATCAGTTCTATAAGACAAGCATTTTCTTTGGCTTTGCCCTTACCTTTATATCCTAGGCCATTTGTATTTCTAGCCAATGAGGATGAAGAAGGTTGAATGGGTTCTACGATTCCTTCTCTTCTTAGGCCAATGGGGCCTTGTCCTTCATAACCCATTCTGTGTAGGATGGTTTCTCCTCATCCATAGAGTTCTGTTGGGAGCCTAGGAGGTTCCTATTGTATGTTCTCTTCTTCTTCGGTATAAAGCCATTGTAGGACATCTCTTTCCTCTATTTCATCGGATAAGGTCCCCCATTTTACAAAGGGAGTTGTGGGAGGTATATGAGGATCAAATGGCTTTGGAAAATGCTTGGGTCGACCAAAGGATCTAGGAGATAAAGGCATCTTGGCTAGATTGAGGCTGTTCTTGATGGAGTATTCCCTAACTCCGGTTTCTTTGATAGTAATTTTCTACTCTTTGGGCCTTGATGAGGAAGCTTCAGAGGTATGGTCTTGTTGTGGAGTAGGGGATGTAGATGCTCTATTATTTGGTATGATGCAATCAGGTTTTGAAAGGACAGAGTTGCAATGCTGGAAGGGGTCAGGGTCTCTTTGGATGGTAACTTGTTTGCCATTATGTGGGAATTTTATGCATTGGTGATAAGTAGAGGGCACAACTTTCATGGCATGAATCCATGGTCTCCCTAGGAGAATATTATAGGTGAGCTCCCTATCTAGGACTTGGCACACAACATCTTTTATTATTGGTCCCACTTGTATGGGTAAGACTACTATTCCCTTTGTAGTTCTTTCTTCTTCATCATAGGCTTTAATAGTAATTTTCTTCCTTGGATCAACTACATTTTCAGAGAACCCCAATGTAAGGACTAACTTTAACATGCAAATATTTAAATTGACTCCACCATCAATGAGAACCCTCTTGATGCGGTGCATGTGGATGAAGGCAACGATATGTAGAGGGGTGTTATGGGGTTGAGACACGAAGAGGTCATCCTACTCGATAAATGATACAATACTTGAGGAGGTCAGATTACCTACCATGGCCTGAAACTTCTCTTGGGCTAAGTTAGTGGGGATGGTGGTTTCCACTAAGGCTTTATTGAGAATCTCCTTATGGGAAGGAGATAGACGCAACAACTCCAAGATAGAAATGTGGGCCGGAGTCTTCTGTAGTTGGTCTATGACATTATACTGATGGAAGTTGGACTGAGAAGGTGACAACCTTGGAGGGATGATATTCAACGTGACTTTACAACTGCGGTTAATGATACTACAACCAATTCTATTAGGTTCTGATTGTTGATTGGGTGTGACCACATTGATTTGTGGGACATACTCGGATAGGCAATTGATGGTATAGTCGAATGGCACACTTGCATAGTTGGCATTACTATTCCCACTATTCTGATTCGGCCTATTGCGGTTGTTGTTGTTGTTACCATTGTTATTTCCATGGTTGTTGTTTCTATTGTTGTTATTGCCATGGTTGTTATTATTGTTGTATAGCCTATCGTGATTGAGAAGTGGGTCCCTGTAAGCCACATGTGTCTCATTGGAGGTATGTTGCTGGGTTGCTCCTTGATTTTGATCAAGCACATCTTGGATAACATGTTTGAGATGGATACAATTGTTGGTATATGTCCCCTTCCTCTATGATACTCACAATAGTTAGTGGCTTTCCAATAGGGAGGTTTTACTATGGGCTCATAATCACTTGTTGGTGGTAGAGAGATTTCATTGTTAGCCAATAACTTCTGTAATGCGGATTCTTGAGACTCACCCAACGGTGTGAACTTTCACCTTGGATTTGCACTAAACCATGGCCTTGGCTCCTGAGAGAATAGTTTGTTGGGCGTAACATTGCTTGCTTCTCCTTTGAGAGTGAATATGGGTTGTTGTTTGGGAGCCGCCACCTTGGCATCTACCACTCCATCCTTGACAACATTCTTATTCTTTGTCCAAAACTTTGATTTGTCAATCATATAGTTGGAGGTAGGTGTGTCCTTGTATAACTTGGTTTGCCCCTTGGTGATCATAGCTTTTTGATAAACAATCCCATTTTGTTGAATTTGGAGAATGATGTAGGGCATTGTATTTGTATTTGATAGCCAAGATCGGTGTTGAGGTTATGGAATATCATCTCCATTAGTTTCTTCTTAGGTACATTGTATGAGCACTTGCTTGCTAGTTGTCTCCATTGTTGTAGGAAGGTGGTAAATGATTCCCCATTCTTTTGTTTGGTGTTGCATAGATCAAGCATAGAGACTTTGTGTTCAATGTTGTAAGAGAAGTGAGTGATAAATTTGTTGACTAGCTCATCAAAAGTTTTGATGCCCAGTGGAAGTCGTGAGAACCACTCCATAGCTTGACTACCTAGAGATCTAGGGAATAGTCTCATTAAGTAAGTCTCATTGTGAGCTACTTCTAAACATACTGCGTTGAATTCCTTGATGTGATCTCTATGGTCCCCTTTCCATTTGTACTTGTCAAACTTAGGAACTTTGAATCGATAGCGAAATGGTTTCATGACCAATTTTTTATCAAAGGGGTATGGTGCAATATATTCCAAGGAGTAATTTTTGGTGTTTGTACCCATCTTGAGATCTGACATTTGTTACTTTAGAGCCTCAAGTACTTTCCTCATTTCTTCCATAGGAGTACTTTGGTCTATGGTTTTCTTTCCTTTATCTTCCACATTTGGGTCTAGGTTTTTCTTTCCTCTTTCATGATCATCCTTTAAGTTTTCTAGGATTGAGTTTATATCGAAATCCATGGGCAGTTTAATTCCAAGACTAGCAAGATGATAGAAATACTTGTGAGGGTCATCATGGAGCACTTTCTCTACTAAGCATTGGAATTTCCAATCTTGGATGCTTCCTTGATAGTCTTCATTAGAGATTTCCTCATCACTATCATGAGGTGTGAAGATGTGGTTGGATGACCCGACCATTTCAAGTTTTTTTTTGTATTGAGATCTAGTAAGAACCATGCAAGGTGATGTGGGACGAGGTGGAATGGGACTAGAGATTTTGGCGAGGTGCCAATGGAGACTACTGAGAATAGGATACTTATGACAAGATTTGGAAAAAGGACTTTCTCGATCAATGATTCCAAGTAAGACGGCGGATACGAGATGGTAGCCACTAGTAAGGGTACTCGATATCTGTCTTACTGTGTAGGGACTAGTCATGCACCAAGACCTACTAGCAAAGTTTTGTGACCTACTAGGTTTACTTGAATTCAACATGATACGAAAAAAGGGGCCTATGCTGACCTGATATGGCATAGTTTTGACATTTGACTAGAAAAATCTTGATAGAAAGTGAACGGGATGACCAATGAAAGAGAAATTTTGAGACGAAAATGGATGAAAAACTGACTGCAAGGTAAGACCTAATCTCTGATCCTGAAACTAAACTGAAATGGGTATCCAAAACTAGTGAAATTTTTCTCTTGAAAACTGTGCAAGTGCTCATTGTCACATATGCACTGAAACAGATGCACTATAGAAATGGACAAATGTGCTGGAAGTCAGAATATATGCATCAAACTGGTAAAATGGATATGCGCTAGAACAGTCTATAAAAGCATGGAAAGTCACCGCAAATGGGCCAAAAGTCAGCATAGATGCACAGGAACAGAGGACGAATGTGCCGCTCTAGCTTTTTTCAATATTTTTGCAAGTTTTTGGAATTTTTTCAGTGTTTTTGGTACTTTGGTTGCAAGAATACTTTTTTGATCTAATTTTCTGAATTTATGGTAAGAAAACACAGCAAACACAAAATTTTTTATGGTTTTTTTATTTTTTTGTGATTTTTTTTACTCTTTTTGGATTAAAAAGAAAGAACAAGTACAAAATCCTAGGCTCGAAATGGATTATAAGGGTTTTTGGCCACTAGAACAAAAGGTGTTTAATGAGGGCAACCGTTTGAGTGGTTACACATGAGGCAGTACTACTCTCTATTATGGAGTCTCCCAGCCTGCAAGGGTTGTGCCTTGGAGGGTTTTGGGGGAGGTTGGCTATCGGTGTAACACAACATCACTCATTGTTTCAAGCTTTCGCTCTAAACACAATTTATTTATAGTGGCTTGGAAGGGCTTGGCGTCTAGCCTATTATCACTTAGGGTCATTCCTACTTGGATAAGCGGTATCCAAGAGCAGGCCCCTCTAAAGGAAAAACACATGTGAAAATGATACTTCTGGCATTTTAGTCACCCAAGATAGGGGAGAGAATAGGCCTGGTATCATTCCCAAAACATAGTATACAGTGGTTCTTTCCCCCTAGTTAAAATAAAAAAAACTAGATGAGCTATCTACTTGGGCAAGCACAGAACTTTGAAGTGATTTGCAAGATAGCAATGGTTCAGTTTTAACCAAGATAGAAATGATGAGTTCAATTATTTAACCATGATAGCATGAGTTGTTAACTTTGAAATGTTGGTCAATCGAGATAGTAGTGGTTCAGTTTTAACCTAGATAGCAGTGATGGGTTCAATTTTTAACCACGATAGCATGAGTTGTTAACTTTGAAATGATGGTCAATCGAGATAGCAGTGGTTCAGTTTTAACCCAGAAAGCAATGATGAGTTTAGTTTTATCCAGATAGCAATGTTGTAATGCAAGATAGCAATGATTCAATTACATCTTTCCTAGTTAAAAACTACGTGAGATTTGCATGAGCATCTGTTTTACTATCCTTTTAAAAATTGAAGTGTGAGCTAATTAGAATGCAACTATATGAAACTAAACCAAAACCTATCCTGCAAAACAGCTCTAGAGAATACCTACAAAGATGTCAGCATTAGAAAAATCTTCCTAGAGATCTGTAAAATCACTGCCTATGACAGAAGCACAACTTCATAGACTAAATGTGCAGAAATAGTCAATAGAAGTGCTGTAAGAACACATGCACTGAAATAGATAGTAAATGTGCAAAAATAAGGTGTATAGGTGTCGATCCAATGTATATGTCGTCTTTGAGGGTGAAAGCACTAGAACAGTGAATGTATGCGCAGCATTAACAGATGCACTATGACAGTTGGTATATGTGCTGAAACAGTGAATGTATGCATTGCATTAACAGATGCACCGTGACAGTTGGTATATGCACTGATTAAATGAATGCACCATAACAGGTAACAAATGCATGTTAGAAATTGACGTATGTGTTGTTTCCTCCTGTGTATGGCTTTCTAAACACAAAAACTTAGTTTTTGGTTAAATTTGGGGCTAGGCCCCATGGTGGGTGCCAAAAATGTTAGGGTAAAATTGGATCAAACAATGAATATGCAATGATAAACAATAGTAAATACCCAAAACTCAATAGAATAGTGAACTAAGAACATTAAATCAAACAAGCAATGAATCAACAAAGCAAACCTTCCTTAGATCAAAACTTCCATTGTTGCCTATCCAAAATTGTCCTTGTGTGTATGAAAAGGGCCCTCAGTGAGTGCACTTCTTTGCTTTGTCAAGAATGTTGATTGAGAATGGTTGTGGTAAGATCGCAATGAAGAGGAGCTTCACAATGATGGTTGTAGTGCGTAGTGCGTAGTAAAAGGATTGATCACAAGCAATGAAGGAATTGGTGCCAAAGGCGCACTATAATTCCTGCAGAGTAACAATACAAAAAGCTTGGATGATTGAAATGGAAAAATGAGATTGTACTTATAGAGTTGGGAGAAATAAGATCAATGGTATAGAAAGATTGATAAGATCAACGATTGAGAATAGATGAGGAATGTGCAATGAATAAGAAGAAAACAAGTGTCACACAAAGGTTGTTTTATTTGAGTTAATCACTTTCTTTTCTAAAGATAAGACATGATTTTCGTAAATTAGAAAGTTTTTTTCTAATTTAAGAGAAATTTATAAAAACAAGGTTGATTGAATAGATAACTCAACTTAAGATTTGCTTTTGCATAATTTGAGAGAAATTAAATAATAAATTATTTAATTCAGTGCATGGAGAAGAAGACTTATTTTTAAAAGATTTAGAAGATATTTGAAGAATTTGAAGATAAGAGAGTAAATTAAATAAATAAATTTATTTAATTGTTGTGTATGATTTGGAAGAATAAATAAAATATTTGATTTACTTTATTTTTGGAGATTGAGAGAATTTAAATAAATTTGATTTGATTTATTCAAATTTGGAGGAATGAATTTGATTTAATTAAATAATTGAGGAATTATTTAATTGTTTGGGAAGAATTGAATTAAATAAAGGATTTTATTTAATTGTTGGAAGAATATGAATCAAATAAATAAATTTGGTTATTTATTTATTGATAGCGGAATTAAAAGGGAATAAATATTAAGAATTTTTATTTAGACTGAATCGTGTCATTTTTAGGCGTATACAGTGATTTTGTGGTTAGGTGAACCTATCTTCATATCTCCAATCGACATGAAAGTTGATACTGCCATGTCTTCTATTTCTTTTGATTTCCGGTTGGTTTCTCCACCCTTCTCTACACACTCTTTCTTGAAGAAATTCTAGTGGAATTTCACTTTCTACATCCTAAGCCCAAGAGGTTGAATCATGCCCTTCTTTAACTTCCACTAGACTTCTAATCACCTGTTTGAGTCACTCTGCTAGAACTCCGATCTTCTGCCCATTTCCTATAGCTCCATTTTCACCTTTCCCACCTTTCTACATTTTTTTGCTCTGTTCAATATTTAATATTTGTATTAATAATTATTAATATTAAATTATCAATTATAAAAATTGATATAGATATAAAAAAAGCCATGGGCTCGCTGCTGATTTTTGCGGAGGTTAGGGTTTCCAATAGCTTCGATGGTCTTCAAGGAAATGCGGCCTTAGAATCTTGGCATCCTTCTTCCCCCCAGCAAGTTCTCACACCTGGAGCACGGTCTTCCATCAACAACAATCTCCTTGACGTAGGGATTGGGAATCTGGCCAAGGAAAAGCCTCATTCGAGGGATGAATTTAAAGATGCTCTACTTTGAACCACTCCCAAAGCAACCTCACAAGCGATATCTAGAAAAAGAGCTTCTGAGATTTCGAAGACCGCCAAGGATCGGCAGCCTGTAACTCCCGCCTCTCACACATCTACCTCCCGCCCGCTTTCTGGCAATCCTGGGTTCTGTGCCACTAGGGGTCTGGATGTTAGGCATGACCTACTGGGTGGTGCAGCCTCATCTGGGAGCTTTTCCCACACAAAAATTAGGGAGCATTTGGACCCAGGCAAGCCTATCCAATGCTCAAAAAAGCCTATTGAAGTATTGTTATTTGAGGAAGTCAAAAAAGAAATAGCTGAAAATGAAGAGTACTTTGCGGAAAATGGACTGATTGGGAAATTTAATAGCTTCTAGCCAAGTCTCCCAGAACTCCATCAATGGATCTCAGAAACTTGGAAGCCCATTTTAAAAGAAAATATGGAAATTTATCCCTGCGCAGGCAGTTTTTTTGTGGTAGTTTCCGACAGTGTTGAAGATCGCAACTCAATTTTTAGCTCCCAATGGACTTGGGGGAAACATTTGTTAATGCTGAAACCCTAGCATCCCTCTTTTGATCCTTCAACAAAATTATTTGATATCATGCCTTTTTGGGTCCGACTCCCCAACTTACCACTTCATTTTTGGGTTGACTCCTGTTTCCAAGCAATTGGCAATTCTATTGGCAGCTTCATAGCAATAGACAATGATTCATCCGACTTCATACATACAACTTTTGCCCGCATTCTGGTGAACTTGGATATTTCAAAAGAACTACTGGCAGAAATCATTTTGAATACTCATGGTCGTAGCTGGACCCAACCTTTGGACTATGAAGGCTTGCCTTTTCGCTGTAGAAGGTGCTACAAAACTGGCCACACAGCCTTAGATTGCCCAAGCTCCAAAATGAAACTTGATTGTCAAGCCACATGGTGGAAAGATGTTGCCCCCCACCACTACATAGTTGAGTGTGCAGCAGGTGCTCATGAGACTCCTTTGGAGCATCAAAATCAAAAGGTTTCTCCTCAGGCCAGGAGGAAACCAGAAGATCTTCCCTCTCCCACTTCAGAGAATGATGAGCAGCCACCTTTGGATAGGGATAGGAGCCCCATAATAATCACTGAAAAATCACAGCCCCCCTCCTGGAAATAACACTGAAAATGGAAATTTGGCAGAATGGAAAGTGGTACAAAGGAAAAAAAAAACTCCTCACAAAGATCACTGTTGATAGGATGAAGGTTCCCTGGTTTTGTGGATTCCATATGTGATTGAGGATTTTTCTTAGTTGTTTCTCTGGCACCCCTGCTAAAGGGCATGCATTTTTCTAATTTGGTTTGGATTTATTTTAAGTGGGAGCGGTTCCCATAAACTGCACTTATCTATCAAAAAAAAATTGATATAGATATAATTATATTGTATTTATATTATGTTATTTTATTATTAAATTATTTTTAGTATAACAATATTATATAAATATATTTATATTAATGTTCTATATGACATTGATAAAGTATCATATTATGCATATATTCAAAAATAAAATACAACCAACATATATTTAAAAAAATTAAAAATACAAAATTACTTAAATAAATAAAAATTTCTTCAAGAAAAATACAAAACAATATACATAAAATAAAATAACTATTAAATAGTTGTAAAGTAAAATAAAACTAATATACATATCTTAAATACATATACCTAAAAATGAACAATTTTTTTGTTTTAATTATATTGTTTGGTTTATTTGATGTGAAAAGTTTTTATTTACTTAAAAGTTATTTTATTTTATTTATTTTAATTACATTAGTTATTTTATTTTATTATGTTAAGAGGCATTCTACAATGGTCGCAAGGGGTTAAGTGCATAACAATGTGGTCTCGTGGCTTTATCTTTTAAAGATGTTATTTGGAGTGATGAGGACACAACTTTTGGCCATGATAATGTATCCAATTTTCTCATGTTGGTTATGCATGATGCAAAATCAAATCAAAGGTTAGATAATCATCCCCAATCTGATATTTGTGTGGAAAAAAGTATGATTGGCTCATTCTAGTCATCAATTAGAGGTAATAGCTGATGATGTGCTTTATCTTTCAAAGCACACCCTGATTTGTAAATTTATGGATTTTAAAGCTACATTGTCTTTACTAGAAAATTAGGCTGATCATACTTGGAAACTAGAAGGGGATATGAAGGTTATCCTAGCAGCAAAGAGCTTTTTATTTGTGGTATTTTCAAGGATGGGAGATTAGAATATGGCCTTTAAGGGGGTACAATATTTTCACAATAAACTTTGATTGTTCATTATGCCTTGACATTTGGTTTTTGATCTTATAGACAAGCTACCATCTAAGATTCTAACCTCTAGGTATGCCTTCTTCATTTATGTATAAAATTTTGGAGGCCAAATATTCTGCAATCCATTATGACTATTCTTGAAAAACCTTTGGGCCCTTCTCATCATATGCTTGAGAGGAAGGTAACTATGTATGCATGTATCTATGTGGAAATTGATCTTAATAATCCTTTTCCTAATTATATAAATATTGGATTAGGAAATATGCATTGGCTTCAATGATTATCTTATTAATCTTTTCCTTTTAGATATAACATTTTTCATGTTTATGGGCATGTTCATAGAAATTTCCATAAGAAAATCATAGATGTCATTGATCCCCTGCTAAAAATCCCTATGGCTAAATCTAATGTAAAAGGAAAATCCTCAATTCATGCAAAAAAGGCTTGCCTCAAATGGGTTTATTCCTGTGAAGTCTTGAAATAAAGGAAGGAATGTAATGCATCAAAAAAATCATACATCAAAGGGGCTTTATAATAGTGGGTTTGATATTTTAGAGAAATTTGAAGAACTTGATTGTACTTTGATTGTAAATCCTTTAGCTAATTAGAACTTGTAAATCCTTGATTATATCCCACATCCATCACCAATAGTTAAAGATTTATCTAGTGTGTAGGGTTTACTAATGGAAGGGACTCGTGGAGCCAATAATCCTAATATTGGTATCGATAAGCTCTCAAAAGTGGGGAGGAAAAAAGATCAGGAGAAGGTAAATTTTATAGGAGAAACACTTGTAGAATCTGAGTTTTTTTGTAATGTAGATTCACTTTTCTCCATTCCTCAAAAATAACTGTTCTTTCATGGAGTATTATGGGTTTGGGTAGCACTCGTCATCAAAAGTTTGTTTGAGACCTTATTCAAATTCATAAACCTGATATCATTTTCCTTTAAGAAATGAAACATTCTATGGAGGAAATGTTGGCTACTTCATCAATGCTTTAGAAAGGTAGCCAATGTTAGTTTGTTCGAGCTTAGGGGTCTACATGAGGGTTAGGATACTTTTGGGACCCTTGTTGGCTTACACCCTCTTCTTGGTTAGAAAGTAAGCATACTTTATCTTTGGTGGGTTCCTATTTTCATTTAGGTAGTCCTATTTTCTTAATCAGTGTTTATGTTCCTATGAACTTCTAAGGTAATATTTTCTTGTGGTCACATATTCATTTTATTCACTCTTTGTTTGTTTCTATTCCTTGGATATTGGTAGGCCATTTTAATGAAATACTTACTCTTGATGAGAAGCTTGGAGGCTAAAGTTAGCTAGATACTTCATTAGCCTTTTTTTGATAAAATATTTCTTTTCTTAATCTTGTGGATGTTAAATTGAGTGTTAGCCTTTTCACTTTGAATAATAGGAGATGTTGTAATTTCATTTTTAAATAGCTAGATAGGTTTTTAGAACTTCAAGTTACTAGATTGGGGATAGTTAGATTACTTCTAAAATTATATGGTGGTAGGGTTCAAATCATTGGCCCATCAAGTTTTTTTCTCTTCTCTCAGTTCCTAAGAATCCTCCAATCAAGTTTTAATTAATGTGGCTTAATGATTAGGCTATATGGGAGAATATGGTGGTTAGAGGGTAAGCCCTTATTTGGTACTACTATGTATTCCTTTTTTAAAAGACTTCAATTTGTTAAGTTCATGATGAAACAGTGGAACAAGTTTTGTTTTGGCAATCTTTCTTACCAAATAAAATAGGTGTAGGAAAAGTTGGATGATATTACATTTCAAATTAGAGAATTTGGTATGACTAGGGAACAAATTCTAGTGAAGTCCTATTTGTCTAAAGAGTTCCATGAATAAGAACTTTGGGAGGAGATTTTTGGAAGCAAAAATCACAAATTAGTTGGCTCTAAGAGGGAGATCTCATAATACCTCCTTTTTCTATAATTTAGTTAAAGAGAGGAGTAGTAATGTTATTTCTTCTATTACCTCTTCTTAAGGAAATCAACTATCTTCATATTAGGTTACTAATAGGGAAGTTATTTCTCATTTCTCTTCTCTATTTAAGGAAAGTGGCCTTGTAGCGTCAGAGGAGGAATGATTTATTTTATGTTGCATTCCATCCTTGGTTATTGATGATGTGAATGGTATTCTTTTTGAGCCTATCACTTGTGTTGAACTAGAAAATGTTGTGTTCTAGATGAATAAAGGCAAGGCTCATAGTCTTGATGGCTTACCTATTGAGGTTTTCCAAGAATTATGGCACATCTTGAAGGATGATCTTCTAGTAGTTGTATGTGAATCTCAAAATAATAAGCATATACTTAAGCAGCCAATTCTACTTTTTGCCTCTAATTCCTAAGAAAGTGGGGGCTAACTCTTTTGATCTATTTCACCCTATTGCTCTATAATGTCTCCTAGAAGATCATTATTATACTCGCTATTGACCATCTAAAATGGATTATGGATTATTTGATAGTGTCTGAATAGGAGGCTTTGTAAAGGGATATCAGATTCTTGATGGTATTGTTATTGATTGAGAAGCCATCATTCTATGGGTTGCTTTAAGGATAAAGAGCTATGTTTATCAAGTTGGAATGTCCAAGGCTTATGATAGGGTCTATTGGTCCTTTCTTAGGAATGTAAACTATCATCTTTTGGTTTTAATGTAGGGTTGATTGAGTGGGTCATGAGTTGTGTGACATCTTCTTACTTCTTTTCTCATTAATGGGATCCCTTCTTCTCTTTTTATCTCTTCTAGAGGGTCATTACAAGGTGAACCCCTCTCCCCTTATCTTTTCATTCTAATGGATGAGGGTTAGGGAAGGTTCCTGAATCCTCAAAAATTTAATGGTAAGATATAGGGGTGGAAGGTGGTTAGGGATCTTGATTCTATTTCACATATTCAATTTGTGGATGATACTACCTTTATGGGTCTTGTTAAAATTCAGGAGGTGGTTAGTTTTAGGAGTACTTTAGATATATATTTGGTAACATCTAGCTAGTAGATTAATGAGGATAAGTTAAATATTTTTTCTATAATACCCCTTTAGTCATTCAATAGAGAATTGGTATTTTTTAGCTCAAAATTGGACAAATTCCTTTGGATTATCTTTGTATTCCCTTGTCAGTTGGTCTTCATAATCAACTTGAATGGAAGAGGGTCATTGATTAATTCAAAATGATGTTCTATCACTAGACTTTCCAATGGTTATATTTTGTAGGACACCTTACCCTTCTCAATTCAGTGTTGCAAGAACTTCTTGTCTATAGATTTCTAGTGCTTTCTACTCTTATAAGTTTTCTTAAGGAGTTTGATTATCTTTCTAGGAATTTTTTTGGGAAGGCAATTTGGAATATTACAAATGGAGTCTTATTAGGTGGGACTAGGATTTTAGGCCTAATAAAAGTGGTGTTATTGGTCTTATGTAGTATGAGTTTAATATCCAAGCCTTGGCCAACATTACTAGAGATAGTGTAAGTAGTAGGACTAGCCTTTGGCCAAACATCTTAGCTACAAATATTTACATGGTGTTGATGTTGTTGAGGTTATAAGAATGGATTTGGTTGGATGTTCTATGGAGGGGTTTAATGTTCTATCTTGGATCTATAATTCTAAAGAGGTTTTATATATTTTGTGTGGATACTAGTTCTTAGAATAGGAAATATTGGGTACAAGGATTTCCCTTGGTGGAAAAAGATCTAGAATAGTTATTATTGGCCTTAGCATAATTTCATTCTTTGGATGTTATGTTAAAATAAATGTCTAACATAGGACAATATAAGAAAGAGAGGATTACAAGGTCCTTGGATAAATGTGCTTTGTAGGTGGCTTATGAGGAATGTGTGTCTTATCTCTTCTTTCAATGCTCCTTTTTGAAGAGTCTATGAAGGCAATGGTGGCACATATGGAACAAACCCATTGTTCATGCTACTTCTCTATTTTATTTTTGGTTTAGTTTGGGATGTCCTCTAGCATTTGCCTCATTCCTTTTGGTGGCCTATGACATTGATATCATCTTTATCCTTTGGAAAATTTGGTTGGAGGGAGATCAACAGATCTTCCAAGGTTATTAGAGTCTTCTTGGGTATATTTGGCAGAAAATTTTAGACTTGATAGAGGAAACTTTGGCAGCTAAGTGGTCTTTGGATAAATTTATAGCCCCTTTTGATCTTCTAACCACGAGAGAATTGGATTTTTGTCATTTGGTTGGTTTTGTTCATTCTAGTTATCAGATCCAATCTTCTAATAAAGAGAATTGAGTGGAAAAATGGTATCCTCCCCCATTGGGATTTTTTAAAGTTAGTATTGATGGTTCCTCTTAGGGTAATTTGGGTGTAGCTAGAATTGTTAGTGTTGAGAGCATGATAGTGTTGGTTCTATTCACTTGTTTTTCTCTTTTTCGATGGGTTTTGGTACTAATAATTAGATGGAGGCCCAAGATGTCCTTGTGGCTCTAGAGAAAGCTTGTGAGCTAGGGTGGAAGAAGATAATATATGAAATGGAATCCATGATTCTGGAAGGTTTCATGAGTCTTCTTGGAGGTTGGCATGTCCTTTGGAGCAAATTATTTTCCTTTCTTGTAACTCTAATTCTATTGATTTTGTTCACATTGCTAAAGCATGGAATATTATTGTAAAATGTTTGGCTAAATGGTCCTTTGATGTTAATCCAAAATAGAATGTCTCAAAACGGGAGTCCTTGTCTTCTAATCAAACACCATAGATTCTTCATCTCCTTAATAATGATTTGGTTTAATCACTCTTGTTTGTTCTTCCTTGGGACTATGAGTTTTGATGGTTTCATGTCTTTCTCTAGTTCATGAAAGTGGTGGGTTTGTGGAAAAATTCCTTGAGTTTTCATTTTATGGGCTATAGTGATAGCTATTACTGTTTGGAACTCTTGTTTGTACTATTTTATCGATTATTAGTTAATATTTTTGTCCTTTTTAACCAAAAAAAGATAAATAATATAAATAAAATATAAAATAGCTTATTCTTTGCATTACTTTATTTTATTTTATTTATTTAAGAGATATTTTAAGTGAGTAAAATACTAAATTAAGTAAATAAAAAAAACTCTTCAATAAACAATGTAAATAAAATAAAATCATTCTTAAATATTCTAAACTAAAATAAAAATATAGTAAAAAATAAAATAATTTTTAAATATAATAAATTAAAAAAATATTATTTTCACAGGGAGATGTATTTAAGATATCTATACAGTTTAATTAACATATTAATTGACATAATACATTATAACAATGCAAAGTTGAAATTATTACAACACTACAAAGAAAAACAAATTCTATTGCAAAACAAATTTTATTGTTGCAATATTCCAAAGGCAAGTACTATGCCATTACATGACACTTCTTATATTGGTACTAGATGGCTATGTTGTGTTTTAAAAGTCTGGTATTTTTTAAATGAATTTATAAGCTCACACCAATTTGTTTTTTCCATTATTTACATTCATTCTTTGTTTAGAATGGGTTAAGATTTAATAATTATTAAAAATTTTTTGGAAAAAGTCTCCTTTTCAATAAAATTAAAATTTTAAGTTTATTTTGTATGCATAGGATTTTTTCAATTATCTTTATTTGCAATGTTTTGTCCCTTGAGCTTTGATTATCTTCTATAGTGGGTAGGGTTTTAACAACCCTACTCTATCCCATTTCTTTCTCTTTATTTCAAATTGTGTCATCACTACCTTGCTATGTAAATATTGACGAATCACAACTTAAACTACTATCAAAGGTTGTCTACCATTCTGAATTTGAGTCAAACAAATCTAATGTAGAGGATCCCTAGCCAAAAGCTATCTTGTATCAACCATTAACTTTTATATTCTCATATTTTTGCAAGTATTTTCAATGTTTTCTAATTGTTTTTTAAATAAATTGTGGCATGTTTTTGACACAACATTCATTTGTATTTTTTTTCTTTCTAGTCAAGCTTCATATTTGTCATCACAAGAACAATTAGAATTTGGAAAGTTATGTAATAGTGAGTTTTTAATATATTTGATTGTAGTTTGGAACATAAGCTCTACAATATATTCTACATGTTCCATCCAAATCTCATGAAGATCTTATCACTATATCTATATTTATGATCTAGAGAACCTACACCAAACTATACATTCTACGGCATATCCTTGTTTTGGACTTGTGACAAAATTTTGAAGATGAACCTACATATTACCATTAATCTCATATGTTGTAAAGGTGATGCATCCAATTCCAATGTTGACTAATGATCAAATTGTTTATTATTAGGACCATTGATCTAAGCATTGCATTACCCTAGGTTGGTGTAATATGTTTTCATGTGGAAAATATCATTTTACATCTACCTATATAAAAGAAAGTCTAATATTATTTCATGAAAGAAACACATAGCAAAGGCATAAGAGAATATCTCAGAGGATTCACTAACAAACAATATTATAGCACATGCATGTATACTATGTATATATTAGGGGATAGGGGGCATGATAAATTGTGTCATATGTTAAGAATGGGGGGTCATAGGAGGGGAAGGGAATAAGAAGGGGTAGGTTTTGTACAATGTTGACTTGTAATGTTAAAACATGTAATGTTAAATTTCCATGTGGACATGTAAGGTGTCAATTCATTCAACTTAAATAAATCTTCCCATATAGCAAAATTTAAGGGGAATTGATAGAAATTTTAATAATTATGAAAACTCATTCATGCCTCATTGCAATGGGTTTAGGGAAATTTTACTTTTATTCAATTGCCTCTTTTCCTTCTTCCACTAGAGCTCTAACATTGTGAAAATCATCACACTTTGTATTAAGTTTTTCAACATCATACATATTTTAGATTGTACCCTTTTTTGTTTAATTGCATAAATAATGAGGATGCTAGTAATGGTTGTTGAGGTAGGTTTACACCTACCAATTGTATTATCTTGAAAGTTTTTAAGGAATTTTCAATAAATCCATTTTTTGCATTTCTTGCAATTAGTGTGTGTTGTGAGACCACATCTCTTTTAGGAATTATTTCAAATAATTCATGTTAATCCTCCACACTTCCACATTTTGCATACACATCTACTAGGAAAGTTGTAGCTACAACATATGACAAAACTTCTCTATCCTTTACTCTTTGATGGATATCCATACCATGTTCCAAAGATCTTGTTTTAGCACAAGCAAGGTAGATGTTGGCAAAAGTTGTGGAATCTCGCTTTCCAATTTTTTCATCCTTTAAAGAATATTCAACATTTTTGAATGTTTTCACATCCACTAATTGTTGCGCAAATTCATGTGAAATAATTACATGCATACATTCTCCTAACAATGAAATGTTTCCACATCTATTGCATTGTCTAGAAATGCATGCTTTTGAATAAAATTGTTGGTGTATAAACCTCTAATCCTAGGTGTTTACACTAGCTTTAACCATAGTTAGTCATTTTCTCCAAATGTACTTTGAACTTGTCAAAGTGGTTAGTCATTTTGGAGAGGTGTCGACTTGTATCAACACCTCACGCTACCTTTGTGGGTGGTTACTCACCGCCATTTCATGGAGAGGAGTCCTATCCTCGTTTGGTGGAGAATTGGGTGGGTATCCATACTCGCCTATTTATACTTCTTTATTTGTGAATATAATTGAGTCAATTTCATTTGTAATCTCGTGTTTGTTTGTTATTCCATGATCTTGGCAGTTTCTACATAGTACCAGAGCATAGTGGATTAGCATCAAACCATGTTTGCTCGCTTAGCATCAAACCATGTTTGCTCGCTGTGTGAATCATCCTCAGTTCGCTGGAATCAATCTTCATTATGTGAGGTGTTTTCTTTGTTTGTTTTTTTTGTTGTTAACTATACAGTTCATTTGGAATTCGTGAGAACGTTTTGCAGGCATAATCACCCATTGCAAAGGGTGAGTGGAGGTGATTGAACGCCCTTATAAGGGCCTGCGTTGAAGTGTTTGAACGCCCTCACAAGGGCTGCGAAGCCTCACATTCAATGTGGTTCTCTATCTTTAAAACGCCCACAGAGGGCTACGTTGATGTCTTGGAACAGCCACACAAAGGCTTGGTCTGAAGCCCCCACAACGCCTTTACACTCCACAGAGGAGGTTGAACGATGCTCAAACGCTACCCCAAAAGGATGCCCTCAAAGGCACATAGTGCCCTCCCACTTACAGCACAATGCCTCATTACAACGGCCTATGAGGCCCCTTGATTCCTTCGTCACCCTCAATCCGGCCCACACCACGCAGAAGTCAAGGTCGCCTTCACAGTTCACACACCCAACAAATGCCATTCTGATGTCCATCACAACGACACCCCTGTTTGACCTGTGTTGGCATCCCTCTTAGTAGCGACACCCCTGTTCAGAAAAAAAAAAAGCATAGAGCACACTACCTTTGGGTGTAGAAGAGGATTTTTTAAGGCTCCAATGCATGTCTTTGGCCTCCACTCCAACATCTTCTCACCAAGGGTTCGCTTGCAGAGGGTAGAGAGAGATTTGGCTACCAACAACCATCAAATTTTGCCCTACAATTTTCCGTCGTCCCTGCAATTCTCCATGGCATTTCTGCCCTAATCCTCCCCTGCCATATTTTTGGCTTGGTTTGCCCTAATTTTTCCCTTAGCATGATATGTGCCCTAATGGGCTTGGTATTTTACCCTTTTTTATTTTGATGCATTTAAAATCATGCTTGTTTTAGTGTTAAATATAGGCATTTTGTCTTAAGCATAACACTAAGTAATATAAAATAAATTTGGGGTATTTAAATTAAGGGAAAATAGCTTTGAGGAAATAATAGTTTTCAAAAACCCTCGTATCTTTACTTGATGAAGACGAAGGGTGAGGTCGAGTTGGCAAGAGGCCAACAACTGGTTGGATGGCTAGGTCAACTCAAGGCATAGGCATTTTTTCAATTTATAGTGTGAATGCATTAAATAGGCTATTTTTGTGGGAAATTGATTTTGTAATATCTTTTGTTTGATAGCTCGAAATTGAGCAACATTTTTTGCAAAAGTTAATGTTTTCACATTTCCCATCTAATGAAGCTACTTGCATTATAAATTGGACTAAGTTATAAAGTGCCAAAACTGAGGGGTCACCTAATTAAGGGGTTGCCTACTGTGTTGACATTATTTTTTCTAGACAAATTAGCTTGTTCTAATCATGTGATATGAAACTTATTCTTTTTTAATCAACCTAAACAAGGGAAACTATAAGTCCTAGTGTGAAGGAATCCTAAAACATCTAATGATCCATAATCTCATACTCGATCTATATGGACTTGTCCCTAAACCTAGTAAACAATCTTAGAAGGCTAAGTAGTTTAATTATTGTGTTCACATTGTTGGATTGATCAGTTTACATATTCCAGATGTCGCTTTGTATGTCATCATGGATATTGATTTTCCACATGCATTATGGATAAAAATTTATGAGATGTATGGAGACTCAAATGTTTCACCATTCCGACATTGATCACAGCTCACATCCTTAATCATGATACAGAAACAAAATGTTCTAGTGACATAGAAGAAGTCATCACTACTACTATTGCTTCATTAGATTCTAGAGTTTTTTTTTTGAAAGCTTCTGGTGCTTCTTTGCAACAGGATATCAGTCTTCCTAGCATTGCTGATTGGGACATATTTCTATATGACATCACTTGTCTATTTGTAGAGTTTCACATTGCTGACATGGAAGCACACATTGAGAACATCAGTCTTCTCTTCAATGACAATTTTGATGAACCTACATCTCAATTGTCCTCTTCAGATATTCATGCTCTACATCATCCTACACATGGTTTTGGATCATCATCATCCTCATCTATTAGGTATGCACTTGATTTGATTATGGCATCCTTTAGCATCGACATGGGGACACCTGAGCTTTCTTTGAAGACATGGACATGGGCATCATCATCCTTGGATCAACTTCAACATGATTCAAGATCATACATATATCTTCTCGCATGGGAAGATATCCTGCATTTTCAGGTGGCTTCTTTTCTTTCGAAGGGAAGGAACATTGTTTGGTGTTCTTGATCTACATTTGCATCATTTGTCGACTATTCAACATCACTGTAGCAGGACATGTATTATGGGGGGGGTCTCATAGACCTTCTATAATTTTCTCTCCTATGGGGGGAATCTTATATTGTGCTTAGTGAAAGTAGTAGTACTTTTTCACCTGTATAATTTCTCTCTCGTGGAGGATAGTTTTTTCCCACTGGGTTTTCTATCTTTCTCCGTTTCTTAGAGATTTGCATTGTGCATGGGTATATCACTAGGCTAATATCTAGGACCCATTTTTTTCGTAAAACTCACCTATGCTATGATTAAGACGGGGTGTTGGTGTATAGACCTTTAATCCTAGGTGTTTACACTAGATTTAACCATAGTTAGGCATTTTCTCCACATGTACTTTGAACTTGTCAAAGTGGTTAGTCATTTTGGAGAGGTGTCAACTTGCATCGACACCTCACACTGCCTTTGTGGGTGGTTACTCGCCACCACTTCATGGAGAGGATTCCTATCCTCATTTGGTGGAGAATTAGGTATCCACACTCGCTTATTTATACTTCTTCATTTGTGAATACAATTGGGTCGATTTCATTTGCAATCTCGTACTTGTTTGTTATTCCACGATCTTGACAGTTTCTACAAAAATAAGTATCCATTAGATGTAAATCACAAAACAAACCTACTATAAATTCCTTGATTGTTTAAGGTGGGATTGTAATACAACATTCATGCATAATTTTGTTGGTATGCAAAGTATAACATATATATTGAAAAACATCATAATAATAAAGAAATTGCACATGAACTTTACAACAACAATAGATTCATAGTTTATTAATTTTCACATACTAAGGTTTACATTTCTTGAATGATCTTTGATTTATGGTAATATTAAACGGTAACATTGAATCATCTATTTTTTTTATATAATTCATTTTGAATCATGTCTAATAGATTTTTTGGATGTGGATAACAAATTTTGGACCCTACTCTAAATTTTAAAACATCTCTAACATTAGATAATACCCTTGTATTTTCATGCCAACATTTTTAATTAAAGATTTGATTTCATTATTTAATATCATGTTAGACCTTGGGAGTCTACCACTAAACTCCAACATTAGTTAATTGGATCATTTTCAATACTTTTTCTTCTCTTTGTTGCTCTTCTCAAAGTTTTTAGATTTATATATAGAAATTCACTAGTCATACTTATCATTCTTTTATTTGAAATTGATTTATAACTAAAGTAGTTTTTGTAGCTCTTTGTGTTGTATTGATATCTTTAGATTGACATTTTTTAAATAGAATCAATAGAATTATCAACACTAGATATAACTTGTTTCATTTGATTTATCTTTCTTTTTAGGTTTTAAAAAAATACCTAACCTTTTCAGTACTTTTCACATTTTCCACATTTTCATCAATTGCATCATGAGTTGACATTGAAATCCAAGACTTTTTCTATAAAAAAAATAGTTTATATAATCTATTTGCATGGGTTCTCATTTGTCTCCAAGAAATCTTACTAGAAAGATTATCCAAGACATTTCTTTCAATTTAAAAAAAATATATTTTCATTTTCACTCATATAAGGGGTTTCATTCTCATTTCATGTTTCCATATTTTTAGTAGTACAATTGAGCTCATCATTGCTATATCCATCTTCATTTAAATAACTAATAGGATCAATATCATCGATATGTGGTGTTAGGTCTCAAAAATGCAAGTTGTAAGCCCTAAGAGGATGCCAGGACACTTGCAACATTTTTGAACCAACTAACGGAGTTAACCTAAATGGTTGATGACTCCCTACACTTCAGGCTTTGCTAAACCTAGGCGGGTGAACCTTGAAAACTGAAGTAGATAAAAGGAATTTATGACTCAAATAAATTTAGTGATCTATCCACAATGGCATAAAGTGTGGAATAGATGAAAGCTTGCGAACTATTTCTACTCCTAATACTAAGATCTAAGATGTAATTGTTTGAATAAGATTTTATGGATTCCTAGAGTGGAATTGGTATGACCAGTGCCTATTTCTATTGGGCTAATGGAGTCAAGGTGTATATGATATGTGATTTACTTACTGGTTACAATTCTGATTGTTTAGCACTTGTGTTTGTTTATAGCTTCTATAAATGTGCAAGAATATGATTAACAGACTCTAATTATTGATCCACTCAATTCTACTAGGTTACTATGAAAGGATTTTAATCCTTGCTTGAAGAAACCAATCAATAAAATCACACAATGACAGCAAATGTGTATTGACAAATGGAGTAGATTCTAAATTTGAATAACAAGGCAATATCGAGTTGGAGACAACATGACAATCTTGTCAATTATAGGGCTATTCTTATTGATCCAAATTATGTTACTTCCAATTTACTGTAATCAATCAAAAGAATTTTAATTCTTTAATGGAAACCAATTAATTCTATTACACGAAAACAACAATTGTGTCTCTATGAAACTGGAATATCAACTTGGAAACTCAGGTTCAAATAACAGAGAAATAATAATGTGGAGATAGCCAAATAATTGTTTAGCTCAACGAACAATAGACACCAATATTAAATCATGAATTTATGCATTTTGCTCCATTATACAATTTCAAAAGATTTTACAATGTATATTATAATGTTTTATTTTAGCAACTGGTCAATCCATCCAATTATCTAATTCCTACTTCTGATGATGATGATTTTCCTAATCTACTGATGTCTGTCCTTTCCGATTTGTATCTCCCTTATATATTTTGCAAACTTAGGGTTACGACCCTTTACATTCTGGTGCATCCTTTGGTACAGCTCTTCATTCAATTGTCTTCGGCAAAATAAAATATTTAATTAGTTACCATTGGCAAATTAAATATTTCATTTAAACTTTATTTTCATAATCTCCCTGAAATTTAATTTTAATGGTAATCTTCTTGGAGACTTCAAGCTCAATTTTACTCGTATATATTTTTACCATAATTAATCACCCACTTTTAACTCTTCCGGTAAAACTATTTTATATTGCATTTATTTTGTGTGCTTTCACCTTTGTTTTGCCAAAATATTCATTTGGGTAGAAAGTATTTCCTCATACCAACCACCATAATACACCATCACATAAAACATTCTCTTGGGTAACTCCTTGGATTGAAAGTAATTTTCCACTTTGATTGTTTATTAAAATCTGTATTTGATATATTTATTATATCTCTCTGTGAAAATATTTTATTCCTTTTCACTTTCTTTTGATCTTGGCAATATGTAGCCTTCAGACCCACTTTAATAATATTTCGTAGAGACACTATGAAATTTACCCAATGTCAAAGTGGTCTTTATCATTATCGACATAACATAGACCATCATTGTAAGATTAACATGACATCCTGATGCTTTTGGTTTCTCCGATATGTTTCATTCACTACTTAATGCATCAATATGACTATCACCGAAGGCTCTTTGGTTTTCATGATTGGTGTAACTCACGTAGTCGGTAGGACCCAAAGCTTCTGCTCTGATCATACAAGTCTTCCCGACATCATTGTTATTGTATTTGACTTCATTAGTGAGACCAGGTATTTATCCTTCTAAAAAGTCTATTAGTATGATCTTTGCTATCGTTGTGAGATTATCATATGATTCTGATGTCGTTTGTCTTTCCGACATGTCTCATCTCCTAGTCTATCCATCGGCAGGACTCTTCCCAAAGTACCTCTCAGGATTTCTTTATCGAAGTAATCTTCATCGTCGGTGAGACCTACAAGATCCTTCCTGATAATATATATCCTTCTGATACATCATCCCTTGGTAAGATTCTCGCTGAAATCTCTGTAGCTCTAGTTATCAAAGTGACTTATGCAATCAGAAGGACTTAATAACTCCACTCTGATCGTTCATATCTTGCCGATTAGGGTTTTCTTTTGAGTTTTTCAACTTTGCATTTTTTGGTGAGAATGTAGGGTGCTTCACAATATATTTATATATTTGTTAAAATTATCTTTTTGTTGTGCTTAGATGGATGTTCATTTCCTATGTCATAGTCCCCATCTCCGCTTTGTAGATACTCTACAATCTTCGCATTTTGTCAACAGGGTTTGCAACTTGCAAATGCTACCACATTTTGCATATATTTTGCCAGGGTAGTTTCAGCATCAAACATACTGTTATTGCCTTCATAGAATGATTCAATAACAAGCAGGCTATTGTGTGAATATATTCCATAGAACATTGATGAGGGAAGAGCACATTGTTGCAACTACTACCATCGTTATCCCAAGTTATAGGCATCATAAATAATAAGTTGTGTTTCATGAACAACAATAATGTGAAGCTGGTCTAAGTGAATCTAAACTCTCATGTCTTTAGAAAATTACTTCAAACTAGAAGTAATGCGCAATCTCTAATAGTAGAATCATTCAAATGAAGGGTGTCTTAAAAGCTTCATGTGTGCATTTTAAAATCTAGGGCAATCACTAAAGGGTTTGTCTTCCTCTCAATATGCTAATGGAAATCCAACAGCTATCATAATTGAAGTTGGTATCCCATATTATTGTATTCTTTTGATGTTGTAGATGATTTTTTATATCATGAGATTTGAAATTTCTGCAAAAATTGGTAAGAATTTTTAGTCCCAACAGGTGGATTTGAAGACATACCTGGATTTGTTTCTATAGTCACATTTTCCCTATCATTGAAAGCTAGGTTTGAATCTTGACATACTTGAATTTGTTTCTATAGTCACATTTTCTTCCATATTCACCATTTCCACATTTGTATCATCTACATTCATCTCATCCTTCATAGTCTCTTGAATGTTCTTCTCTTTAATAGTCATGGAACTAAATGCTTCTATATTCTTCATTTATCGAATCTTTGTTCTTCTATTTCTTTGCCTTTTTTCCTCCTCTTTATTTTGCTTCAATTTCTTCAAGTGTCATGAGCTTCCTATGTTTTTTTCTTTGACATTGATTTGATCCCATGATTACCAAACCCTCTTGATAAAAATAACAAATGATATTTAATCTATTTGTTGATTGATCTACCTCTTTGAAATTTTGAAGTGCAACTAGATGTAGATCCTTTGTTCCAGAAGTTTTGAAGTAAAAGTAGATGTCAATAACAAAAATACCCTTTCTTGATTCTTCTTGAAAACAACCCTTGTACTTGATTCCACTTCAAACTTGTTCATATGATTTGATTCTTTTTAAAATTTGAATAGAATATGGCATTCCAAGAGATTCGACAAGATATTTGTTAATTAAAAAATGTAAAAAATGTCATTGTCAGGCCGTACATTAGAAAATGCAAGTTGTAGATATATAGTGGTAGTACATATTTACTAAAAATGATAAATAACGGATAAATAGAAACGGGTACCCATTTTAGAACAAGTACGTGTTCTTAAAACATTGAATTTAGAAACCATGTTTTTGGTTTGGTTTTAGGCTTGGGAAAGGCAAGGAAAGCTGACCCTGAGCCATAGACCTACAAGTACAAGTCCAAGTTCAGAGCAAGAGAAAAGACTAACTTCACCAATATCGCTAATGATGTTTTTTTTCTGAATTTTTTTGTGAAATTAAAACCCATTATAGATTATTATGTGTATTTTTCAAATATATAATTTTTTAATGATTCGACTTGTTTTTCTATTTATTAATTAATTTATGAACAAACTGGTCCATAAACATGAAATTTCAAGCTTTTATATTTTTTTATTAACTTTTAATTTTTAATATTTTTTTAACATTATATGTAATCAATCTACACATCATTTTTTACACAATGAAAAAAAATTATTTTATGATTAGTTTATCTGAAATTATGTCACTCATGCACGAGGGTTTTCAAAAACAACAATTAGGGCCAATAAATTTTTTTTTTTAAAAAGTATTTGGAAAAAATTATAAAAAAATATCCGCATCAAACTTGACTATTATACACATCTTTCCCCAAAAAGATTTAGAAAATTAAATTCTATTTAGGTCAAATTATGTTGGTCGTACACATGTATGGTATGGTCCTAAAAAAGTGACTTTTAAAAAGTAGTTTTTGTACAAGCCTATGAAAACTTAATTTGTATCATCTGGGTATTAGAATAAGTTACATATTTGAAAACTATACTCAAAATAGTACATTTCATATTTTTGGACTTTCTTAAGATTCTATGTGTAAGTGCTTCAAATTTTGACTCCAATTGTGACAAACTTTAATTTTCAGGAAAAACACTTCCACTTTTTAGCCAAAAAGTGGACCTAACTTCTTGCGCTTACCCATCTGCCTAACATTATCACTACTCTAGTGCCACTTTATAAGAGTTAGTTCCATTCCAGCATACCTAACACTAGGTGTTCCCTAATATCTTGCATCCCTTCACCATCGATATAGACATTCCACGCTTGCTACCAAAAAGAAAGTGCACACACTATTCCACTTCAACCTACTACAAGCCAAAACACATTCCTCCTTCACCTCCTCCTCTGAGTCCTACTATATCATCAATTCTAGTTGTGGGGACCTCTTCTTGACCATTGGTCACCAGTGCTTGTGTTCCCGTTGTTAGCACTGACCAACCCTCCATTATTATCTATTTCAATACTAATTTAGATCACTCTTCCTCCAAGGAATATGTATTTGCATCCTTGGAAGAGATACAATCTTTGTCTTTGATCTTCACAATATTGATGGACCTCACCTTTCGTGAGGTACGTGAGGATCCTCCATTAGCTGATGATTCTTTGTAGCTCAAACTAGGTGCAATACCAAGTACTTCCCTTGATGTGGTCCCTCTAGCAGCATATCCACCATCTCTTTATGATGAGAAATATTGGGAGGTAGATGACCTACTAGAGCCCAACCCCTGAGACAAGTACCTTGATTCCATCTCTTATTGTTCATAGTATGCTTGTATGTTTTGTAATCTCTATTCTGATTACATCATATGTATGTCTATTAGCTCTCCTTCGAGGATCCTTGATGCCCTTGTAGGCACATGGATACAGGGGGAATGAAAATGTTGTAACATTCTTCTATATGTTTCTATATTGTTCTGTATGTTATACTTGAATTTTCACATTTTGGGAATGATACAAAGTGTGAGATGATTTAGCATCCTTCCATGTTGTCCCACAAAAATTTATTTTGTCTTTATGTGACCTTTCTTTGTATATGTAGTTCTACGTGCCTAGGGGAATGATGAACATTACAAAATGTACTTCATTAATTTACTTCCCTCCTATATATTATACTGACTCTGAAGCACGTAGATCGCTTTGTGCTTTATTATGATGTTGCTTGTCTTTATGTGACACCTTGTTGCATTGCTTGATGTCATGCTATGCTTACACAAGCCATTCTGTATCATGCCTACATCATTGCCTTGGTTTTCTTTTTTGGGGTAGCTCATTCACTACGTAGCTCTCTAGAACATGTCCTCTAGGCATATGCTTCCTAAAAGCTCTCATGCCTTTTCTCCTCTTTTTACCTTAAAATTAATTGCTCCTCTATGTAATATGCAATTATTTTAAGGTGGGGGCATATATTTTCTATCTTTCACACTTTTTAACACACCACATTGATGGTATGCACTCTGCAACATTTTTGTAGCATTTGTGATCCTAAGCAGATATACTTGCTTAGACCGACCACCCTTTATTGGAATTACCTAGCCATGCTATCCATATAAGCTCTGATATTGTTTGACATGTAGCTCACCTACCAAGGCAAAGCTAGTCTATGGTTCTTGATTCGCTACCTTGTCAGAACTTCTCATAGGCCACCTAGCAATGAGAGCTACTATCTCTAGTGACTTATAGAACTTCTTTAATATGGTTCCTAACTCTCGTAATGTGCTATCCCTAGAACCATACCTAACATTTCCCTAACGAATCAATGTTAGAAATGCCTTTTGTTTACTTTTTGTATGTTTGCATGTGTTTTCTTAATCATTAGATAAATGTATATTAGACTATATTATTTGCTAACCACACGGGTTTTTGGTCTAATCCTTCTGTTCATTAGATTTATATATAATGTGTCTCTAGCATTTTTTTTTTCATGTGTAGATCTTTGGCCTAACATTGTGGTTTTTACATAATCCTAAGTTGGGGGCTACATATCTCTCACTTAGCGACATTCTGCATCCTCTACAATCCATGGGTAAAAGTTTGTTTTCGTGTTATTTCTTTTATTACTTTAGCTTTCATATGCATGAACAATGTCATATGGCTGCTAAAGTGGAGGCTAAATGTAGCACCATAAATTATGTAATCTCATAATTTCATACTATGTTTGAAGTTCACTTTAGTGTCCACTCCCCTAACATGTTTTGAAGATCATTTTCTAGTCTAAGCCTTACCCAAACCCATAAAAGTGCATTAACCTTAGAAGTTCCCCAAGTCATTTAACTTTCCAAGAAATGAAGCTGCTTGGATGACAACGCTTAGCACGAACGTCTGCACAATACACTAACGTATGACAAACACCTATTTGTTCATCAACCATTTTTATAGGTTGCATTTTAACTTGCCTATCACTTCAATCTTTTCTTGGTGCTTATCTGTGCCTAAACAACTCCTTTCCTTGATTTTCTCTTTTGCCTTTTCCATAAAACCCTTTAATTTTCCATTTGAAAGGGATCGAATTCACATGTTAGAGAAGCTTTGTCAAAATTATCATTCATAGTCTTGTTCTTGCTAACTCCATTGCTTTCTTGTGCTCATTGTTTACTTGAAATCATTGAATGGCATTTTATTGAATAGATTAGAATCATATTTCATTTATATATTTTGTCAATCTTGCTTCTCACTTCTCAATTCTAGATACACATAGAATTAGAGCACACACTTTCTTTTATCAATCAATCAATATCTCTGGCTGTCATTGAGGTGGAAATGGTAAAAACAGGGTTTGAATAAGGCAAACTCCTATACATCCCAACCCTCTCTTTCATCTTTGCATGTGCAAGTTGCACAAGGAAGGATTTCGAGCACATGAACGTTTTCTTTCTTCTTCCCTCCTTTCCATCATTTCTTTATTTCATTATATGCTATCATTTTTAGTTGTGTTTATCATTTTCAATACTTTATATGATAACTATTAATTTTTGCATGTTAACAGGAAACTCTAAAAAATTGTGTTAAGTCGTACATACAAGGGATTCTTTTTTCTGCACCATACAAACTGTAGTGCGTCGGGCAGACGTCCCCGCGACGCGCTTTCATCCTAGATAGTGAGGTTGTCTGCCTAGTGACAAGTTCCTTGTGATTTTGGATCTTTGTTTCGGCATTCCATTTTGCAAGACAATTCATTTTTTTTTATATTTTTCAAGTTTCATTCATTTTTATTTAGTATTAGTTACTTCCTTTCATTCTAGTGGCAACAAAGGGATATAGCCCAAACAATCTTTCTCTTCCAAATTGGATAGTACCAAGATACCATCTCCGTTGGCTAGTATCCAAATGTTTAGATAGATGATCAAGTTCTTGTTATAAATAATTTAATTAGAGTCAATTTTCCTATTAAACACCTCCATTGGCTTAACTATAATTTTGCCAATATGCAAAGTTGTTTGATTCTAGATCGATATCGAATCAAATAGGCACTCTATGAAAGTAAGAGGTCATTTATGCAGTTGACTTAGACATGAATGAGTTGTGACTATAAGAAAGGTCACTAAAACAATGACAATTTTTGCCACATAATTTATTATGTTTAAGAACTAGAATAGGGGCAACTATTAGATAGTAAATTAGTTGTTTGCCTCCCTAATTAAAATCTTCTTACCAGCATCCCACATCCAGACAATGTGATAGGTTAAATATTTTTCATAGCCAATATTTTAATAGAGTTTCCTTTCAAGCAATATAAACATTCAAGCTACATAGTATCAAATTGTTTTCCATTAAACCTTATCTTTTTATAAATTTATTCAGAGATAATAACATAGTAACATTAAATTTTCAAACAAAAGCAGTAATTGCATGTGAGACATTACCGTTAACAAATAGAGATCCATGGTCAAAGCTTATGCAGTGACAAACAATATGTACTTATACTTGACAAAGACATAAATAAATATTAACAAACAATGAAACAAAATTCAATAAATAACCCACCTGCTAGGTAGAATAGTCAACATTTCCTATATCTTGGATGAGAAGTACCACCACCAATAGTCATTTAATGATAATACCCTTTCTTCATGCACTATGCTTAACCTATATCAATTTAAGGGTTTCATCTAACTTCCAACAAAAATCTCATAAGATGCTACATTGTTTCCATAATTGTTTGTTTAATACTTTTAGAAATTGATACATAAATACGATGTTGCTTCTTCTACGTAAGATGATAATAAAAGATGGTTATTATTTAAATATCAGGTTGCGTGATTTTCCTAACGTATAGCGTTGGCTACTTCTGGAACTTTTTTCTTTTTTTTATTGGCCAACGTTATCCGTCTAAATCTTTGACGAGTTCAACCAATATTTCTTAAAACGAATAAAAATTTGAGCATACTTTTAAAACATAAAATAAATAATATTTAAAGTATATACTTAATGGGGTCGGAGAAGTCTAGTCAAACAGACGTTACTGTATGTGTATGTGTATGTGAAAGGCTTGTTATAATTGGTAAAATTAAATATATTTATTTTTCTTAATTAAATGAGATATTTTTAAAAAATCATTAATTTATGTAAATTAGCATAAAAGATTTTTTTTTTTTGTGTCCAAAATAAAATATTTATTGTTCTCTAAAGATCTAATAATAGTCATAAGTTGTGTATATTTTTTTTAATATTAATATATATATTTATTTTCTTTATTATATAAAAGGGGTGCATTAGATTTTAGTAGATTGGTCTCATTTTTAAAGTATGTTTGATTAAATTATTATGAAATTAAGTATTCCTAGTCTATTTACAATTTGAACTACTACTTCATGTTTAAGTGACATTTCAAAATTTAAGTACTTTAAACCCTCTCTCTTCATATATCTCCTTGAGTCAAACTAACATAATTGGTAAGAAACATTATAGAAATGAAAAAAAATATTATGTTTTAAGTTCATCAATTGTAACATATAATATTTTAAAGAACTAAATTTAAGGGGAAACATGGTTTTCACTATAAAGGTAGTAATCCAGGTGTGAACTTTCATAAAACATGTAATGTCAATGAAATTGATAATGAATATGATTTACTTCTAACTTATGTTTCAGTTAAAAATCATAAAACCATCTTCCATACATAGGAAAAGCATAATATGATTATAACAAAAAATAGACATAAATAAAATATCACATATAATTCCAAAGCTAACACTTTATAAATAGAAATTATTGATGATTTAAATGGAGAAATGTTATCATAAGATCAACTTTAATGATATATTTAACACTAAAAATTAAAAAATATATATTACATTTGAATGATTCAATTTGACAAGTCTGATAAAATAACTAAATCTAAAGTATATAAAAAGTCAACATTGACAATATCAATATTACCACTTAAAATCACTAGACAAAATATAATGTTTTCAAATATTTACTCTTATATATATATATATATATATATATATATATATATATATATATATATATATATATATATATATATATATACAAAATACTTTAATATACTTTATTTTTTCTTAAAAAAGACAAAACTCTAAATCTTTTATTTATGAAAAACATTTTAGAAAATATATTTAATTTTAAATTCCAAAAAGGAAGTAGAAAAAAAGTATGCTAACACCAAACCGTAACAATTTAATAATAATGCTAAATATTCTTGAACTCATTTAAATGGAAGTGGCAAATCAAAGTTTAAGTTGGTTTTTAATATAGAAGACTTCCAAATTGGTCATCCAAATGCAAACATGATTAAGAATTTGATGTTTAAGAATATTGGCACAGTTTGCTACTTTGTAATGATGTGTATGAATTCACTGTATATGACTAAGATGTGGGTATGAGAGGGTCCCTCACTCCGTTGAAAATAAACTAGGAGTTGCATGATTTTTATGTGCAATGAATTCGTTGATAGGGTAAAAAGTTATACATGTAAGTTTGTGTACAAAAATTTAACATGAATTACATGAGTAAGAGAAAATTAGGGAGTTTGTTTAAGCATGATAAATGATAAGAAATGTTAAACATGGTAAATTTTTTTTAATATTCTATTTTAATTGGTTGAAGAACATATACATATTCCATTGTACAATAATATGTACATAATATGCACCCATTACATCGATAAGCATTCTAATTGGAGGCCAAGATATTAAGAGTGTCATATTGAATGGATGGTTGATCCATAAAAATAAAACACTATTTACTTTGTACATTAGTATATTTGTAGACAACTACTAAATCTTGCAATACACAATTACTTGGTGTAGAGTCTTGCTTTCCAAATGGTGCTTGCTCTCAGTTCTGCATTTATCAACACAAGATTTATGAGTTTAATTAACATTATTGTGAGGAATTTATAAAGAAAACAAAAACAAATGTGTAATACTTGAATGTGTTAAGAGGCTAGCAATTGTAGGTGAAGCTTTTTTTCTTTGAAAATACAGTAATAATTGTCCTCGGTGTAGAGTAATCCTTTACAAATGGTGCTTTCTTTTTTTTTTGTATTCCTACATAAAAATTAAGAGTCTATGTAATAGTATATTAAGGATGTCAAGTTGATGTTTTAAGGAAAATAAAAGTAAATGTCTATACCTAAATGCATTAAGAGGATAGTAGTTATAGACGAGCCTCTTCTTTCTTTCTAATGATGGTGTAAGGATTGTTTTGCATTTTAGAGTAATGTTCAAAACTAAATGCAGGTTATATGTGAAGACTTTCTAAGGATTTGACTCTAGATATAGCTGTAAATGTTAGGCCTTGTCTTTCAATTTCTCCTATGCTTATCATAGCCTTGTTCAATTGAGGCCTTGAGATTTATGGATTGATATTTCCCACGCCATGGTTAGGGGTATTTGTCTATAATTACCATGCATTATAGGTATAAAAGGTATGCTCTTTGGTCTTTCCTTGTCCCATGTTGGGCCATTGTGGGTATCAAATTGAACCTCAACGTACATTGGCAATTCTAGGGGTTTGGAGTTGACATTGTAAACAATAACTTTGACTTCTCCCAATGATCCATTTACAAGGAAAACTTCAATCCATAAGTTTGTTCTTAGCGTGACTCTTTCACCTATGCATAGGAGCACCTCTTCCTAGAGTTGGTCATCATCAGTATCATTGTTCAATGTTCTATGGGTATTTTATGCTACATTGAGTGCCACAGGACCATTTAGTAGCTTCAACATCTTTCTATTATGTAGCATGACAATTTTTTTGGTGGCAAATAAATGCATGAGAGGTTGAATTCTTCTTGTTCTATTAGACTTAGTGATTTGTTTGTATGGTTCATTAGTGTTTCCCAATCATGCTGCATTGGATTTGCCTCATGTATGTTTTATAATATGGCATGAAACTTTTTCTGGGCTTAGCTATCACCTTCTTGATGGAATATTGTTTCCAATGTTATAATTGCGGTAAATGTTTCCCATAGTATCCTTGTAGTTGAGTGCAATGCATAAATAGGTTTATCCATGATAGGTGGTAGTTGTGCAAGGTCACCAGTAAGGATAATGGAAACACCACCAAAGCATTGGTGTTTCTTGTGGGGAAATGCTTCGCATAGACAGTTGTCTATTTTTGTAAATAACTTTGGGCCTATGAAGCTCATCTCATCTATGAGGATGTATTCAATGTTACGCATTTCTTCTTAGAATAGTGTAAGAGCTTATCCTTGTTATGGTCTCATTTCTCTTATTGGAATTCTAAGTCCTGCATGGATTGTGGAGGCACGTATGTTGTAAGCAACCACTCCTATAGGGGCAAGCATGAGAAGTGGGTTTTTCTTGTCTAGGTTGAAATTGTTCAGTGCCTCCCTGATGTAGTCGATTAAATATGATTTTCTAGTGCCTGTTGTTCCTTGAATGATCATATGCAAAGGTTGTTTCAAGCACAAATCCCTATAGTGTTGCATAATGGTGTTTAGTGCAACATCTTGCTTTGGTGCTAGTTTGTAGTTTGGTTTAGTGAATGACGAGGATGAGTAGTCATATTGCATGCATGGCTTACTTGTGGTTATGAATTGAAGGGCATTATCATGTAAATTCTAGGGAAGATTTTGTTCATTCCATGCATTGTTGTTATCAAAGTCTCATCTTCCAAGCATTTTGAGCTCATTTATGTTGACATTAGATTGTAGACCCATTTGTGATAGTAATTCCCACTCATATAGGATGTTGGCTTCTTCTTCCAATGTTTCATCAACATCACTTTAATTTTCTTCATTGGCATCCTCCACTTGTGTTATACAGTCAACATGTCAAGGATAATATTTGTTTGCATCCATGTGTCTCCAATTTGCTATGATTTCTTGTTGTGAAAGACCTATATCTATCTCTATATGTTAGAAAGGCTTGTATAAGAGGAGCTCACTCTAATAAAAGGTTTTAAAATGCTCCAAGCCTTCCCTTGGAATACTATAGAAGCAAGGGAATACACTGACAATTGCATTTTGTTTCCTCTTCTACCATTTGCTTCCTTTGCGATAAGAACAAAATGAGAACATTTATGCTAATTCTATCAGGGAAACACTCTCTAACTCGATAGGTCATTATGTATAAGAGTTTATGTAATTAGTTGGCAAATCAGATTCATCCACCTTTCTTGTTATGTGTTGTAGTACCTTCCTACCAACATTTAATGATATGAAGGTATGACTCCAAGTGACAAGAGGTAATTTTTGCCACATATGGCAAGTTTCTTGTGTTCCTATATCATGATCTACAATAATCTCTATCATGAATTTGCCATATGCTATCAAAGATCCATCTTCACTTTTTCCCACATTTGATATTCTTTTGAACATCTCAACACAACTTTCTAACCTCCTCTCATCTTTTGAGGGATACTTGACAATCTACTTGAGAACAAGTCTTCATGAAATTATAGGTTGACAATCTATGTTAGCTTGCCATATTTTAAGCATCTCTAGGTTGTGGATGTTTAATCTATCATCATTTCTAGATAGTATGTTCATAAGTTTTTCTTCCTTCTTTGTCACATATTAAGGTATAATCCATACGTTCAGTCCATGGAGCTTTATGATGAGATTCAACATTCTATCCTTTCTTGTATAAACAAGTTCCCTCACTACATTTGGTGTGCATATGTACAAGGTTGACTAACTCCTCATAATCTTTAATGGGGTTAGCAGATAATATCTCTGCTGTGTTTAGTAAGCATGGATCATCTAGAAGAGATTGATATGTTACATTGCTTCTTTGGGCTGCACTACAAGGATTCCAAGCACCAACATATTTGTCAAATAATTCTCTAGCTCTCTATAGTTCAACACCATTGTTCCAATCAAGTTTGTCCATATCTAGTGCATTTTCCAACCACAAGAACCCATGTACATGTGCAGATCCTTGATGTTTCCACTCATATCTATACCAATAAACTTTTGTCTTGAGAAATTTCTCTATGACTTCTTCACAGAATATCATAATTTGTTGGTGTAGATACAAGGACATTGTGTGTGGGTTTTGAATTATATTTTCTGTGAATTATTTTCTCGAGTAGTGAATTGGTGCCAGGATGTTGCTACTAAACAATGCATGGATGTTGGGCCATTTTGTATCAGCAGAGATCAGCGTGAAGAATATTGTGGGAGATCTTAACTGGTTGATTATATTTGTTAGTTCAGAATGACACAAGTTCTCCAATATGATTGTGTTCCTTGTAGAGAAGTTCCAAAATGCATGAGTTGCTCAGCCAATTGACTATCAGGAACATTGTGTAAGTTTTGGTAGAGATCTTGTATGTTAGTTGGTATGTTGTCTTCCACATTTTTCTTCACAAAACTTTAAGCATCTTGTTAGGTACAATGATGCATTATGAGATTGTAAAGGAACTAGCAAAATCTTACATGTCTTCAAAATCTATTGTCATGATATCTCATAAGGTGTAAAGCATATTCATACATTTGCACTTCCCTAATTCTAGCTTTTAGGGATAGTGCAATCCATTTGGGAAGAGTGTAGGAAAACCCATGTCTAGTAGCCCCTCAATATTGTGCTCATTTATTGGGAATGACTAATTTTAGGCTAGGGGATGATGCTATCATTGTCAAGATGTAGTTAAAAAGTTTCTTATATGGCTTCTAGCTCTCGCTGTCTATTTGGTGATCTTGGAATAAATGATGACAAATACTCAAAATTAGTATACTACTCATATTCTTGGGTATCAATTTCTACCTTTGGCACCATCATTTCTTCATTATCTATTCTAAAACTTTGCAACATGTCTAAAACTTTCATGCTAGTTTTAGGCAACAAGGCTAGTGAGTCAATATCCATTTCAACATCCTCATAGTATGGATCATTTCTTATCTTGTATTCAAGGCAATTCATGACATGGGATCTACTTACATAACAGTCATAATGATTTCCTTTAGTGTGCAATTGTCTAGCTATCAGAAAAACTAGGTCCTTAAGTCTACAAGGGAGGGATTTCGCTATCGATGTAATGTCTTGGGGAAAACCTATTGTGTAGCCACTATATTTGTATTTCCCTCCACAAGCATGTGTAACTTCTAGTATCAGTCTCACTCTTTCTATAAGTGTCTCCTCCACTTGAGTAAACACCTTAAGGATTGTGGGTTGTTCACCTGGGTCTAAATTGTTAGATGCAGAATCGATGGACTCCTTTCTCCCTGAAACATCTATTACAAATAGAATCAGTATTAGATAATTTGGATTTGTATACCAGGATAGCATTCCTTACATATCATGCATGTCCTTAAGTTTGATAATGCATCTATTCTTTTGTGAAAATGTTGCATTGCTTCTAAGGAATTAGGGGCATTGATTTCCTCATTTGTCAAGTTCAATGTTGATGGTTGCAAATGTTGACCGTTATGACGAGAAAATGTTTGTTCCTTATGGAGAATGTAAAACAAGTGGGTTGTCTCCTTTTTTTTGCCTTTTGATAGTGGAACACTGCATATCTTGTAATGAATTAATGATAGTATTTTCCTCATCTATCATGTTTTGTGTTGGTTCTATCTGCATTGTAGTTTCACTAGGTAAGTATCATGATCTATTATCAACTAATGTTTCTTCTATGTTAGATGTGGAGTTTGAAGAATTTTCTATCTTTGGTTTATTCACTGGGTTTTCTAAATTATTTGCAATCATGCTTACTTCATCAGATGTTAATGATTGCTTTTTTTGTGCTTGCATTTTCCTTTGCAAACATTGTGCAGTACTACGGGCACATATTTGGTCCTTATTGTCACACCCCAAGTTTTGACTATACTTTACTTTTTACTTTTAAGTAATTTGTAGATGATTATGTATGATTTAATGATTTGGCGTGTAGTGGAAATGTTAGGAGACATCAACGATTTCATGAAATTATGTCTATATTATGACAACTGACATGTGTTTATATGTTGTTAAGATGTTATGATTTCATAAGGATTATGAAATGATTATTGATATACTAATCACGGGATGGTGAAAGCAATCTACAATTAGGAAACAAGTTTATGCCCCTCCGAGAAAAGAAGGGAGAGAAGGGAATAGATATAAGGAAAAGAACAACTTGTCACCATTTTAAGTCTTATGTTGGTTCAAATTAGTAAACCATTGTCAATTGAGGTAGGCCATGTTTATTCAAGTGGTTTAAGTTTATTGATCAACTCGACAAATTATCGATGTCACTTAGAATTTTGTTGATGTCTTGTCACGTCAATCTTGTCATTTTGTGAAATTGACATGTCGAGGTCAAATGATAGTCATTTTCTAACTAATGGAACTTTCTATCAAAAATGCCATTCTCTATATCATAAACAAGATTACATTTGCATCTACAATGATGTAGTTTGAGGAAATTGTGAGCATGATTCTTGTTAATAGTTTTAACATCAAATTTTATATTTCCTCTAAACAAAATCAACGTTATTTTCTTTTATACATGAAGGGGTGTTGTACTCAACCCAATAACATATTGTGCATAAGCTTACATCACATTATTATAAACCTTATTGTTATTAATATATTTATAATTGTTTTAGACTATTATTTTATGTAAAATGTTTAGTGGATAGTGTGAGGTTGTTATTGGAATAATGTAAACCACCTTCTCTTTTAACAAAGCTTTAGTTCTTAACCTATTTCCATAGCATTGGATGGTTTAAAGTGGAAGTATCTATTAGTGAGCAGAGGTACTTACTACCGACATTTTCCTCAAACCCGTGCATGCCCAACTAAGAGCCTTCATAGGCTAATCTAGTGGAGAAGTCTATGACTTGTGGACAGTTGGGTTTTAACAAGTTTTGAGTGGACTCCTTTTTAAGAGAGAGGATAGCTTATCTACGAATTTTTTTTTAGGAGATCTATTTCATGAAAGGAACAACAATGAGTGAAGAGAAAGAGTTCTTTATAGAAGATCAAAACAAGCATAGAATTCTAATCAGGTTCTTCTTTTAATTTGTAGTCTTCTACTATTATATGAAATGCACGTATAGAATCCTACCGCTATTAAAACTACTAAGTCGATGTTTGTTCTTTTTATGGCCGATATCATAGAATGATACAAGGCCGATACTTTTATGAAAGAAAGCCTTCATGTTAAGTTTATTACTTGGTAATAAGTTAGATATAACTTAGGTTATTCCATTATCATTTATAGTCGTAAATCCTTGCTACTTTTAAATGAAGATTTCATCAAACAATTTTGGCACTTTTGAATGTTTTTTGGTAGATAACATAGTCATCTATATGTTTGGTCATACATTAAATATAGACAGAGATTTTATGCTATGGTTTTTAGTTTGAAATAGTTCATTCAAGACAATGTAGCTTTACAAGTCTTAGGATACTAAGAAAATAGTGTTCTTAAGCTCTTTAGAAATTTTAGTTTAAAAGATTATTATTTATCATTAAGAAAACATTTTCTTCCAAGGATGTTTAGGGTAAGTTGAACCCTACATCAAACTAAGATGAAAAATACCCATTCATTAATGATCCTCTATCACATATGTGTAAAAGAGAAAGATAAACATTTGACTTCAATGAATATTAATGGATAGCATATTGATATAGTCTATCTACCTTTTTTTGGAATCAAACCAAATTAGTCAAAGTTTAATTATGTTTAGAACCTTTAGTTAATGTGAGAAACTACCAAGATCATGGAAAAATAAACAAACACAAGATTCCAAGTGAAATAGAACAAATGTATTAACAAATGAGAAGATATAAATAGGATAGATTGGATACTTGATTCTCCATAATAAAGGGATAGGTGGCAAGTAACCATCCATGAGAATAGTAGAACTATCCATGAGAATAGCATCAGGTGTCCATTGAGTTGACATATCTCCTAAACGACTAACAACATAGACAAAGTCAAACTAGCATATGTGGACTTCGCCTAACTATGATTAACTTAGTATAAATGACTTTGGATAAGTGTTTATACACCAAAACCCCCCCTTAAGCATTTCTTAGGTGAGTTTATGAAATATGGGTCCTAGCTATGAGCTTGATAAGGTACCCATGTACAAATGCATCTCTCAAAAAGTAGAGAAAGAAAGAAAACCTAGCAGGAAAAAACTTTCCACCAAAAAAAAAAAAGAAGGAAAGGCTTAGAAAGCCCCCCCAAAAGATTCTCCCCATACAAGAGAAAATGATAGAAGGTCTATGAGACCCCCCCATAATACATGTCTTGCTGCAGTGATGCTGAATAGTTGACAAAGGATGGATATGTAGATCCAAGAATGTTAAATAATGTTCCTTCCCTTGGGAAGAAACGAAACCACCTGAAGATGTAGGATATCTTCCCATGTGAGAAGATGTATGTATGATCTTGAATCATGCTAAATCTGATCCAAGGATGATGATGCCCATGTTGATGCCTTCGAAGAGTGCTCAGGTGTCCCCATGTCGATGCTGAAGGATTCCATAATCAAATCAGGTGCATGTACAATAGATGAGGATGATGACGATCCAAAACCATGTATAGGACAATGTAGAGCATGGATATTTGAAGTGGACAATGTTGATGCAACTTCATCAAAACTATCATTGAAGAGAACACTGATGTCCTCAATGTGTGCTTCCATGTCAGTAATGCAAGAATCTATAAGCAAACAAGTGATGTCAGGTAGAAATGTGTCCCAATCAGCAATGCTAGGAAGACTAATTTCTTGTTGCAAAGAAGCACTAGAATCATTTGAAGAAGTGACTCTAGAATCTAATAGAGCAATAGTAGAAGTGATGACTTCTTCTATGTCACTGGAAACTTCTCCTTGATTAAACAAAAATGACTTGAAACTATTCCACACAACTTTGATACCATGTGAGAAATTGCCAAGATTGTGGAAAAACAAACAAGCACGATATTACAAGTGAAATTGAACAAATGTATTAACAAATGAGAAGATATAAATAGGAGATATTAGATACCTGATTCTCCATAATACAAGGATAGGTGGCGAGTAACCATCCATGAGAATAGTACAACTATCCATGAGAATAGCATGAGGTGTCCATTGAGTTGAAACATCTCCTAAATGACTAACAACTTAGACAAAGTCAAAGTAACATGTGTGGAATTCACCTAACTATAATTAAGATAGTATAAATGACTTAGTATAAGTGTTTATACACCAACAGTTAAGATATAACTAAGGTATACTCATATTTGAAAATAGTCTTGATTTGGGAAATTTTATACGACCACATAGTTGGAAGAAGACTCGACATCAATCTTTCTTTTATAATATTACTATTATTATTACCAAAAATCAAGTAAATGCGTTATTCCATTGTGATGGAATAGGGAAGACAAATCCCTATATTTATCCCAGTAGGGTGAAGTTATTTAATGTACCTTTATGGTTACATCTTGTCTTAGCTATTTCTATATGGATCGACAATGAAGGGTTGAGTACCCTCATTATTAATGTTTATATTTACATGTCAAAAGAGATGTTTCCTAAATGATAATGTTTATCCTTGGTATAAAAACATATTTGATTGATTATAGGTCAACTTAAGTTATAAGTGTCAACAAGTCATAGACCTTAGGTTTTGTAAGAATGCCAAGAGGTTCCTATGAATAGATAATCATTCCATGAGATCGATGGTACAATGATAGTATATTGAGAATCTTTCTAACTCAGAAAGACTATATTTGAGTTAGATATGATTCTATTGTTAAGCCAAGAATAGATTTAAACCCTGAAACAAGGAATAGAATGTCAGGGAGTCATAGATTCCATGTTGCAGTTGCAACAAGAGGTTATTTTCAAAAGACTAACACCTAGAATGTTGTTAACTATATTAATGACCCACACTATCAAGGAAAATATTGATTAAGTCTTAAGTAAGTATCTATGTTGAAGAGTAATTTGGGAGACATAATTGACTACTCCTATTTTTTCAAGATTGAAACTAGTAAACCTACTCAAGGGAATAGGCACACCAGGTGATGAAAAATCATAGATCTTAATGTATGTTCAAATGAACTTATTTTAGTGTTGATTTAGTAAAAGACAAAATTAACCCAATGTGGGGTATTCCTACTATGATATGTTCTAAGTTGCGTATGTTGGGAGATTTGAATCTTAACTCCAATTGATTCTTGTACTTAGGATTATTGATATAAGTTTATTGACATGTATTTGAAGGATGAATATACATATGAATCTGTAACCTATCATAATGGAAAGTCAGAAGAATTAAGTAAAGCAGAAGGTTGAAAGTATTTAGTTAACTTTATGACTCAAACCTATTTGGGTTGATATAATGAGCTTAGTAAAAAGACTAGTTGCAAAAAGTGTAAGTATTGATTAAGGTGATGTATGGATGAGGCTATACCTTGCATACTATGTTTATACATGCTAAGTAAAATATGTGAATTCAAACAATGCCAAGTGGTCTAGGGAACACTAGAGGTATTGTGTTCTCATGTTTTGTTATATTTATGTTATTATCTATTGAAAATAAGGATGTTTAACATTTCCACATATTGGGTTAGAGAATCTAAACCTTAGTATTAAGACCATAAGGATTTGGGAAACCTACAACTCTTATGTCAGATGCAACATTGTTTATATATATTGGTCGGGAAAACCATATTGGTCAACAATGAAAGGTCAAGAAAACCATAGTGGTCGACAGTGAAAGGTTAAACAACCATAGAGAAAGAAAGGAAGAGTCTTAGAAGTACTCTATCAAATTTAAGTGATTCTATGATGGAGTTGAACTTGTTATATTGTAGTAAAGATGTTTTGATTTTTGAGTCAGATGGTATAGTGACAGGAGGTCATAGACCTAGTGCATTACAAGTATGCAAGGAGTGACTTTTGAAAGGTTAGAAATATCTAAAACTTTATACAAGTATAGCCTAGATTAAGGATTAGCTCTAAGTCAGATTGACTAGAATGGATTTACAGTACAAATAATTTTGTGTATAGAGTTACTAAATGAATAAAGTCAAATTGTAGGATGAGATAGTCTCCAAGTCGAGTCAGAGGTGTGTTTACTCACAACTATTTCATTGTGAATGTATATTTATAATAAATATTTGGCCAAAGTAATGCATCTATCTCTGCATGCATTAGTCAGTTCACTATGCTCCAAATGGAATAATGCTTCCAATAGCATCATACATAGTTAGAGGGGATCTATAGTTGTATGACCATGAAGTATTATGAAGGACACAACACTAGGATGCAGATGGAAAAAACATAATGGTTCCTTATATCTAGACCCTTCATTAAAGGTGGGCCCACTTCTAGGAAAGAACATGTACGAGGGATTGCTAGTCTGTGGTTGGAGGTAAAGCACTCGGATGATGCTCTCCCTCTGAAGAAGAAGATTCGCTTAGGCTTATGAAGACATATATCAATATTCCAGATGCAATGTACTCCATGTTATGGCTTATGATAATAAAATTTATGAGATAAAACTATTCCTTATGCCAAGTGCAGTTTATGTATTGTAAATGAAAAGTGAGAGGATTTCACTATGATTCTATTTTTTATTATGTTATGGTTTCAAGGTAAAAATTATATAAAAAGTTGTACTATATTTCTTGTGATTATGTATATGATAATTAATTAAAAAAATTCTCACTCATGTTTGCCATGTTTATTTACATTCTTGTAAATTCTTGAGTTTCTTCAAGTAATATGAGATGGGATGTTACATATGGTATCAGAGCTAACCAGGTTCAACACATGGACCTATGAGCTCATTAAGAGAAAACTCATTAACATTTAGTAGATTAGGTAATATTTGAAACTAGTTTTATGCTGGAGTGGTGTAGAGAAAAACCAAGAAAACTCTTAGGAAGACTATTTTCCAGTACTTACCCAAGTTAGTGGTTTAAAAAGAACCAACTAAGGAGGTAAAACTCCAAGAGCATATTAACAATGCTAAAATTGTATAGCGGGAAGATTATGATATTTTGGCTAGAAAGGTAAAACCTTGGTCAATTTCTAATAAAGACTAAGAGCTCAGGTAGAGGAGTGTCTATATGAAGTTAAGATCACTCTTAGTTTTCAAGAACTTTGGGATGGGAAGATCTAGAAGTAATCAACCAGGTGCAGGAGCAACTGAGTATTGAAGATCCTAAAATTGTGTCAAAGATACGTAGATAAGATGGGTTCTTGTCTAACTCCTAGATAGTTTGGAATGAGCCAAGTGCAATAAAAGGATTATTAAGGGACGAGTAGTGATATATTAGCATAAAATGTTGAGAAATATTGTATAGGACTTGGAGATCTACATTTGTTTTCCAATATTCGTGAAAAGAAAACCAATTGGAAAATACAAAAAAGCATGCATCAAAAGAGATGAATAAGAGTTTCTTGGAATCTGCATGATGTTTGCAAGACAATTCATAACATCTATAAGGAGAAGATATTAGTTATTCTCATGGCATTATGGCCACATGTTGGAGAGCTATGTATTTTACCTCTTGGTAGAGCTAGAAAATACAACTACAAGGGTGAATGTAATCGTCACTGAGATATTTAGTCAATTTATTTACCATTTTCAATAAGTAACCTATACCCTGAGATAAGGAATAGAGGTTTGTAAAGTAGAACAATGGGAAGAAGCTTGTGTCCCAACTTTAACCCCCCTTTGTGTTTCTATAACACGATCTTATAATATCATCTAAGTAATGAACGAAAGATACTCTAGGAAATAGGAGTGGATGTTTTATAACCTTTGGATCTGCAAAATTTATGAGCATGATGAAAGTCTTAAGAGACTTATTTATTTGTTGTGCTTGTAGCACAATCTCTGACCCACTGTAAGTTTTTGGAAAAACCAACTGTAGTGTAAAAATCTACTCCCTTGTTAGTGACTCAGTTAGTCATGTAGTGCATAGTAAGTGTTCCTCTAAATTTTGACACTTCCTCAGATTTTTGGTAAAAATCCCTTTTAATATTTGCAAGTATTATCATTGTTTTATTCCTTTATTTTGGGATAGTCTAGCAACTATAGTTTGAAAATCATTTATTTTATGACCAATTGGTCAAATTTTGATTTATTTTTGAAATTGAGCTCATTCTTTTGAATTAATGTTGAAAAGGAAATTTCTTATACTTTGATATTGATTTAAATTATTGTGGTGGCTATACTAGAATATTTTCGTTGTTCACTATGTTTTATGCAATGTTCACCTCTATCATGTCCTAGATGGGCTTTTAATGGATTGTGTAGGGGAGTAAATTGTAGATAATACACTCGGTATGTCCCTAACTTTATAGAATTAAGAAACCTTGTGTGATAAGAAATTCATTCTAAACCATAATCAGGTCACCAGGAGTGACTAAACTCCTAATCAATGTGAAATCTCTTTATTACTAGAAAGGAATGAAGAGTGACACTACAAGATTTGTAGCAAGTTGCCTAGAATACTAGAGAGTCAAGGATAATTATAAGCACCCTATAGGGATTTTGTATGTGTACGATATTCTGAGAGTGGAAGTGGCAGATCAATAGCATGAAATTTGTGGAAGGTCTTCCTATGTTTAGAAACATGCATAATGTTTTTATGGTAATTGTAGATAGACTCACCAAGGCAGCCCACTTTATACATGGGAATATCAGGGATGGGGTACTAGCTTTAGTTTGTAAGATTGTGCAATAAGTGTTTAGATTGCGTAGAGTTCCTGAGGAGATTATCTTCGATAGAGATGTGCATATGACATCAAGATTTTTGCAAGCTTTGTCTTTAGCACTAGGAACTCAACTCAATATAACTTAGTTTATCTCTCTAAGATAGATGGTCAGATAGAGAGGGTAACTCAAGTTTTAGAAGCTTTCTTGCAAATGTATTGCATATAACAATACAAGTGGAAAGAGTATCCACCTCTTGTGGGTATTTGTTATAACAACTTATACAATTTTGTTATTAAGATGACTCCATTGGAAACATTAGACAGAAGAAGATGCCAAACTCCTATAAGATGGGTAAGCTAGAAGATAAGATTAGAATTAGTCTAGAAATGTTGTAAAAAATGGATGAACAAATCAAATTGATTAGAAAATATTCGAGGAAGCGAATAATAGATAGAAAAGTTACGTAGATGCCTAGTGTACACTAAGACAATTCTCAGTTGAAAAAACATTCTTTGAGTGTTAAACCTCAGAAAAGTTTCATAAAGTTTGGAATGTATTCCAAACTAGCTCCTAGATATGAAGGACTCATTGAAGTTCTCCATGTTATTAATTTGATTTATTACAGAATCATTCTATAGTCAGCTATTGTCATGAGGCATAATGTTTTTTATGATTAATATTTGAATATATATATATAACAAATGACAGTTATATTCTTAGAATGTTTTATAAGTACATGACCTCGAAATGGTCATGGTCAAGCTTTTTAAATACTCGAAGATCGCAAGTTCTACTTGTGTGATAGAGAAGTTATTTGATGCAAGGTCCAGTAGGACCAGCATCCAAAAGGTAATATCATATGGGAAGTTTACCTTGATGTTATAGCAGAGATTTTCTCATTTATTTATGATTTTGCAAGTTGAACAAAATTATTCATCTTAGTATTGTCTTGGATACATTGGATCATTGAGGACGGTGAATCTTATGGGGGGAAATATGTCACACCCCAATTTTTTACTATACTTTACTTTTTACTTTTAAGTAATTTGTAGATGATTATGTATGATTTAATGATTTAGCATTTAGTAGAAATGTCAGGAGAAATCAATGACTTCATGAGATTATGTTTATATTATAAGAACTGACATGTGTTTATATGTTGTTAAGATGTTATGATTTCATAAGGATTATGAAATGATTATTGATAAGCTAATCACGGGTTGCTGAAAGCAACTTATATTCAAGAGACAGATTTCCACCCCTCCAAGAAAAGGAGGGAGAGTGTCATCAAAGAGAAGACAATAGATATAAGGAAAAGAACAGTTTGTCACCATCTTAAGTCTTATGTTGGTGCAAATTAGTAAACCCTTGCCGATTGAGGTAAGTCGTGTTTATTCAAGTGGTATAAGTTTGTTGATCGACTCGACAAGTTGTTGATGTCATTTAGAATCCTTTTTTATATATTTTCATGTCAATCTTGTCATTTTGTGAAATCGATGTGTTGAGGTCGAATGATAGTCATTTTGTGACTAACACAACTTTCTACTAAACACATCATTTTTTATGTCATCATAAACAATATTACGTTTGCATCTTCAATGATGTAGATGGAGGGAATTGTGAGCATGATTCTTGTTAATAGTTTTAACACTAAATTTTGTATTTTTTCTAAATGAAATTGACATGATTTTCTTTTATACGTGAAGGGGAGTTGTATTCGACCCAATCACATATTGTGCATAATTTTATGTCACATTGTTATAAACCTTATTGTTATTAATATATTTATGTTTGTTTTAGACTATTATTTTACATAAAACGTTTAGTGGATAGTGTGAGGTTGTTATTGGAATAATGTAAACCACCTTCTCTTTTAACAAAGCTTTAGTTCTTAACCTATTTCCATAGCATGGGATGGTTTAGAGTGGGAGTTTTTATTAGTGAGCAAAGGTAATTACTACCCATGTTTTCTTCAAACCCATGAATGCCCAACTAAGAGCCTTTGTAGGCTAATCTAGTGGAGAAATCCAAGACTTGTGGATAGTTTGTTTTAACAAAATTGTGAGTAGATTCTTTTATGAATAGAAGTTTAAATCAAATAAATGGTTTAGGAGTAGAGACTTTTCATGATGGTGACTCATGGGCAATTAGCATAACGGTTTTGAGTAAAGAGATCCATGGCTTGTGGAGGGTTGGGTTTTAATAACTTTTGAGTGGACTCCTTTTTAAGATAGAGGATAGCATAGCTACAACAATTTTTTTTGGGAGTTCTATTTCATGAAAGGAAAGGAAGTGAGTGAAGAGAAAGATCTCTTTGCAGAAGATCAATACTATTGTTGAATTCTAATCAGGTTCTTGTAATTTGTAGACTTCTACTATTATATGAAATGCAGGTATAGAATCCTACCTCTATTAAAATTGTTGAGTTGATGTTTGTTCATTTTAGGGCCAATAGAAAGCAAGCCTTCATGTTAATTTTATTACTTGGTAATAAGGTAGATATAACTTAGTTTATTCATTTATCATTTATAGTCATAAATCCTTACTACTTTTAAATGAAGATTTGAACGAAAGATTTTAGCACTTTTGAATATCTTTTCATAGATAACATAGTCATCTATATGTTTGGCCATATGTTGAATATAGGCAGAGATTTTATGCTGTGGGTTTTAGTTTGAAACAGTTCATTCAAGACAATGTAGTTTTACAAGTCTTAGGATACTAAGAAAATAGTGTTCTTAATCTCTTTAGAACTTTTAGTTTAAAGATTATTATTTATCATTAACAAAACATTTGCTTCCAAGGATGTTTAGGGAAAGTTGAACCCTACATCAAACATAGATGAAAAACACTCATTCATTAATGATCTGATATTGCATATGTGTAAAGGAGAACTTGAGAAACCTTGGACTTTGAATATTAATAGATAACATATTGATATAGTCTATTTACATTTTTGGAATCAAACCAAATTAGTCAAAGTTTAATTATGTTTAGAACCTTTCGTTAAGATATAAGTAATGTATACTTGTATTTGAAAATAGTCTTGATTTGGGAAATTTTGTAAGACCATGTAGTTGGAAGAAGACTTGAGGTTGATCTTTCTTTTATAATATTACTATTATTCTTACCAAAAGTCAAGTCAATGTGTTATTCCATTGTGATAAAATAGGGAAGACAAATCCCTAGATTTAACCCAGTAGGGTAAAGTTATTTAATGTACCTTTATGGTTACATCTTGTCTTAGCTATTTCTATATGGATCGATAATGAAGGGTCAAGTACCCTAATTATTAATGTTTATATTTACTTGTCAAAAGAGATATTTCCTAAATGATAATGTTTATCCTTGGTATAAAAATGTATTTGACTGATTACAAGTTGACTAAAGTTATAAGTGTCGACAAGTCATATACCTCATATTTTGTAAGGATGCCAAGAGGTTCCTATGAGTAGATAGTCATTCCATAAGGTCTATGGTACAATGATAGTGTCTTGAGAATCCATCTAAGTCAGAAAGACTAGATTTGAGTTAGACATGACTTTATTATTAAACCAAGAATAGATTTAAACCTTGAAACAAGGAATAGAATGTTAGGGAGTCATAGACTCCATGTTCCAACTACAACAAGAGGTTCTTTTCGAAAGACTAACATCGAGAATGTTGTTAACTATATTAAGGACCCACACTATCAAGGAAAAGACTGATTCAATCTTAAATAGGTATATATGTTGAAGAGTAATTTGGGAGACATAATTGACTACTCCTTTGTTTTCAAGATTGAACCTAGTAAACCTACTCAAGGGAATAGGCATACTAGGGGATGGAAAATTATAGATCTTAATGTATGTTCAAATGAACTTATTTTAGTGTCGATTGAGTAAAAGACAAAATTAACCCAGTGTGGGGTATTCCTGATATGATCTATTCTAAGTTGGGTATGTTGGGAGATTCATATCTCAACTCCACATGATTATTGTACTTGAGATTATTTATATAGGTTTATTAACATGAAGGATGAATATACATATGAATCCATAACAAAAAATCAAGTTAATGCATTATTCCATAATAGAAAGTCAGTAGACTTTAGTAAACTATAAGGTTGAAAGTATTTTGTTATCTTTATGACTCAAACCTATTTGTCTTGTATAATGAACTTATTCAAAAGACTAGTTGCAAAAAGTGTAAGTATTCATTAAGGTGTTGTATGGGTGTGGTTATACCTCACATACTATGTTTATACATGCTAAGTAAAATGTTTGAATTCAAACAATACCAAGTGGTCTAGGGAAGACTAGAGGTATTTTGTTCTCATGTTTTGTTGTATTTATGTTATTATCTATGGAAAACAAGGATGTTTAATATTTCCATGTATTGGGTTAGAGAAGCTAAAACCTAGTATTAAGAACAAAAGGATTTGGGAATCCTACAACTCTTATGTCAGATGGGACATTGTTTGTATATATATATATTGAGAAAATCATATTGGTTGATAGTGAAAGGTCAAGAAAACCATAGTGGTCGACAATGAAAGGTAAAAAAACCCATAGAGCAAGAAAGGAAGAGTCTTCGAAGTACTTTATCAAATTTAAGTGATTCTATGATAGAGTCAAACTTGTTATATTACACCAAAGATGTTTTGATTTTTGAGTTAGAGAGTAGAGTGACATGAGGTCATAGATCCTAGTGCATTGCAAGTATGCAAGGAGAGACTCTTTGAAAGGTTAGAAATACCTAAAAATTTATACAAGTACATCATAGATTAAGGATTAGCTCTATGTCAGATTGACTAGAATGGATTTATAGTACAGACAAGTTTGTGTCTAGAGTTACTAAATGAAGAAATTCAAACTGTAGGATGAGATAGTCTCCAAGTCAAGTTAGAGGTGTGTGAACTCATGACTACATTCATTGCAAACATCTATTTATATTAAATCTTTGGTTAAATTAATCCATTCATCTCTACATGCATTAGTCGGTTCACTGTGCTCCAAATGGCATAATGCTTCCAATAGTGTCATACATAGTTAGAGGGGATCTATAGTTGTATGACCATGAAGTATTATGGAAGACACAACACTAGGACTCAAATGGAAAAAACCTAATAGTTCCTTATAGCTATACCCTTCGTGAAGGGTAGGGCCACTTCCAAGAAGGAAGGTGTGTGAGGGACTATCGGTCTATGATTGGAGGTAAAACACTTGGATGATACTTTCCCTCTGAAGCAGAAGACTCGCCAAGGCTTATGTAGATAAATATCAATATTCTAGATGCAGTGTACTTCAGGTTATGAATTATGATAGTCAAATTTATGAGGTAAAACTATTCCTTATGCCGAGTGCAATTTATGTATTGTAAATGAAAAGTGAAAGGATTTCAATATGATTCCATCTTCAATTATGTTATGGTTTGAAGGTAGAAATTATATAGAAAGCTATACTTTATTTCTTGTGATTATGCATATGATAATTAATTTTAAAAAAAAATCTCACTTATGTTTACCATGTTTATTTACTTTCTTATAAATTCTTGAGTTTCTTCGAGTAATATGAGAAGGGATGTTACACTTATGAAGGATATAATATAAGTGGTTTTCTTCTTTTTCCTTTTGTTATTTGAGTTCAACAATTGACATATCTTTTGGAGGGGTTGAACTTTGCATTATGTTCCTAGAGAAACAAGAGAATGACAAATTAAAACATTTGGTAACAACATTGCGAGATACAGATAAAAAAATTCTTTAACTAATGTTTGTTATAGATACACTAATTGTAACACATTTGAATGGTTTGTAAGTTCACCCTTAACTTTTGCTAAATTTGCATACCTATATTAAATTAAATCATTGTAGAGTAATGTATGTTGCAATATTTCTAGAGTAATGTATTTTACATCTGCAATTAGAATAAATAAATAAATAAATATTAGACAAAATCAAGGAAATGATCAAAAAACAAATATGAATTATCCATGATAATATTATTGCAATTTCAACCGCAAATTCTACAAAGATTATTCTTTTATAGAAGATCAAAGATTTGAGTTTTTTCCCAATGTACCATTCAACCAAACATTTAATGACTTTTACATCAAATGAATAGTAAAAAAATGCTTTACATTATTACAAATAGGGTGTTGTCATATGTCATAATCCCATAATCTCATAAGTTGATATATGTATCTTCACAAAAAAAATATTTGACATGTGTATCTATGCACATGTATCTATATCTCAATGCATTCATGTGTGACATGTAGGACACACACATGGCCATGTAGCCACAATTACACCAACATGCACGCACACCCTTGTGCACATGTACACCACTATACATCAGCCATGCATGGATTTTAATTAGATACTCATACGATTGTGTATGATTTTTTAAAATCAAATAAAATCTTTTTTTAAGGTTATATCAAATGAAAGGAAAAAAAAATTCTGCATAGTGTAAATTCTAAAGCATAATATTAAATATATATTTAGTCCATCATGCTTATTTAACCACATATACACAAGGCACATGAACTGTTTGACAAAATCCCTAAACGAAATGTAGTCTCATGGACTACAATGATTGCAGGATACACACAAAATGGATTTCTTGAAAAGGCTTTAGAAACTTTCAAGTAAATGCAATTGGATATATATAGTTATAGTCATCCCTCTAGAATTGACCAGCCACAAAATACCTAGATACATAGCTATATTAAAGTTTGAATTTAAGTTTTGAATTTGTGTAACCTGCCTAATCTATTAAAAATAGTAATAGAGAATGTCTTTCCTTCTCTTACCTTCAACCAAAGCCTGTGCATGTACATACCCATTTTATATTTGTTCTCATAAAACCTTTTATTCTCATCTATGATAGCAATGCCATATGCAGGTAGTGAAAACACATTTAGAAGTGTTATGTGCAAACATTGAAGGCTATGTTTGCATAGGTGATGATATGCATGTTGATGGTAGCTATGGCTAATAATAATAACTTTGGAGGATGAGGTTGCATTGGAAATTTTAGACAAGGAGGCCAACAAAATTGATTCCTCCAACCTTGTATTTACTTACATTTCTTCCCACCTAATGGCTAAGCAAGACAAGTATTTTTTTAAACATTGTGGTTATGTTTGTTCTAACATTGTTTTGTGTGTATTTTGGGCATATAAGGGGCTTTTGTTCAGTTGGGATCAACATTCATTCCATGAACACTTTAAATCATGGATATATGAAATAAGAGATAAAAATGTAGCTTTTTGGAAAAATTGAAAGTATACATTTTAATATCTATGAAAATTCATAAAATTATTACCTACACACATGCCTTGTGATAGATAAGGAGCTAAGGATGAAGTTGTAGATGAATGAAGCCACTATAGCCTTCTAGAATCTAGAGCCTATTATTCCTACGTCATTGCTTCTCTCAAATGATATGTGTATAAACCAAAATTTTGATCTCTGCAAAATTCAAAAAACAAAAGAAAGATAGAGTTAATCTTGATAGGTGTCAAAGTGGATACAACATGCAGGTGATCCTGTACATGTGTCTTGATTGGGTGGAGAAAGCATGTCTTTTGTTTTGAAAAAATGATACATAGCGGCTCTTTTTATTAGCTGATCACTCATCACTCTCACTTTTCACAAGCATTTTTCAAAATTAATTTATGATACACATTCTTTGGTGGTCAGAATATACAAATTCTTTGGTGGTCAGAATATTTAAAAGGGTATAGGCTAAATTCTTCAGTGGCTAGAATATTGAAAGAAATTGGATGATCCAACTTTCTTGGCAAAGGTTCTCCCACAAATAGCCTATTGGAAAATAAATTGCACAACACTCAAATGTTGAATATCTATATAAATTTACTAAAAAAATTTATTTTACAATAGTATCTTTATTTTCATTTTCATATAAAAATTAAATTTATACAACTATGTGTTAAATATGAGTAAATAGATTAGTCAAAGTAAATTTTATTATAAATATTATTTAAATTTATAATCCACATTTTAAAGCCTTTTTATTCATAAGTAAGGTTGGAAAATATTTCAATAAAAAATAGATATTATAATTATATAAAGTTTGTCTTCATGGCACAATGTGATGGTTAAATCATGGCCTTGTTATCATTGCTACCAAGGTTGAAACCTCTGTTGACTATTGTGCTTGTGTGCCTTGTGCCCTCTCAGGTTCCTCATTGGGCCTTTGAACTTGCAATGCATTCATGCAAGGGATGAGGTCCCCCATTTGTACCTTTAGGGTTAGGCTAAAAATTCACCATTCACCAATATTTATTTTTTGGAATGCATTCATGTAAGGGATGAGGTCCCCCATTTGTAGCTTCAGAGCCAGGCTAAAAATTCTCTAGTCACCAATAAAAAGAATTATATATAAATTTCAAATTAAATTACTTTTATTATTTATATTAATATTTTTATTTGTTATATTTATTATTAATATTTAGTCTTTAAATTTTTATAAATATATATATTTTATTTAATTTTTAGAAACATATTTTATTTTATAAGTAATGATATAAATGAAAATGAAAAATAAAGCAAAAGTATAAAAATTAAAATTATTATTAATATCTACACATATTTGCAAGGGATAATAAGTTTGAAAATAATGTAAGTACAATAAGTTAAAAGAGAACACCTAAACAATTTCTAAAGAAAATAAAAGAATACAAAAATATATACAAAATAGTGAGCAATTGAAATTAATTATAAAATTCAAAATTACATAAATTGCAAAAATATGTTGTAGGACAAGTGCTTATGTTTTTTATTATATTGGTAAAATAGGTTTTCAAGGGGCCCCGAAACCCTTTATAAAAAGAACCAAACTAAAAACAAAAGGCCAAACAAATGCCAACAAAAAGCTATCATACTAAAAAAGCATAGAAAACCATAGCACAAAAAAGAACAACCAAGACTATATCATCTTCTTGAGAGTTTGTACTGCTTCAAGTTCTTGCTCATAGAATTTCTCATGCAATTTAGTGAAATTCACTAGCTCTTTCTTCTCCTCTTCAAATTGTTTCTTTTTGCTGCCTCTTGGATGAGTTGAAGGGCCATAGTTGTATCCTCTAGCATTGCCTATTTCCCTTTGTCTTTGTTGCCTTCACCTTTATCCTGAACAACAGTTTAATCCACCTTCAGAGTCTCCGCATCACCACAGTCTTTAACATGATCTTTTATGAGTTCCTTTTACTTCTCAGAGAGCATCTTCATACCATTTAAGTTATTCTAAATAGTTATCTTACTAATCTACATCATTTTCTCTAGATTGTCATTGATGCCCATTAATTTCTCTTCCAAGTATTAGATTCTCATTCCAAACTCTTCTCTCATCCTCTACATCTCACACTCCATCTCTTCCATCTTAGGGATAGCTTCCCAATTCTAGAAGATCAACTTATCTTGCTCCATTGTGGTATCACCACCTCTTTCTAGACTTTCTTGCATCAATTTCAACTTAATTTAATTCTGTTGATTTCCACAAAAAAACATTTGGTCATTTTGTGTTGCGAATTGACTGCAAATTTGATAAACCCAATAGCTTCCTCTAGGTCATCTCTATTTATAGCTTTGGCCACCAAATTTTCAAAATCATCCAAGTGATTCTGACAAGGGTCTGGAATCTCTAGGAAGTGAGAGCTGATGTTGGGCTCTTCATGTTACTGACCAGCTCTACCATGGTTTTCTTGTATTTTCATACCCTTTTCAACAACCTGATCAACTGCTTCACCAAAATTCCCCTGATTTTGAACACTCTTATCCAAACCATGATCAGTGACCATATCCAAAGCCCCTCTACTAGGAATTTTCTTTCCTTTCTTCACAGTCAACTTGGGCTTTTACCTTTTGACAGGTGAATTATTTTTGCCTTTACACCCCTTATAAGAATTGTCAAAATCTTTACCCATCTGTGATCCCTCTAACTAAGATATGTTGACCTCTCTTTTTTTGGTCCTTCTCCTCTTCTTACTAGTCTCTTCCTCACTATCCTCCTAGTCTTCATCCATCACCTAGTCCTCATCCTTAGATTGGGTCTTCGAGTCACTAGAGACCATGTAAACCTTCTTCTTGGCAGAGTGCTTATCCTTCAACCCACCCTTAGGAGAATTATTTTTCATATAATCCATTAACAAATGTATAAGACCTTCACGATTGATAGGCAACTTAGGGTTTCTAGAATTTTCCTTTAGACCACATTCCATACAAGCAAACAAATAGAACATGAAGGAAACATGTATACCATAGGGAAAATAATTTAGCAGATTAAAGTGATAAGTATACACAGCAATGTACCTATCATCCAAGGTAATATACAACACAATGACCTCAACCACCTCAGCCCAAGTTGGCTTGATGGAAAGCTGATTATAACCACTTGACTACAACTTAACCAACTTACTTTGCTCATTGCCCTTAAAGAAATGATTTAGTGCGTCCTCACTAGTTTTCCTCTACCTGAAGAATTTCTTCCCATTGATTGACATCCTTGTAATCAAAGCTATGATAGCTTCAGTGATAGTTAGCTCCCAGCCAAAAGCCATAAGCTTCCTATTTTTCCATTTCTTCGCAAACATCATCATGACATTGGGGTCAGACCCATGCAATCTTTCCATAAATGGGGGTTAAACCCCCAAATTCTAGAATATTCCAAACCTTCTGATTGTGGCAGACCCCTTCATAGGAAGAGGGCTCCACTCTATTCCTCTCACCACCCATGTTAAGCTTCAGACCACTATATCCCTCAGAGACAAACCAGAGCAACAAGAAGATAAAATGATACCTTCTAGGAATGCTTAATCCATTAACCATACACAAAATTTGTTTGTTCTAGCTCTTCATAATATAAATTCCATTCAAACCTTTAGAGTTCATAATGACCTCATTAGTAATCCTCAGGCCTTGTTCCATGACTACTGTCATTTAAAATCAATGTTTTAGCCTTGCTCAAGACTAAGTCCACATCATCCCAGATGATTTTAGACTGGTTAGTGACCCCTAGGTTAGCCAGGACAAGTGCTTATGTTAAAACATATATGTTGTACATATTTTTACATTTCATATTTCATATCACTATTATTTGAAAGCCTTATTTTTTAAACTAAATCTATGTAAAAAAACTATAAAATACATACTTTGGACAACTAAAAAAGTTATTTGAAATAAATAAATATTTTATATAATAAATATTGTTTATACTGTCATTTTCTAAATTTAAAACTCACAATAAATATTCTTCATTAACCTAAAACAAGTTAAATAAAATAGTACTATTGATTCTTTACCTCTTTTATATCACTAATTTTTTTAATGATGAACAATGTTATATTAAAAATATAATACATAATTCACATTAAATATGAGTGGAATAGAATCACAACTTTAAGAGTCTATTAGAAACTAAAAACATAATAGAAAACACATAGTTAAGTAGAAAGAGCTATACTAGTAAGAGGGGGAGGAGATCATTACTAGGGGGTTTGCCCCATCCATTTAGAGGATCTTGGTAATCAAGAATGGGATCTCGGCCCATGATGGCATCCTCATATTTTCCCTCTAGATCACCAAGAGCTATACAAATTGGTGAAATAACAATGTCCAACTAAGCAAAATTTCCACTGTCATGCCAACTAGCGAGACCAAACTTATGTTGAGGAGTGGAGAACTACCCTTGTGGCAAAGACCAACCATGATGTTGGCATTGAGGGGATCCAAGGGATCCATGAGAGCCACATATTCAATGAACATTATGGCTATGGCCATAATGATGCCCATATGGAGAGGCATCCCTACTAGTAGTAGAAGGCAACACATGAGCACTAGTACAAGGGGCATTGGCCCAATGTTGAATAAATGTCTACTAGTGTGAACTCTTTAGAGTAAATTTATTATCTTGCACTTGGATTTGTAACACAACATTAGAGTATATAATGGCTTTAGCATGCAAAGAGAAATGAACATCCACTCTAAAATCTAAAGATAAAGTGGTTTTTCTATCTTTGCATGTATGATAAATAAAATTTTCACTTTGAAAGCATGCCAAATTTGGGTAAACCTCATAGAAATCCTAGGCCAATTGCCTTGAAGAATCATATGGTAAGAAAAATACCCTAGCTAGAAAGTCTTGAAGAAGTCATGTATCTAATTCCAGGACACATGGGCCTAGGGAAAATACTAGAAAAGGTGTTTGGGAGTTTCCAAATGGAAATAGAAAGGATAGAGGAGATTGGAAACACCTAGATGGATAAGGAAGGATCCAATGGGAAGACCTCGATACAAGAAGCACCATGCAAAATGAGCCACTTTGGGCTCTAAGATGGTAGATCAAACTGTTTGAAACTTGTGGTGTCATTGAGAGGTAGTTGATTGGAGGTTCCACCTAATATTAAGTTTATGAACCATGGGAAAATGAGGATAAATACAAGAATACCCCTAGAATGGTTTGCAGTTCTTCAAGGGAGTGTCTAGCTACCACTTCCAATCCTTCCAGCAGGGCACAATGTGTTGAATCCAAACCTTATGCACCATTTATAGATGCAAACTCCATAATCTTTGAAATGACTCAAAATCATGGCTATATCTATCTTTAAAGTTTGGCCAAGATAGCCAATTCTTAGTGGCTTTAAAGAAGAGATTTGAAATGAAACAAAACCCACACTTAAATAACTTAAACACACAGACCTAGACAACTTTAGAAAGAGCTCAATCCTAAAAAGTAATCACAAGAGGCCACCAAATTGATTAAATTTTTTGAAGGAAATCCCAATCTTGAAATTGCTCCCTTTCTAGATAAGCCACAACTTGATGGCTTCCCAATCCTTTCAAATAATTTTGGCAACACAGTTGCCTTCAATTTGCACAAGTTTCTTCATGATGAGAGTGAATAAAGGCTTATATCTTGCTATGATTATGTAGCATGAGGAACACTAGAAGTACTACAATGCATAAGAAGGATTTTTTAGGCTTCATGGCCTTTGAGGGCATAAATTATCCATTTAGAAATCAATGCTAGCCCTACTTTTAGCTTTCAATAAATCCCATACCACCAAAGTCTTGTGAGAGGCAACAAAATTCCCAAGCAACTCAATGGAACCCTTTGCATTACTTTAAGGAGGCCTAAAGAAAATCCTTGAGTAATATCTTCAACTTTTATAGGAGCATTTTGAGGGATCACAACAAGAATAATAGTACAATGAGTGGCTACAAGCACTTTACAACAAATGTAGAATGTCCCAACTAGAGAAAGAATCTTAGCAATCTAAAATTTAGGTTTCAATGTGATTTAGAATGGCTTTTCAAAAATCTATAGAAGAGGATTGGAAAGAAAAGGAAATGCCCAAGAAACTAAAATTCTTCATGTGGTCAATCTATTTCCAACCAAAAGTATCCATCCAGGAGGGTTTGAGAAAAAAAATTGATAATAGAATTGAGTCTTTTGTCATTGAATATTGGATCCCAAAGCAAGGAAAAAATGTTGAGACATTGCAAGGCATGGATCTCATTGTCTTGGTCTTCCAAGAGTGTGGGAAATGAGTAACCAATGAAATGACCATTAATAAGCTAGAGATTGGAGTTTAGAAGGGAAATACCTTTAACCCTCTATTGGGTGGCTACAATGGCTAGCAAATATCTAATTCCTTTAGCTACAAGAACATACAAAGCTAGAGTAAGAGGGTAGCCTTGTTGAATGATGTAGAAAAGCCTAAGAGAGGATGACTGTTGACCATTAATGATGAGATAAGTTGAGGCATCCACAAAGAGCAATTGGATTGAATAGAGGAAATTGGGACTAAATATAAGGGCTTAAAGCATGGCCAGTATAAATAGCCATGTTCAATCTAGGCATAGATTTAGCTGAGTCTATTTTGATAAAAATAGCTTGTAGTTGAGAATGACAGCCCCATTCCATACCTTATTAGACAAAAATAATACATTCTCTAGGATATATCTCATTTTTATGAATCTAGTACTATTTAGGCTAGACAATAAGTTGAAGCAAATTGACTAATTCAAATTTTAAGGGCTTTGGCTATGATCTTGTAAGAAGTATTCAACAATGTGATTGGCCTCCAATTATAAATTTCATCAAGATCACCTTACTGGGTATGAATTTAATATTTCTTTTATTTACAATAGCACCTAGGGAACCTATTGTAAAAGCTTCTATGTAAACCTAGAAGACATCAGGTCCTATAGTTTCCCATAGAGAATTAAAAATTCACATGGGAAACCATCACATCCAAGGGTTATATTGGTCCTAAAGTGAGCTTATAGTCCCAAAGGACCACACTCACACATTAGTGAAGGGCTTGCTTAGATTTAGGAGAAGGCACATGAGCTTGAAAAAATTGTTAATAATGGTAGACAGAATCATAAATAATATCAAGGAACTCAGATACATTTTTTTGGCCTTCTCTAATGTACTTGATTCTTTAATGAATTTGGAAAATATCAAAGGGATTGAAATAATTCTTTGGAAATTTTATCCCCAATTTTGAGTCAATACAAATAGGCCTTGATTTCAGCTCTCCAAGCTATATGATTATCAGTAATTTACTACTAAATTAGAAAAGCTAAGGAACATGTAACTACAAAGTGGGAGAGAACTAAAGTACCTCCATCTCAATGATCACATAGTGGAGCTCTGACATGGTGGGCTCACATGAGAGATGATAGAACAAAGCTTGATGGTGACCATACAATCATTAAAAGCAAGTAGTATATTTGATGGCATCATTCCACCATTCGATTTATCCAATCTCATGAGAAGGATGTGGCTCATGATTCCAACTATGTTGAATATGGGCCAACATGGGATTATGACTCAATAATGATGGGTTGAGGTAAAATTACATTTTGGGAGCTTTGGGCATGGTATCTTGCCACTCAATAAGAAAAATAATCAAAAAATTATTTGAATGGATAATATCTAGAAATGGCTCCATCAATAATTAAAAATCATTAGCAAAAGAAAAGATGGATTGACCAAAAAGTATAATCCTATCGTGAAATTTAGAATTCTTTACATACATGAATTCAATTTTGTTCACATATACCATGGGCAATTAGAATGGTGATGACCAACATTTGGATAAAAAAGAACCAATTTCTAGTATATGTAATACCAAATCTCTCTTTCACTAGCTATCCATCACATAGGGAGATGGATGCATTTATCAAATTCTATCTCAACCATATTGCAATCTCCAAATAAGATCCAAGAGGTAGTGGGGTGAGACTCCACAATCAAATGCCGAAGAATAGCTCTTTCAACAAAATCATTGGAAGCATAAATATTAATAACCCCAAGAGAGTGGTTATTAAGATTAAAGAGGACCCATAGGTCATGGTTAGTGGGATCACATGTATAGCCATGTAGTTTAAATTAAATTAGCAAGTCCTCCACAACCTAGCTCATAATCACATAGTAAAAAAGTGATTTTTTGGCTGGATGACATGTCAAATGGTAGAAAGCATGAAAACTACAATTTTCAACTTCTATAAACAAAAGAAATCGACTTTGGAAAATCTTTGTCAAGCATCCCACATGATGTATTTCCTTCTGAGGTCAGTAAGGCCCCAAATATTTCATGAAATAAAATTCATGGAAGAGGAGAATTGAGGGGCATATCATCTTTATTGAACTCAAGAAGAGCTCCACAAATATTATTCAAGAATTCCTCCTTTATGAATGTCATCATTTCTGGAGATCAAGACCCCAAAAGTTCCTTGTTCCATTATAGAAGAAAAATCACCTTCCTTTATTCAATGAGTTGGGCTATGACAATAGTGAGACTTTTAGGAGAAGGTGGTCGAACCACTAGTTGCAATGAAATAATGCTAGATGAAAAAATACTCTATTAAAGTGAGTCTTGTTAGTTTCTTACGATGATTCTATAGAGGGTGAGAGTCAACCATATGTTTCACCTTATTACGATTTGAAATGTAAGGCCCAATAATGAGTGTTTGAGGACTAGCACCTTTAGCTCTAGAATTATGTGTAATTTTTAATTGCTCATCATAGTCCAACCATCCTCTACTTTTTAAGGAAGAGAATAACCAATAAGCTACTTGGATTAAGTCTTAGAATGTTGGGTAACTAAAGGACAATCTTAGATTTTGCAATCTAAGGATTAATCTAATAATAAGGATTCAACAAGTTACTATACAAGACTCTTTAGGTAAGGCTCTAATTTCCTATTTGGGTTTCTATGGAATCCTTAAGGTCCTTGGATAGGTCAATCTCAATATGAACCCTTTTTTAGGGTAGGCTAAGAAGAAGTGTTCTTGTGCAACCCAAATAACACACTGAGACTAAAAAGTCCAAAGTAGTAAGGGGAGACCAAGGAATTTGACCTACAATAGAACTCAAAAAGAACATTCCTTAGAAATAGGGAAGTATCAAGAATACTAGGTAAAGACTAACAAAGAGGAATAAATGTACTAGGGTCCATGCTAAAAATAGCCTTAGCAAACTTGAATTTAGAAAATAGAAAAGAAAGAATCCCTTAGTGAGGTTTTAAATAGCCTCCCTATTGACCCCATGAAGGACCCAATTGGATTTGACCTAGCTTATTAGAATTCTTTAGAGGGAATTATACCCATAAAATATTCAACAATTGTGTAGGTTTATATCCATGTGCATGCATTTTCAAAATATTAAATAGACAAAACATCATTAAGAACATAAGAGTTACCTTGTGAACCTCTTTTAGAATGGACTTGTGAGGATACTTTAGAGCCATTTTCCTATGTAGCAAAGCTAGTGCCCCTAGAATCAAATGCTAGGCCAATTTGGTTGGCATCAATGTAAAAAGGGAAAAAGTGCCCAAAAGTGAGGGGAACTAAGAAAAAATGTAATAAATGTGGAGATTTCCTTCTCTAGATAATGATTTGAAAACAAGGATGACGACATAGACAAGATTTAAATTGCGAACCTTTCCAACCAGAAGCTCTTTCTTGGAGATGACGAAGCATTAGTCCTTTACCAGGGAGGATTTGACAGAGCCAAGTTGCCTAAGCCGTGGGACGCTATGTGTTTTCTCCTCATGAAGTATTTCACCCTAGAGGGGCACTTCAACAGGTTTTATAACTATCATCTCCCCCTTTTAAATCATTTATGTCGCAATGCTCAAATTACCTTTTTGTTTTATTTGCTTTCTTCCCTTGAACATTCCGTCCTTAGGGTTAGGGCAAAACTGGCTAAAAACCCTGCTAAGAAGCCTATCCCTCTTCATCAGGGCCTTATTCTCTATCTTTATAATCACCATCTTGCTCTCGAACCCTCTAAGTCTATTCAAACTAATAGTGGGGAAGGCGAACCCTCCTCTAACCCTAAGGATATTCCTAATGTTGATGAACCCGGGCCCTCCCCTGTTCCTATCAAGACTAAAGAAGTTTCTTTTTGTACTCCTGAGGAAATTCCTGTTGATACTCTAGGCCCTACTACCAATATGAAGGGTAAAAAGAGGAAGATAGCTAGCAATATAAGTACTGGGAAGGCTGTGGTTGCGACCCCTAAAACTCTTGGTAGGACCCTGGTGGGCTAGAGAAGCTAGTCTAATTCTTCTGCGAAGGTTTGTAGGGATGGTCTTTCCTCTGGAGTTCGACGGTCAAGGCATATTGCTGGCAAACCAGCTCCTCAAGCAAAGCTCATTGACTATTCTGAGAGCGGTTCGAATGAATCCACCCGGAGGGAAGACGATAGGGATATAGAGATTCAGGACATATCTGGTGATGATGAAGGCAAGTAGGAGACTCATGATATGGGGGCTACCACTGAGGATGTTGCTGACTCTGCTAGAAATGCTGACAAAGCGGCTGAGATGTTCGTGGAAGAGGCTCAGGATGCTATGGATACTGATGATGGTCTGGGGGTTGAACTTGCGGGCCTGCGTGTTCGCATTGCGAAGCTGGAACAAAATCTCTCCATTGTACTCAAGACCTCTATTCTCCTCAACCTCTCTGTGCTGAAGAATCTGGGGTTGACTGTCAATGCTGACAATGACGATCTTGCTAAGAATGTGGATGATATTATTAAATCTATGGTCTAGTAAGGAGAGATGTTGCCTCCTTAGTTTTTGTTGTTATATTGCTGATACTCTGTTACTCTATTTTTATGATATTAGTTTATAGCGGCTGGTTTTGCTAGTTATGCTGGAAAATTTGTATTTGATGTATCTACTGTATCTGGTTTAAAGCACTGTTTGTGTTTGCTGCCTTTTTGGCCTCTCTATTTTTTGTAAGGGTTCAGCCCCTTGTTTAGCTACCTTATTTTATCAAAAATGACATAGACAAGGGGATGACACAAATAGGGGCATGCACACTAAGACTAATCTCTAGAAAATCTTTCCTTTTTGAGATATCAATATAACATATAATATTTCATTAAACTAGGTGTTAAATCCCATAAATACTATCAGCTTACAACCATCATTATTTTTCTTAGTTATATAATAAATTTTTAATTTATATTTTAAAGCCTTCTAGAAAATTTAATATGATAGAGATATTAATAGTTTGACTGGCCAGAAAATGTTATACATATATACACAAAAACATGTTTTAGAGTGATATATAAATTCTAAATTAGAGTAGTTTGTGTTAGAGTGAATAATTTATCAATTCACTTTAGCTTAATTGTACTTAGGTTGATGAGGTTAGATAACATCTTGTCTAACTGAATGTACAACCTTTTAGATATTTAGAGGTTACCTAGTTGTTTGGTAAACCTCATGTGCATACCTTTCAAGGTTGTAAGACTTTCCATCTCACTTCAAAAGGCACTTTTGTACTCACCCAACACTTGTCACCAAGGTTGATGACTTGGTCAAAAGGTTATTGGTTTGCACATTCCAAGTGTTCCAAAGGTTGACACCTATTGGACACTTGTCTACATACATGTTCCACATCATGGGGCACTTGTGAATCCACATGAAAGTTGGATTGTCTCATCCATGCCTATATAATAAGGCATTTCTATGTAATTTACTTAGTGAGGTTAATATTTGTTTATGCTCCACATTCATATGCTTATTGATAGTTGTTGGCTTTGTTATTTTGCTCATATTCATTTTCGAAAGTGTTATTTGATGTTATATTAATATTTCTAATCCAACATGGCATTTGAGAAAGGAATCACAAGTCCCTTTCCACTTTTTTGGTGAATTAAGCACTCATCCATATCACCAGTTCATCATAGAGCCAAACAGACCTCACAGTTGAGTCCAGAAGGCTCAAGGAATGAAGACTAGCTTTTCATTTGATGAAATTTGGTAACTTCAATTTTTACAAGTTTTTTTGCCCCTATACTTGAACATAACACCCTACACCATACCCATACGAAAATTTTTGTTAAAGAAAAAGAATTTTTTTATACAGAGAAAATTCCCCCTCTTACAAATTGGTTATTTTTGGGTCAAAATTTATTTCTGTGCAAGTCTTCATTGATTTTGTTGGTAAAATTTTGCACGAATTGGGTCAATTTGTGATTAATTTGGGGCAAATTTTGTTGTTTTTTAAGTGTTTCAAAAGGAAGAATTTTTAGTGTTACTTTTGGTTTTGAAGAGTTCCTAATCCAACCATTCCGCAAAGTTCTTTTACCCTATTTGGTTCTTGTAGGGAATTTTTTTTTTTACGATTGGAGCAACGTCAACCTACTTGCAACCATTCTAGGGTTTGCAAGTTGCACTCATTCACAGACTTCTGGCACTAGCTTTTTGGGTCATGCTATATCCACTGATCCACAAAGTTTTTTAAAGGCTTCAAAAATTCCATAGTGGGATAGTGTTATGATGGATGAGTATTCTTCTTTGATGAAGAATAATACTCGAGAGTTGGTTTCTCTTCCTAAGGGAAGAAAATTGGTTTAGTGAAAGTGGGTGTACTACACCAAATATGTAGCAGATGGTTCTATTCTAGGGTTTTCAAGCTTTACCACTATTTAAATATATAATTCATAAATATATTCTATTTTTTTTCTTTTACATGGCTATTAATACTATTGTGTTCTCATGTTTTTGATAAATTAATCAAGAGAAAAAGGCCCTCACCTAATAGAAAGAAGATAAATATGAAGAAAATGGCAAAGACTACCAATAAACATAAAACTAAGATACAAAGAGAAGACTAGTTGTTGAAAGCTAAAAATGAAGATAGAAAGCTATCGACCAGTAGGGAATAAGGGTAGGCATAGTTTCTATAGCCAAAAGGTAAAAGAAGAAACGTGAAATAATGAAATACATGAGATCAATGATCACCACACCACTAAGAAATCACCATGATAGTAAACAATAGAAAGAAGCTTAAGAAAACTCCACTAGCCACATAGAGATGAACAAATATTATTGATGGTGCCAAACCAAGTCATTAGTGAATAGATCAAATAGTTCTTCCCACTAAAGAGGATTATCAAATATTAGTTTCCTCCCTTTACCCAAAAAAGTGGCATCATAATTTTCTATGCACTTACACTGGGATTGTGGAGTTGCGTATTGTTGTCCCCCTATAAAACTTTAATTTCTATCAAAATCTATGTTTTGGTTGGATGTTGGCTTCTATTTAACCCTTAGACTGTTGTCTCTTGCCACTAGTGCTCTATTTTAAAATAATATCTATTGCTTTTTACTCTTTTTCATTAATTAAACTTCATTTCAATAAAAAAGAGAATTGACAACTAAATAAGAACATTTATGTAAGAAATTTGAAATGTGAGAGCATTTAATTCAAAGGTAAAATGAGAACAAACAATAGAGATCAACATAATCTATATATTTTTTCCTAAAAATTCTACTCCAAAGAGCATCTTTTTCAATAAAAGCACGTCAAAATAGTTTAGTGCCAAAAGCAATATTAATATTGGTCAAATCTCTAACACCTCAACCACCTTTAGACTTAGGTTTTAAAACCCCCATCCATTTTATAATGGTGTTTTTTATAGTCATCTGTATCATTACAAAAAAATTATTGTTTTGTTAGGCTATTCTTAAACATCATCTATTTAAACAATCAAATGTAACTCCAAGCTAGGTGCTCCCTTCTCAAATTACTCTAATTTCCAAGTTGGGAAATTGGGTGCAACAAATTGCATTCGAGACAGTTATTTGCAATTGTTGCTTCAGAGGGGGTCATGTCACATTTGTTTGTTCAAGCTTCAACATAAATTATTTTGTGTGGGGGAAAAAATTTCAAGCATCTAATAATGCTTGCAAGACCTATGATGAGAATGTTTTCAAGGAGAGAAGTAGGGAGAAAGATTCTGTGGACCCAAAAGCTATGACTAAGACTCCATCGATGGAGGTGTGAAGCAAAGAAGGGGCGTCCAAAAAAGGGAGATTTGAGTGGAAAGATCTCAGCATAATGGAGAAGTTGGGTGAGTTTACTCAAAGTCCTTTGGAGCAATTTGGCTTCAAACCACCCTAATTCTGGGCTTGTTGTTTGTTGGGGTTTTATGCCCTTTTGTTTGTCTTTTTTGTTGTAGTCTGGTTGTTGTGTTGATTGTTTCTCGAGGTGGTCGTTTGTAGTTAGTTGGGCTTCAATGTTTTATCCTTAGTTTGTACAAGGGTCTAGGCCCTTTCCAAATCCCTACTTACCATAATAAAAATTAATCAAATGTCAATTTTGGCTAATAAAAATAGTACAAATATTTACCACTTTTTAGTATGGATGAGATGTAAAATTGTTATTGATTGTTTGACCATTAAAATGAATGATATTTAAATAGAATGGTGTTGTCATTTTCATATTAATATTTTTATCTTCAAAACTCGTTAACATGTCATCTTTGAAATTGTCATAAATATGAAACTTCTTTATTTGGTTTTCCTTTTAAATCTTGTAAAATATGAATGATGATTTAAATGAAAAGGAAAGATATAGGTACAAGTAGGTGTGGAAGAGGAAAATATTCATTATAATAATTATTCCTTGTACTACCATTTCTGTATATGAAAATGAATGATTATTTTTTTCATTTAATACCTAGTGTAAAACAAGTTGAAAGAAATGGTCTTTTTCTCCTCTCCTTTCATATCACATATTTTTATAAATTTACTGAACAAACAATCTGAATGGACAGAGAATTCAAATAAATATCGAATATGATCGATCTGATCAATCTGTTGAAAGTCAAATTCAAAGGGTCCCTGGTGGTGATATGCATTGCCTTTCTGTGACGCTTCCCATTGCAAATCATACAACATTACGACGAATTCATTAACAGAGGCTAATGATATATTTATTGTCCCCATCCACCACAGCAAAATTATCGTTGGTTGTTATCTTTCCAATGATTTTTTTAATTATTGTTTCTTCCAATTTCGTACCGAATGATGGAGCATTGGCCAAGTCTTCCCCGTTAGTTAACTGAAGGTGAAAAAAAAAAAATTTATTTGAAACAAATCCCTACCTGCCCATCAATCAAGATAAAACAAAAGAAATAAAAAAGAGGTAGAGATTCAAGACTCATCTGAAACACTTTTCTCTATATAGGTGGATGTCATGTCTGGTCATTTAGATGCTGTAGATAAAGCACAGCTCTACAGGATTTCTTTTCGGCAGACTAGGATTTCCCTTGAGCGGTACTGTGGAGAAGGTACGTCAATGTGGTTTAAAAACTTCTATTAATCCATGTCTGTAGTGGGGAAATTTCTTATCCTAGGTACCATTTGAAAATTATATTTTATTCTGACTAGTAATTACTCTCATGAATTCAAAGAAATTAAACGAATTTCAGCCAAATTTATGGTTTGGACAGGTATGCTTCTGGCAAAACTTATCCCTCTCCCACAGTTGAACTTGATACTGGATTTAGCTTAGTAATCTTCTACTACAATTATCTGATTGAAATATAAAATGGTTGTATTACATTATTAATGTAGGAGATATGGCGCGAGGTCCATGTTGCAATGAGAAAGAAGTGAAGAAGGGCCCATGGAGCCCAGAAGAGGACCACAAACTCATCCAGTGCATACAAAAGCACGGCCATGGTAATTGGCATAAGCTTCCAAAGCTCACAGGTATTTTTTTTTTTTTTTTTGTAATTAAGGTCTAAAATTGTTATTGACTGTTTGGTCATTAAATTGAATGATATTTTAAGTACTATGTGCAATACTTTTCTCTTCAATAAAATGACCAAGTTCATTTAGGTATTACTTGTTTAGATCAATCAAAACAAGGATATATTAATGTAAGAAGTTATTGCAATCTCTGAGAATTTAAGATTACACTTAACTGAGAATTTCAATATAAATTAATCTTCTGCACTAAATATTATGTCCATAGCTCTTAATGAAGAGAAACTTAATCGCCCACTTTAATATGTTGTCCTCATGTATAATGATGCAGGTTTATTGAGATGTGGAAAGAGTTGCAGGCTGCGATGGATCAATTATTTGCGGCCTAACATAAAGCGAGGAATTTTTTCGCCAGAAGAAGATGAAATAATACGACTCTACCATGGAAAGATCGGAAACAAGTAATTTCAGCAACAAACTTCAATTAATTTCATATGTTTAACATGGTGAGTAAATTTGTTGACGTAGACAATATCTTTTAGGTGGTCTGAAATAGAAAAGCAGTTGCCAGGGAGGACGGATAATGACATAAAGAACCACTGGAATACCCATCTGAAGAAAGGACTCAATGACACCACTGGAATATTTCCACCTCCATTAAATTCATACTTTTACTCACTGCAGGTTGAAGCAAGAATAGGCAGAAACTTGTTGAATCTTGTTGCCAATGGAAATATTCACCTGGATCTTAATTTACTAAGATCTGCATTTCAATCCATTGAGATGGCAACAAGTTCTGTTGCACCTAATTTGGTGTCTCAAGAACAAAATCAACTACCGAACATATATAATTCTCAATGTTTAGATGGCCATTTTACGGGAGAAAAGCAATTGATCCCATGCTCAACAAACATCGGTACTGAAATGCTTGATCAGAGTGGTAATTACAGCTTTCTGGCAACAGAACATAATTCTGTGGATTCCTTCTTTCCTTCGGTATCAAGCACATACAATCAACCTCAATCATACATTTCTTCTCCAACTCTGAACACAAACATCTATGGAGCATCAATTTTTGTAAAATTTTCAGATAAACCGGAAGAAACAGTAGAACATCTACCATCCATAGAGTTCATTAATACAGAAGATGACAAAGGGTATTGGAGAAATATGCCAAAATTATGGGATAATAGCTCTGGCGAACTTTGAATATACCATGACACAGCAGCAATAATTTGGTGTTATTTTAGTCTAAATACATGATGGCCAAGGTTACCAAATATGTAACGCTTACCTTGGAGGATACCAGAAAATTTGTGGGTTTCTCAACTCTAAATAAAATAACGATTGTGATTTTTCATGTAATTTCTAAATGAATATAGTTTTTGTATTGATGTTATATTTATAAAAATAAATAAAAATTACTTAAAGATCGTTGTGGTTAAGATTAAATAGGGTATTTTGGGTAACAATGTGATTTTAATAATTAATATGTATAAATTATTATTTTTCAGATATTTGCCCTTGTTTTAAAGGGCAAATGAGCTCCTTATAGAAAGTACTTTCCAGATTTTACTTGGATTTTATTGTCCATGCTATAAACTACTAAAATATTAGTGAGTCATCTACAAACTAATTTTCACTTACAAAATAAACATTAGTCCTTCCAACCTTCCAATCTTCTTTAATGTTCACTTGGTCTAGGATAATATCTCTTAAATGATGGAATGAGGGAAGCTTGAACTTGTGGCCTTTAAGATTATCTTACACCTAAGCGAAGATTTATTATTGAGCACGCAACTTTGGAGACTGATGTTGTTAATGATATGTAACGTGGGTATTAGGTTTTTAAAAATAATTGTTTGATGATGATAATTTTATAGGTAAGGTAATGTTTTTTTTATAATATAGTAAAAATATATCTCTTAATTTTTTTGTTTGCCAGATAAACTGTAGGTTTACATTAAACTTAAAAGATCAAAGTATTACACTGTAACTTGTTAGATTAATACAAAATTTTAGATTCTCAGATGTTACATGAGTTTATAGAGTCTAATATATATAACATTATTAGTGTGTTAGTTATTATTAGTGTGTTAAGTTTTTAACATAGGAATAATTTATTTTCCAGTAGGGTGGTTTTTCTGGGTAGTTTTCCCACCCATCAAATATTTCATGCTTTTAAAAGGTTTGTACACTATGTATTTTATCATCTCATTTTGATATACTTTCATCTCTGGTGAAATAGCCTCTTCTGTGTTGCTTCTCTCTTTTGTGAAGGTTTCTTTTAGTTTTTAGATGTCTTGGGTGCTTTGCTATAAGATGGTATCAGATCTTTCTTCCGCTGAGAGTTTTCGTCGGAGTCTAAGCTCATCCATTCCTGTTTGGCATTGAGTTGGCATCATTTCTTTGTTGACAGGCTGATCGCTTGGGAGAAGAGTTTTTGCTGGGCGTGAGTTTTTTTTGGCGTGGAATTCAATGCCTCTCATCCCCTAGTGGCACGGGCTCGACCTTTTTTCAGTTTTTCACTGCTCTCTGGTTTTCTTCTGTGTACGCGAGTTGGTGTGTTGTGTTGGACGGCGCAACTTCATGTCCAAGAGCTTGGCATGCCTGGTGATTCCATCTCACCCCAGGCCGTGATTGCGCAGGCGTGAGAAGGTGGAGCGCAACATTGTTCGCCGATACCTTTTAAGGAAGACTTTATACATTATAAAGTTTTTTTTCAAAACATATTTGCTAGGGTTTGCTGTCGTGGGACCCGTTAGTATTTTTTTGTTTAGCATTCTGTATGGGACTTTAGTCCCACATTGCTAGAATAATGGATTTCTTGCTATTTATATAAGCCAGCGGCCATACATAAAGTGTGAGCAAAGGCTCGGATGGGTAGTTTTATCTCTCGGGAGAAAAAGCTGTTTAGTGCAGCTCAGTGGCTTGTGTTGTGCTCCGAGAGCCTATATGTTTTAGCCCCTATGCTGATTGTGGTCATATGGAGTGACCGGGTGTTGGTGCTTCCAAAGAGCCTAAAATAACCATTTTTTCTAACTTGCACAAGTTTTGCAAACGGAGTCTATTTTCGACAAACAAAATATCGTCGGAAAGCTACTTCAACAAACTTCATTGTGATCGAGGTATTTTCTGAAAATTTTGCCATTTGTTGATAGTTTAAGTAACTTGAAGTCACAATCTTGTTTCAGTTACTTCTATTAGTCTTATTTGGCAAATTTGTGTTGGGAATTGCAAATTCAGTTTTTCATATATTCTGGGGACGTGTATAGAGCACTTTAGACCTTTGTGTGTGTCCTTGTAAACCATGTCAGACCCAAGGATTGAGTTGCTCACCCCGCACAATTATCACACCTGGAATCTCAAAATGTCACAGTTGTTGCAATCTAGGGGGCTTTGGCAAATGTTAGATGCCGAACAACCTGAGTTCACAAAAGCATTTGATCAATTTGTTCATAGAAATAAAATGGATGAGGCTAGAGGACTCATAGGTCTCCATGTGTCTGATAATTTGTTATTTCACATTGCAGAGTGTAAGACACCTAAAGAAGTGTGGGATAAGCTTCCCAAGTTGTATGGTAAAGTCAATCAGTTCAAAATCTTGCAACTTGAAGCCGATCTCACCTCTCTCTCTCTCTCTCTCTCTCTCTCTCTCTCTCTCTCTCTCCAGATGCCTTCCCCACTATTCAAGATTTCCTTCTGTTAGTATTATTTGGCAAATTTGTGTTGGGAATTGCAAATTCAGGTTTTTCATATATTCTGGGGGGGTGTATAGAGCACTTTAGACCTCTGTGTGTGTCCTTGTAAACCATGTCGGACCCAAGGATTGAGTTGCTCACCCCACACAATTATCACACCTGGAATCTTAGAATGTCACAATTGTTGCAATGTAGGGGGCTTTGGCAAATGTTAGATGCCAAACAACCTGAGTTCACAAAAGCATTTGATCAATTTGTTCATAGAAATAAAATGGATGAGGCTAGAGGACTCATAGGTCTCCATGTGTTTGATAATTTGTTATTTCACATTGCGGAGTGTAAGACACCTAGAGAAGTGTGGGATAAGCTTGCCAAGTTGTATGCTAAAGTCAATCAGTTCAAAATCTTGCAACTTGAAGCTGATCTCACCTCTCTCTCTCTCTAGATGCCTTCCCCACTATTCAAGATTTCGTTGCCAAATAAGTTGATTTTGTCACAATTGAAAGGATGTGGTCACACCAAAGATGAAAAGGAGTGTATTTTCTTGATCTTGTATAAGCTAAGAGGTCCCTTTCAAGTGTTTGCCTCTACCTTCTATTCTACTATGGATGCTATGGGAGAAGACCATAAGATGCCTTCATTTGAGGTATTTTGTGATCAATTAACTAGGGAGCAGGCAAGTTGATTTAGATGGATGCTCTTCCTAAAAGTCATGATTTGATGGCTCAATCTTCCAAGGGCAAGGGTAAGAATAAGAAGAAGCCCAAGACAGATTCATTTGTAGGTGGTGAGCCTCCCTCCAAACCTAAGGCGAAGAATGATCAGAAGACTAATCCTCCTCCTCCTCCTTCTAACTTTGAGGAGTCATCCTCTAAGTCTAAGAAGAAGGAGGAAAATTGTTCCTTTTGTGGAAAGTCAGGGCATAATGATGCACATTGTTTTGAGAGGTTAGTAGCTTTGGAGGAAGCTATGAGGAAGCACAATATTGCCATGCCTAAGTCTTCTTCCTTGGGAAAAGGGCAAGCTCTCATAGCAAGGGCTTCATTCTCTACTTGTGATAGTTGGATTCTTGATTCCGGTGTTTCACGTCATATGACTCATGTTGAGGATCTTCTTGATTCTATTTCCTCTTGTAGTACTTCTCATATTATAGTTGGGAACTCTTCACAGATTCTGGTTGTAGGAACAGGCTTAGTTAAGATGCAAGATGGTTGCATTGATGATGTTCTTTTTGTTCTTGATATTTCACAGAATCTACTTTCTGTCTATCAGATATGTCATCATGTTGATGGAAAGGTAGTTGAGTTTTCTCCCACTGATGTGACTATTTGAGAGTTGCAGGATCCTAAGAAGGTTGTTGCTACATGGATAGTTGATGATGTGGCTCATTTGTATAGGTTTGATGGATTTGAGTCTTCATCAGGATCATCCCTTATTGCTCATGTAGATTTTGTGACCAAGCTTTGGCATGAATGGTTTGGGCACCTAAATTACAGATATCTTCAACAGATGAGCACACAGAATTTGGTGATTGGCCTACCTAAGATTTCTTCTTCTGATGGAGTTTGTCAAGGTTGTGTGCTTGGAAAACATCATAGGGATCCCTTTCCGAAGGGTATGGCCACACGTGCTTCGGCACTCCTTGAGTTGGTGCATAGTGATCTTATGTCATTCCCAACTCCATTTTCAAGGGCTAAGTATGTGCTCACCTTTATTGATGACTTCTCTTGGCACACATGGGTGTACTTTCTAAAGTACAAGGATGAGGTTCTTCAATTTTTCATGACCTTCCTTGCATTTGTGGAGAAGCAATCAGGGCACTCCCTTCAAAAGATTCAAACAAATAATTGGAGAGAATATGTCAATCAGGTATTTCAGGATTTTTGTTGTGCTCAAGGTATTCTTCATTAGCACATAATGCCATATACTCCTCAACAGAATGGTGTGGCCGAGTGGAAGAATAGAACCTTATGGGAGATGGCCAATTGTATGCTTCAGTCTCAATCCATGGCTCTAGCATTTTGGGTAGAGGTTGTCAATTGTGCCAATTACATTCAGAACTGTATGCCTCACAAGGTAGTGAGGAATATGACTCCCGAGGAGGCTTGGTCTCATGTCAAGCCCAAGGTGTCCTTTTTCAGAGTATTTGGCATTGATGCATGGACATTCATTCCAGATGGGAAGCGTAAAGAAATGGAAAAGAAAAGTTAGCGGTTCATTTTTGTTGGCTATTGTGAGGATGTGAAGGGTTATCGGTTGTTTGATCCTGTCACTTGAGAGGTATATTTTCATCACAATGTTCATTTTGATGAGTCTTTCACTCCGATGGATTCACCATCATAGTCATCTTCCTCTCTCCTTCCCACTTCTTCTTTAGATGATGTTTTGCTTCCTGTAAATGATGATGATGATGTTCCTCACGATGTTCTTGATGATGTTCATGATGATGGTATTGATCTTGTTGTTGACATCTCTCCATCTCCTCCTCCTACACCTGCACCCACAAGACCATTATGGGCCCATACACTTCTTGAGGATGTTGGTTCTCTTGTAGGTGATCCCACAGCTACACATTACACTCATTCCTAAACTTCAGGTATCAGTCTTTTGAGTCATGCATTTTCTACTGATCCTCATAAGTTTTCAGATGCTTCAGGTGTTTCGGAATGGGAAAGTGTTATGATAGAGGAGTATTCTTCTTTAATGAAGAATCATACTTGGGATTTGGTTCCTCTTCCTAAGGGAAGAAATGTGGTTCGATGCAAGTGGGTGTATCGTACCAAGTATGTAGTTGATGGTTCTATTGATAAGTACAAGGCTCGTCTAGTGGCTAAGGGCTTCTCTCAGGTTGAAGGTATTGACTGTTTTGAGACTTTTTCTCTTGTAACTAAGATGGATTATGTTCATCTAATACTTTCAATTGTTGCATCTCAGGGTTGGCTAGTGTATCAAATGGATGTGAAGAGTGCCTTCCTGCACGATGATCTTTAGGAGGAGATCTATATGGAACAGCCTCCAGGCTTTGTACAGGACCCTTCACTTGTTTACAAGCTGAGGCATTCATTGTATGGTCTCAAACAAGCTCCTCAGGCTTGGTATGAGAAGATGGATAGTTTTCTGCTTGCTTCTGGATTCACTAGATGTCAATCTGATCCTACAGTTTATATTCAGAGACATGGGGGGATCTTCTCATTCTTGTTCTTTATGTGGATGACTTGATTCTCGTAGGGAGTTCTTCTACCATGATTAAGGATATTCAAGGAGCTTTGATGGAGCATTTTGATATGATTGACCTTGGTCTATTACATTACTTCCTTGGTCTTTAGATTCATCAGTCTTCTACCAGTATTTCTATCTTTCAGTAGAAGTATGCTCTTGATTTGCTTCAGATATTTGGGATGGCTGACTGCAAGCCATCCCCTACTCCTTTTCAATCAGGTGTTGTGTTGTCTACCACTTGCACTACTCCATCAGTTGATGCTACCTTATATCAGCAGTTGGTTGGTAGCCTTCTGTACTTGACACATAGTCATCTTGATATTTCCTTTGCAGTTGGTCTTGTCTCCCATTTCTCTCAAGATCCTCATGAGAGTCATTGGAAGGCAGCCAAACGTATCTTGAGATACATTCAAGGCACTACATAGTTTGGCATTCACTATACATCAGGAGCTACTGAGATTGTGGGCATCACTGACTCAGATTGGGCTAGTGATGTTAATGATCAGAAGTCCACTTCTGGCTTTGTTTTTTGTCTTCGTTTTGGCCCAATTGCTTGGTATTGCAAAAAGAAAACTTCATTGCATTATCATTAACTGAGGCTGAGTATCAAGGAGTAGTTTTGGCTAGTTAAGAGATTCTTTGGCTTCGACAATTGATGGTTGAGTTTGGCTCTCCTACTGATCATCCCACTACTCTTTGGTGTGACAATCAGAGTGCCATTCATATTTCACACAACCTAGTGGAGCATCAATGCACTAAGCATATTGAGATCCACATGCACTTCATTAGGTAGCTCATTCAGGAGGGTGCTCTCATTTTGGAGTATTTGCCTACAGAGCAACAGGTTGCAGACATCTTCACTATACCTTTTCCATCTCCTCGCTATCTCTTGTTGCAATCAATGTTAGGGGTGAAGGAAGTTGTCCTTGGGGGTCTTGAGGAGTCCTCGTTCCTATCACTTTTTTCTTTTCAGCATTTTTAGTTTTTCTCTCTTTTGGAGAGGAGTTTTCTCCCACAGAGTTTTTCTCCTTTTCTTTGTTTATGAGATATTTTTTTTTTGCATTGTAAATGGGTACCTAACATGGTTGTGTAGTCAAGACCCATATTTGAATCTTGATTTTGCATAATAACTCTCCTTAATTTTTCACTTAAGGGGGGTGTTAGTGTGTTAATTTTTTAACACATGGATAATTTAGTTTCCCGTAGGGTGGTTTTTCATGTATTGGCTAGTTTTCCCACCCATCAAATATTTCATGCCTTTAAAAGGCTTGTACACTATGTATTTTATCATCTCATTTTGATATACTTTCATCTCTGGTGAAATAGCCTCTTCTATGTTTCTTCTCTCTTTTGTGAAGGTTTCTTTTGGTTTGCAGATGTCTTGGGTGCTTTGCTACAACAGTTATTCTCCTCAAGAGTTGTTGGAAAAATAGAGATATCATCCACTCAATTCTAGTTTCACCACTTAATCCCATGATTTTCTTTAGAAAGTCTATTATTTATTGCCTTTTGCCTCCTCCTAGATTCCATCGTTGGATTATCGATAATTACGAATAGTTTCCATGACACAGTAGTGGAGCCATTGGTTGACAAAGAACCATTACCAATTGGCAATCTTAAGCTTGGAGCCACCATCTACAACATAGCATTTAAGCCATCGAGAACATGTTTCGTTACCATCACCATTAGCCATTGAACACACCATCTCCTCCTTCTCACCCAAGTCTAGCAGCACAACCATAAACATTGATAAAATATCAAAGTGCACCCTATACCTATGGTTTGTGACCAATAACTTCTTACCTAACAACCATTAAATGGCATAACAATAGGCCTAATGAGTCTTAAACACATTTTTAAGCTACAATTCTAAGAATATACCTAAAAAGGTCATCTAGTGTGAATTAGTAGTTAATCTAACACAAGTATCCATTATATTTCAACATTTAGTGATGGGTGGTAATGTGTTTTATAACAAAATTGTTTCAATATTTCTCCTCACACATCATTACATCTCATAATGACGAGGATTATAACATTTATCTTCCACAACCAATTTGTTCATGCTGAAATCTTTCTCCATCTTAGTAGTAGCCAGATCTACCAACATATCATCACATTGTACTCCATATTCTCTAATAACCATTCCTTCTGATGGGTGGGTTCGATGCTATAGTTTAGGATTAATGTGGGAAGGAAATTTTTCCTAATCATTAACAAAAATGAGCTAACGTTCTTGTCCTTAGCCATATCTATAAAATAGTTGCTAGGTAATCTATATTTGTATTGGCTTATCTATAAGTATGCTAAGTTGTGTTCAGGAGTTGAGTGAGTTGATATACAATCAGACCAACAATACAATGTTATTAATTTTCTAATTTTCATATTTTCATTTATGAATTGAGTTTATAATGATTATCAAATCACCTTCAATTTCAACATTCCTTAATCTGAATTGGTGACATATTTAAAGGCCCAACACTAGTGCATAAACCTCATCCTCATTATTCATTCCTTTTTTATTTTTATTGATGTGGAAGTGATTAAATTCCCCTCTAAATCTCTAATGATACGACAAGCCCTAGATACGCCTAGATTACCTCTAGAGGCTATGTTAAAGACTAGTTTGACCCAACCACATGGGAATGACTACCATTTCATTTATTTTCTTAATTTGTTTGTGGAATTCACTCCACCAACCCCTAAATAGAAGTATGTTAATATTTTTATTAGAGACATAAATGAACAAAATCAAAGTGAGAACATCTTTTAAAAAGATGTTAAATATTTATATTATTTTATGATTTACATCTTAAATTTATGTTGTATTAATTAATAATGGAGATTATTTCTTTACATATATATATATATGGAGAGTTTCTTTGGGATTGAATTAAGACTCTAGTGGTTAAAAATTAACCATGTTAATATTTTTTAAATTAAAATATAATAGTGAACTTATTAAATTCTAATTTATCTATTAATTGTGCTAATATCAAATTCAATGACATTGCTTATCTTTTCTCCTAATTTTTTGTGTTTGATTATATATTCTCTCTAAAATACTTCTATTTCTCTCATTTTGAGTATTTTGGTATTGATGGTTAGGATTATCTTCTAGAATGCCTTCAAGAAAGATGTTAAATATCTCTACTATTTTTAGATCAACATTTTAAGTCCTTGTCTAACTGGCTTATAATAAGGAAGAACATCTCATTATATAGATGTAGATAGATTTCTCTAGATTTTTCAAGACTCTATTATCAAAATGGTGGCTCTCTACTATAATAATGTCGATTCAAGGTTTCAAATATTGATGAATTGCCTACAAATCACTAGATCAATAAAAATGAATTGTTTCAATAATAACAACCTATAATTATGGTAAAAATTGCATACCTATATCCTTTCCTTTTATATTTTAGGCCCACTTTGGTTAGAGTATCTTGAATACAATAACAAGTCTATAGTGGCATATTATTGAGTGAATTTAATTCATAAAGTCATCATATCCCAATCCCAATAGCACTCATCCCCATTTATAGATAGTCATGATCCCTAGAACTCCTTATGTCACCTTGGATTAAATCTATAGGTGTGTAGCTTGACCTAGGTCACTTTCATACTCATGAATTTGAACCCTAAACTTTTAAACTCAAAAAATAAAATTTACACATTGTTAGGCATTTCACTAGTTGCTATAAATTGAACTACCATGCATTTATGTTAATTTGAGTGCTATGTTGTTGTATTTAAAGATAAACACTCATTCATTTGAATTCATGTTAAATAGGTCATCTAGGGTTTTATACAAGGACTTTCCATAGAGCATTGAGAGAATTTATAGAAGAATTATTACATCATTACATTAGTATACATTATCTTAGGTCTATTGCATGTTTTCTTGTCATCCTCAATGGTTGTTCTAAAGTTTCTAAGTCAATCCAACTACAAAACTAACTAATGTGAATGTGAACCTCACAATTCAACAAATTTCCCAAAGGTGAACTCCTAAGCACTACCTACCCTTACAAAAAATTAATGATACAAATTAAGTTGAGAAAATTCCAACATTTATCTTTCTATCAATTCATTTCCATGTGTATAGGTTTAGGTCCACTTGCTGGATCATTTATGTATGTGTATATGGATCATTTTTGCAAATGCAGAGATTAGTTTCATTGGTGGAAATCTAAACCAAAGTGACACATAGTCAATCTACAAATTGTAAGATATATATCTAACAAGCCCTACTAATTTCAATGTTGTGAGAAATCAATTCCTTGCATTCTCAACATCATTTTACAATCGCTAGAGTCTAGGTAAGCATCACATTTAATTTCATTTCAATTTTATGTCTAATTTAGCATTTATTAATGTAGGAGCATCTGAAGGGATCAAATTCTTTGTCTTTTCTTTGTGTTTTCTAAGTGTTCTCAACTTTGTGGATTTTTACTGATCATTTAGGTATGAAGTTTTCAAAATTACTTTCCATCAAGCTTAAGTATTCTATAGTGGTAACATGAAGTGTTTTAGTGGAGTTGTTAATGTTGTATTTGAAGATGAATTCCAATGCATTTATTAACTTGTGTGATAATGCATATGCATGATTTCATGTTTTAGAGACTTTATGGTACATGGTATTTATTTTTGGCTTATTCTTCATGATTTGAAATGGCACAAGATTTAAATTATATTTATTGGATCTATTTTCCTTAACTTGTTGGAAAATAGGATGAATTCCATGACTTATGGTAATGAACTTGAGCCAACTAGAATCATATTCAAGATGCAAGTGTACATGTTTCATCATTTGGACAACATCTAACCTTAATCAAAGCCTATTTTTGGGAGCCAAATAATTTAATGATTTCTTATACCTATGGATGATGTAAAGTGGTTGTAAATTGTAAATTTATCATAGGGTCATCCTTATATGTATTGGAATTATGTTATAATGATATTTTCATCCTTGAAATGTGTAATAGGTTTCTAGAATTGCCTATATAAACTAAGGGGTTTAGACTCACATGGGGGCTAAATTATTGAGCTTAATTGGATAATTAAAGCAAGAGGCTAGATTGAAGGAATAAAATGTAAGTGGCCAATAATTGAGGTGAAAGATCAAAATTCTAGTAGTACATTAGTGACTATCCAAATATTTTTAAGACACATTGCAATAGGAGCAAAAAGAGGATAGAAGATCAGTGGTAGTGCTCATGTTACAAAAAGAGGTCTAAATTTCATATGTTAGTTGAAGATGAACTATTTGTGAAATTGGTAATTAGTTGTAAGACTTGTAGGGTCTGAGTCTAGTGTATTATGATTGTAAGGTTATGACCTAACATATTGTAAGTCCTTCAAGATTTATGTAATCATTTATGAATGGATAAAGATATCAGTTTCTAAAATGTATTTGTGTAACTTTTCTTAATAATTTGTTGTTCAATTATATGTTTTGTATTAGATCGCATGGATATATATTCTTCATTTGAACCTCCATCTATGATTTCATCAAATGGTATTATAGCTAGTTTGATTCGTAAATAAAGAAGAAGAAGAACAAAGGAACCATATTAGAGTAGAGTTTGAATCTTAGAAAATAAAACAGAAGAAAAGAAAAGAAATGAGAAAAGGGTTATAAGGTCTTGAAGAAAGGTGAAAACTATACGAGAATTCAATTTATGAGTCTTGTGAGTGGAGATCTAAGTGAGAACAAGAGTTTAAAGACCTATAAGTTTGATGATGTGTGTGAGAATCCTCCAACAAGTGTGAGTTAGAAATTTTATGTTGTATTAGATATGAACATATTATTTTGAGGAGAGAAAATAAAGACATCTTCCAACATCGAGCTATTAGGTAGATGGTATCCATAGAGGAAAAGATGTAAATCCTTCTAACACTAAGATGTTGGGTAGAAGATCTATGATGTATTATAGGTCATTGGTAGAGAATAAAGACTATTGAATTGAACATCAAGTGGTACCATGTTTAGTAATCCTAAAGAGAAGATATGTGTGTAGACAACAAGAAAAAAATTGAGAGTAGACATGATTCTAGTGAAAATAAAATTTGAGTAGGCAAAGTGTTGAATTTGAGGGACTATGTAAGTATTTATGATTTATTATCATTATGGCAATCAAAGGAATAATTTTGAAAGGCAGAAATATAATAAAAAAATAATGGGAGAAATTACAAAAAAAATAATCCAAGATGTATTTAGATCTAGGATAACTATAGCTATCACTAGCAAGAAGCAAAGAAAGAAGGGCAGATATGGACTAGAAAAAGATTTTGGAGAATATAAGGGACATAAGCAAAAGCGAGCTTGATTATGTAAAAAAAGGATTTGCAACCTGTGTAGCACAAAGAGTGTTAAATGATGTGTGACAAGTCAATGAAAATCAACGAAGGTAGAAGACAAGTCATCCTATAGGCCCTAAATGATTGTTTAGAAAAATGTAAAAAATAAGAGATGTCAAAATAATGTTAAAATTGATGATACTAGATATAAAGTAGAAGGGATATTTAATATGATGAAGAAAGATCGATCCAGATTAGTACATGTTAAAAATAATGGGAAAATAAATTCTACATTTAGTTCAAATTAACTTGAAGAAGATGAAGAAATGAAGGCAAGTATAGAAATTCTTGGTGAAGGAGAAGGATTAGATGATTATTTCTAAGATGTTTCTATTGGTTCTCCAAATGTATCCCACAATCATAGACAATGGATTCAAGTCCTAGACCCAAGGACTTATGTTGGTTTGGACTCATGAGATAAGACTTATTATTAGACTATAGGCAATTATGGGCCAACTGACAATATCATGAAACTCCTCTATACTTTTGTCTCTATAAGGCTAAGGAGGATAGTCCCATACGTTAATTATATGATAAACACAAACAAATGACAATACACTAAGTCTTTCAATTAAGTTATACCCTACATATAAGAACACCTAAAGGGTTGTCAGTAGATGTTCAATATATTGGCTTCTTAATAACAAGACCAAAAGACCCCTTTACACACATATAATCACAAGTTATGCATGCAACCAAAGATGCAAACAAAATTGTCTTCCCTAATATGATTTAGTTAGAATCTCGGATATCATAGATAATTGTTAGAAAGAGCCATTGGCTGAATTGTACAAATATCTATACACTCATAGAAAAAATGGAAACAATGGTATTCATCTTGCACAACTTTTAATTCCAATGACACCTCATGTTGGATCAAAGTAATATCATACTTATCTACAATAAAATAAACACTCAATAAGATTTTATTTCATCAGGTACATTCATCTTTCATTTTTAAACATAACATTTTAGAGGAAATTGCTTAAATTTTAGCTTGACAACTTTCTCATTGGTTACTCACTCACCATCCTGCTATCATCAATCATACTGGAGAACTTGTGTCTAACTCTTATTAGTTCCTTTGTTGGGAAACTCACAATATTTGCCTAATCGACATAATTACAAACTGTTGAACTATATTTTCAAATATAGTTTCCAAATACATACAAAATTTAACTTCCACTATAAAAATTATGGTGTAAAGAAAATTGTATTGTCAATACTTTGTAATGGTGCATGTTTTTCTTATTTGTAGTTTATTGTTTGTCTTATATAAATTACTTTCAAATTAATTATGTTTAAAAATCTTTATGTATTTTTACTATTCTATTGTCCTATACCTTAATTTAATATTTTTTATTTCACATTTCTCAATTCAACTCCAAACAAACATTGCATAGTCAAACCACCTGGACACGATACATTTTTTTTTTAATATATTTAAAAATTTAATCAATAAAAAAAATTGAAAGGTTTAAGAGTTTGTATTATATATAACTCAAACCTTAGCCACTTAATTTCTTAAGTGGATATAAATTAGTTTCTTATCGATGTAACAAGAAAAAGATAGTATTAAATAACCTTTGTGATGTAAAACCGTTTTCAATAAAGGTTTTAAAAAAATAAATATAAACTTAATCAATGACATGATAGTGATAATATCTTTAACGTGAAGAGGGAAGAGCCTCCAACGTCTACGCCATAATCATCGTGACTTATTACGGGAATTACCTCATAACATGCGTAACTTAGAAATTGATAGGTATTTGCGTCCTTCACATTTCATCTCTATTACTTAAATGCTTTCAACCATGCAACTCGTGTTTTACAAGCCACTTCATTCACGCATAAAATTATACTTTATAATATAATTATAATATCGTTAATCAATGATGTTTTTTACAATCACTTGAGTGTAATTGTTTCTAAAAATCATTATATTGTTTTATTTAATATAAACATAGAGAGTTAGTTTAAAAATAACTATGATTATTAACAATTATTTGTAAAAATATAATCTAATATTATCATATGTTAAAAAAAATATTTTAAAAGTTTGGTAGGATTGTATTGAATCAACACAACTTTAACGTGACCATTATTTCTTTTATTAACTCCATTAAAGTTGAGATTAAGTAGGCGTCCCTTTGAATATAAGACTTTGAAATAATACAAGACTATGTGATGTATACAAACACAACTTCATTATTGGTGCAATTATTTATTTAATTGCACTTTATTAAGTTTACTTAGGGTTTCTTACATTGCCTATATAAGCAAGGTCCCTCATATAATCTTTAGGCAATAATATCATTATTGCACCCATAATTAAGTAATTTATCCTCTTGCTACTCTCTTGTGAAAGATAAGCTCTAGTTTTGTTGGTGATCTTGGGAGCTTGAGTCCATTGGTGACACTTACATGGTATTAGAGTCAGGCTAGGAGCCTCAAGCACCTATAGTGTGGCTTAAACTGAAGACGAACTAGCCACAAAGGGGCCAGTAACTCAGCTGGTAGAGGACTCTAGCATTAAATGGAAAGACTTAGGTTCAAGTCTTAGCTAGTCCATATGAGTCGTAGCTCAACAATTGGTATCAGAGCTAGGCTAGAAGCACCAAGCACTTAGTGTGGCTTAAGAGGGGGTGTTAGATATAAGCCACACCTAGACCGATGATGGATTAGCCATAAAGGGTCTCATAGCTCAATTGGTAGAGCACTCTAGCAATAAATGGAAGGTCTTAGGTTCGAGTCCTAGTTGGTCCAGATGAACTGTAACTCAACATTTGGTATCAAAGCTAGGATAGAATCCCAAGTACCTATAGTGTGGCTTAAGGCAGGTATTGGAAATAAGACACAACTATATTGATAACATTTGGATTGGCCACAAAGGGGCTAGTAGCTTAGTTGGTAGAGCACTCTAGTAGTAATGGAAGGTTTTACATTTGAGTCTTAGTTGGTCCATATGAGTTATAGCTCAAAAATTAACATTAAGGCCAGACTAGGAGCCCCAAGCACCTATAGTATGGCTTAATGTGGGTGTTGAATAGAAGCCACACCTGGAACGATGATGGACTAGCCACAAAAGGGCCAGTAGCTTAGTTGATAGAGCATTCTAGTACTAAATAGAATTTTTAAATTGGGTGCTAGCCCCTAGGCCTTAGCCCCAAGTTAAATGGGTGACCAACACTTAAATTGCATGTGCTAGCTGCCAGGGCCTTAGATCTTGGTCATGTGGGTGACCCACATTCTAGCCACCAACTCCTAGAGACTCAACCCTTGGTAACATGGGTGACCAAGAGTTTCTGCAATTCCTATTCATTGCCTAAAGGAGTAGTTTTAATGAAACAATCATATCTTACACATACAAAGTTAGATTTTTTCAAATGAATAAGCCTCAAAAAGCTGGTTCCAAGAAATATCCAATAGTGCTAGTATCTTTTCTAGATTTTACTTCTATGAATTTTATTTCTGTTTGAAGTCAGATAATCCATTTTTTAGCTTTTGAGATCATAACATTTTGCCAGAATCTCCAATTTTTCTGATTCTTGTGGCATTTGAAAGGTATTGAGGAGCTATTCACATCCATGTAAGTAATTTTTCTAGATTCAACCCAAGTATTTTTAATTCAATTTGTCAAATATTTGCATTTTAGTTGATATCCTAGATATTTTGGCACCTGGAAATGTTCTAATTTCCTAGGTGGGATTCATTTATCAACATGAATATGTATTAAGATCTTGTTGATCTTTGATTTTATCATTTGAAGAGATATCATGGGTTTTTCTGTTCATCCCTATGTGGTCACACTAAGGGCAATTATAAGTCTTGGTGAAAAGGCATCCTAACACATCTTAGGTGGCTCAATATTTTTCCTTATCTTTATGGGCGCATGCCTGAAATAGATACACTTGGGAGGAAATATGCATGGGGGAATATGATTGATCATGTTCTAGGATTGAATGCTTCTAATGTTGATTTTGACATTATGCTCTATCTCACATATTGAGCACCCACACACTCTTTGGTCCATAATTTGAGGGATTTATGGAGATACACATCTCTCTCTATTCCAAGATGATCTTGCTATGGATTGCCTCATACCTCTTGATGATGATATAGAAGAGGAGATTTAATATCTAGCAAGTCTTGATTGTTGTGATGACACAAAGTTTTCTCTTCCTTCTCCTTCTCCTCTTATCGAGATCATATCTTTGTCACCTGCTGCTACTTTACATTTTAAAGTTGTTATAAATTAAAGCAACACTACTTCAATGGAAATCTAATTTCAAGATAAATTTCAACAATCTTTAAGTGTGCATTAACAATGGAGATTGTAACAAAACTTAAACCCACTACACATAAAATACCAAACATAAAGAACTCAACACAAGACATAATGACACAGTATTTAACGTGGAGAAAACCCTTACGGGTAAAAAACTTGACATAGGAAAGAGGTCCAATATTTGTATTAATTAATCTGCAAAAGATTGTACAATACAACAACACCACCAATCTCTCCTTCAGTCTTCAATTTGACAACATTCCTGCAACACCTAAGTACCATAAATCTATATTATAGCAACAAATACATGGAAAATACTTATAGAAATATTTTCCAACTCATCCTAGGCATCAACCTTCTCTCTCCTAAGATTCTCCAACCTATAAATGTTAATTACCATATTACAAGCATCTTACACTTATCCCAAAATAGCCATGCAAAGGTTGGGTGTCCAAGACTAAATCTAGCCTCTTACAACATCTTATGATGCATCATAACCGTCATAGATTACACAAAAGAGTATCTTCCCAAGATAGGAACCTTGGGCTAAATATAGCAAATATACAACTAATGTATCTATCATATTTGTCATAGAATCTTAGAATCTTATGACAGCTTGTAGTTATCATAGATTCACTTACCAAACATTATGATAGTTGTCATACATGCCAAATATAGTAGATTCCTCAAGGGAGCACACCTACCCTCATTTACTTTGAGTTTTTACATTTGTCAACACTAAAAGTCACTCTATAATTACCTCTGGTTAGTCTAAAATTACCCATATTGGTGAAACTAGTACATCTCCTTATGGATAATTACAAATTACATATAATAAATGGAATAAATATAATATTGGGATTTACATGGTTAATGGCACCTTATCCCAACATTCTCCCACTTGAAATTATACATTGTAAATCAACACATAGGAAATCAAAATACAAAATACCCAGGCACTAGAAACAAGGCCCATGGCCTCTTTGTACCACATGAACTTCTTTGTGCTCATAGGTTTGGTCAATGAATCTATAACATTCTCCAGAGTGTCTATCTTCTTCAACTCAAGCTCTCCAATTGCAACCAACTCTCAAACAAAGTGATACTGAACATCAACTTGCTTAGTCTGAGCATGATACATGGGATTCTTGGCCAAACAGATAGCACTCTGGCTAGATCACAACCAATCTAAATGATCCTGTAATCAAAACCAATACCTGTACACAGTCTCCTCAACCAAAATGCCTCCTTAGAGACATGAGTAGCAGCCATATACTCTACTTCTGTGGTGGACAAAGCAATTGTGGGATGCCTCTTACTCATCCAACTCACTGCACCTCCAAATAGAGTAAACACATAGCCACTAGTGGACCTTCGACTATCCAAGTCACCTGCCCAATCTGCTTCAACTTGTTTTTTCTGAGGTGCATCTTGCTTCTCTAAATCAAAGTGCACCTTCTTTACCTTTTCTTCTTTTTCTTTTGGTTGCTTAGCTTCAAAAATATCTCTAAGTTCCCTGAAAATAACATCTCTAGAAAAGATAATCTTGTAGTTTAGTGGATTCCAAATCTTATAACCTTTGACATTATCACCATATCCAATGAATGTATACTTTTCAGCCTTTGGATCCAACTTAGATTGTTTTTCCTTAGGTACATGAACAAAATCCTCACAGCCAAAAACCCTTAAATGTGATACAGAAGGTTTATTACCTATCCACACTTCATAAGGTGTCGAATCAAGGGCCTTACAAGGAGATCTATTTATCAAGTAGCAAGTAGTACACACAGCCTTTGCCCAAAAGCATTTATCCAACTGTGCATCACTAACCATACTTCTGGACCTTTCCATAATTGTTCGATTCATCCTTTCTGCAACACCATTCTGTTGTGGTGTATATGGAGTTGTCTTTTGTCTTATTATACCTGCATGCTTGCAAAACTCATCAAATTCCTTAGAGCAATATTCCCCTCCATTGTCAGATCTTAATTTTTTTATCTTTAAACCTAATTAGTTCTCTACTAAGACTTTAAATTCCTTAAACTTAGTGAAAACTTCATATTTATGTTTCATAAAATAAATCTATGTAAATCTGGATACATCATCAATGAAGGTGACAAAATAACGAGATTTTCCAATAGATTCATTAACCACAGGTCCAAACACATCCGTATGTATAATTTCTAATTTCTCTTTTTCTCTATTACTTCCTGAAGGAAATGATTTTCTATTTTGTTTACCAAACACACAATGCTCATAGAAATAAAAGTGCTCACTAGAATAAGAGAAACTGTCCAACAATTATTTATTCTTAATAGTTTTCAGCACATTATTACTTGTGTGGCCTAATCTATGGTGCCACAACATACAATTATTTTCAGAAGTCTCAGAAACATAAGAGGCATTACAAACTATAGTGACTTCAAGCTTAAACAATTTCCTGAATCTCTTCCCTTTCGCTAGCACCAAGTTTCCTCTCACTAATCTATAGCCATGCTTGTCAAATGTCACATGTATTCCCAAATCATTCAACTTTGAAACTAAAATCAAATTTCTAGCTAATCGAGAAGCATGCAAAACACCAGGGAGGGTTTTACTCCTCCCATCATTGAAACACAACAATACCTTTCCTTTCCTGACAATTAGATATGAAGAGTTGTCACCAAGGTAGATATTACCTACATCATATTCTTCATATGTGGAGAACCACTCCTTATGCGGAGTCATATGAAATGAGCATCTTGAGTCAACCAACCAGTGATCATTAGAAACAACATTACATGCAGAAAGTAAAACATCTTCACCTGCATTCAAGGACTTATTCAAAGCACTCTCCCACTGCTTCTTGTGGTTTCTGCACTCCTTCTTCACATGTCTCCTTTTACCACAGTTCCAACACTTAACTCTATTCTTTTTACTAGGAGTCTTAGACTAGGCCTTGGACTTGTCCTTAGCCCCTTTCTAATCTCCTTTAGGTCTCCTTTCCTTAGACCTTCCCCTGATAATGGGAGCATCACCTAAACTATCTAAACTCTTCTTCCTCAATTCCTGTGCCAATAAAGCTGCAACAAGAGCATCCAACTTTAGATCTGTGAGGTTAGCAGTGATAGCCAAAATGACATTTTCCCATGATTTAGGTAAAGAACAAAGAAGCAAGATACATTTATCTTCCTCATCAACTTCAACATCTACTGAAGCAAGATGACTCATTAACAAATTAAAAGAATTTAAATGCTCTACAACCGATTCACCCTCTTTCATTTTCAAAGAAAACAACTTCCTTTTTAAATAAAGTTTATTTACAATACCGTTAGCTTGATCAATCTCACCCAACCATTTCCACAACTTGTGTGTAGTCTCTTCCTTTGTGACATTCAATAGGAAGAATCTGACAGACACAAACAGATGGTTCCCTGTGCCTTCTTATCTAGTTTTGCCCACTCATCCAGAGAGACATCATCAAGTTTATTCTCTTTTTGAATATCCAACCATTAGTTTCTTTATTCCAACAAGTCTTCCATTTTCAGCATCCACAACTCATACCTTGTTCCATTGACCTTCTCAATGTCCAATCGAGAGGTTCATTCAATGGTAGATGTAGCCATAATAACAACACAAGATCTGCAAAACATACACAACCAAATCTCCCACTGTAGCTACAGCTTCCACACTACCACCCAAGAGTCAAAGTTGGCCAGGCTCTGACACCAAATGTTAGAAATGAAAGCAACACTACATCAATGGAAATATGATTTCAAGATAAATTTCAGCAATCTTTAAGTGTGCATTAACAATGGAGATTGTAACAAAACATAAAACCCACTACACAGAAAATGCCAAACATGAAGAACTCAACACAAGACACAATGACATAGTGTTTAATGTGGAGAAAACCCTTGTGGGTAAAAAACTCCACATAGGAAAGAGGCCTAATGTTTGTATTAATCTGCAAAAGATTGTACAATACAACAACACTACCAATCTCTCCTTCAGTCTTCAATCTGACAGCATTCCTGCAGCACCCAAGTACCTAAAATCTATATTGCAGCAACAAATACATGGAAAATACTTATAGAAATATTTTCCAACTCATCCTAGGCATTCACCTTCTTTCTCCTAAGAATCTCCAACCTGTAAACATTAATTACCATCTCACAAGCATCTTACACTTGTCAAAAAATAGCCATGCAAAGGTTGGGTGCCCAAGACTAAATCTAGCCTCTTACAACATCTTATGATGCATCATAACCATCATAGATTCCACAAAAGAGTATCTTCCCAAGATAGGAACCTTGGGCTAAATATAGCAAATATACAACTAACATATATGTCATATGTGTCATAGAATCTCATAATTTCTTATGACAACTTGTAGCTGTCATAGATTCACTTACCAAATATTATGATAGTTGTCATACATGCCAAATATAGTAGATTCCTCAAGGGATCATGCCTACCCTCATTTATTTTGAGTTTTAAAATTTGTCAATAGTAAAAGTCACTCTGTAATTACCTCTGATTACTCTGAAATTACCACTGTCGGTGAAACTAGTACATCTCCTTATGGATAACTACAAATTACATATAATAAATGGAATAAATATAATATTGGGATTTACAAGGTTAATGGCACCTTATCCCAACAAGAGTTGCTTCCTTGAGAGCTTCCAGTGATTCTTTGTAGTTGGATCATTTTACTCTTCTTGATCCACTTCATTGGGTTTCCTATTTATCAAACATTACATCCTCATTAGTGGATTCTCACATTTCAGATTTGGAGGACACATTTGAGAGATTATCGATCCTCTTTGATGGTAGCGATGTCATCACAACTTTAGTGTTTTTAGGTGCAATTCAATATCCTTTCTTTCCTGGTTCTACTTCTTTGATTGGGCATTTAGTTCTTGATTTAGAGAAGACATTTTTTCTAACATGAGGTCACTAGAATTGTATTCTAAAGAACACATTTGGATTTGGGTTCTCCTTTTATCAAGAGTTTAGGAATTATTTCTACATATATATCAATGGATCAATTTCTTCCAAAGGGGAGAAATGTTGTTTGTAGGCAATGGATTGTGTTCTATATTCAGGCATTCACCATTGGTATAGGGGCTACTTTATTGAGGGGACACATTATCTCATTAATTCAGTCTCTCCTATGGGGGTATTCATTATGTATTTGTGATGGACTTGGATATTTGTGATCAATCACTTGTACATATTTCATCTTTTCTCTCTTTTGGGAGGAGTTTTTCCCATGTGGTTTTCTCCTTTTCTCCAATTTTGAGACTTTTTGTACATTGGTACCTTATCAGGCCTTATAGTTAGTGCAACATGCCTTCTCATATTACTCGGAATTACACAGACAATTTACTAAGAAAGTAAAAGAACATAATAATCATGAGTGAAATATTTTTTTATCATTTGCATAATTACAAAGAAATAAAAGCATATTTTTCTAAATATTTTACAACCTTAAAAACTCAATATATTCAAAGATAAATTATCATAGTGAAAACATTTCACTTTACATTTATAAATATGTTGCCTTTGGAAAAAAGACTAATTTTACATAAGTTTGACTAACGTAAGTCATAACATGAAATGTACTGCATCTAGAATCTGATATGTCACTCAAGTCTGGGTGAGTCTTCTACTACAGAGGGAAACCATCATCCGAGTGCTTTACCTCCAACCATAGATTGGCGGTCCCCCACACACCTTCCTTTCTAGAAGTGGCCCTACCCTTCACAAAGAGTATAGACATAGAGGATCAATAGGTTGCCATCTGAGTCCTAGTGTTGTGTCCTATGTAACACAATGGACCATACAACTATAGACAATCTTCTAGCTAAGTATGATCATTCTGAAAAGTTATGCCATGTAGACAGTGTGAACTAACTAATTCATGTAGAGACAAATGCATCACTTTGCCTAAGGTTTCTAAATAAGTAGACATTTGCAATAAACGTAGTCATGTGTTCACACACCTCTAACTCAACTTGGAAACTATCTCATCCTATAGTTTGAGTTTATTCACTTAGAAACTCTAGACATAAAATTGTCTGTATTATATTCAAATCCTAGTCAATATGACTTAGAACTAATCCTTAATCTAGGATATACATGCAATATATAGGTTCAGGTAATTCTAACCTTTCAAAGAGTTCCTCTTTACATACTTACAATTTCTAGGGTCTATGACTTCCTATCATTCTACTTACCCACTCAAAAATTAAACACTCTTGTGTTATAAGTCATGTTTTGACTCTACCAAGAAATCCCTTAAATTTATCAAAGTACTGCTTAGACTCATTTCTAATTTATTATGTCTTGATCTATGGTTTCTCAAACATTTACTGTCAACCATAATATACAAAACAATGTCATAACCGACTTAAGAGTTCTAAGTTTTCTAAACCCTTCTGGGTTGATTCTAGGGTCTTAACTTCTCTGACCCAATACATGGAAATATCAAATACCCTTGTTTTTCTTTCCAAAGATAAGAATATATATATAATATGACATGGAAACAAAAACCTCTAGTCTTCCCTTGACCACTTGGCATTGTTCGAATTCAGATTTCACCTAACATGGATAAACATAGTATATGAGGTACATCCTCATTCATATAATATCTTAATGAATACAATCGTTTTCATATATATTCTTTTTACTAAGTTCAATCTTTCAACCTAAATAGGTTTGAGTATTTAAAAATAATAAAATATTTTTGACCCCTTGGTCTTCTTAAGTCCATCGACTTTCGAAATAAGATGGGTTATGAACTCATATACACAATATCCTTTGAATATATGCCACATAAACCTTTATCAACAATTATAAGTACAATCTTCATAAATGCTTGAGTTTCGAAACTCCCAACATGTCCTACTTGGAGTTGGTAATAACAATGATGTCGAGCATTGGGTTAACTTTGTCTTCTATGCACTTAGCACTAAAATAAGTTCTATTGAACATATATTATGAGAACTATAACTTCTCATCTCCTTGTATGCATATACCCTTGAGCTGGTTTAATAGTTTCAATCTTAAAGCATAGGATAAGTTAATTATGTCTCCTAGTATACTCTTTCTCAAGATGGTTTAACATAATTAATAGTTGTTAATCAAAAGGTTATCTAGGTTTCCACTGAATCTTGGTTCACCTGTTCCCCTAGATTTGTATTACAATATTACCAGAAGAACTATATTTCCCATAAGGAAATCTTAATCCATGTTGCAACATTATCACTTCAATATCATAATGATATTATCTGACCCAAGTCTCCATTTAGAAAAATAGACATTATATGCTTCCAAAAGCAAGAATACATCTATGCATTTATCATAGGCTTCGACATAGATATTCACTTAAGACTTAAAATGTCATCCTTACAAGTTTAAAACATATAACTTCCCAAGCATCTTTTAACGTAATTCTCCACTTAAAGGATAGACTACACTTGTAGCATACAATCCAATGCTATAGCTCAATGGTGTATCTATGAGATAGTAAAATGCTATACCACTCTTAATTTTTTGAGTGTATTAATATCATACTTATGTCAGATGCTTAATAGTATGTTGGGAAAAAGAGATTGAATTCTCAGTCTCCTATATGTTGTTTCTAGATCATAGATCAAAGTTACTTAAGAAACCTTTACTAAGAAAATAGTTTCATTTGTTTTCTATTTGTCATTGTCCCTGATCTTGCCTACTTTTCTTACAATGTAGGATTTGTATCCAAAACACTGCCTTGAATCTTTCTACAAAATTTACTCCTCATAACTGCTAAGTTTGAAACAGAGTTTCTTTTGTAAAGTTCAGATAGAGTGTTGCTCATATATACACCAAAAACCTATGTCTAGCTAAGCAACATAGCTCTCCACAGGTTCAAGAATATAATATAATAACATATAATGAAATCTTCTATAGCTTCCCAGTTATAATCTGATACATCTTATGGTTTACTCATTGTGATTTATGCTACTGTCTAGGAGCATTCTTCCTATCATACTTCAGGCTCTATTGTTGCATGCACTTTGAGTTCTGTAAAAAAACTAGATAAGATACTTTATCTATCTCCTATGTAGCTATGATTGCATAGTTACTATAATAGATAGTTTGATGTTTTTGCATGAGTAAAAACTCTTTACTCTATGTAAGAATGTCTTTGCAATCATATACCAAAATTTTATTCATAGTTTGAGATGAAAATAATAGTTAAACTGAGATATCCTACATCTTATGTCATTCTACTGTATGCTATCCTGTGTGAATGATTCACCTTTCTTGCATGCTCGACGATCACTACCTTCTATCTCTCTGCAGTTTAGATAACAATGACTTCCCTTGATGCTATCCCATGAGTCTAATAGGTCATGAATCTCTTCTTTCTATCGATATGGTAATAGTAATCTTCCTAATAACAGAGCTTCATTCTTTGTGGATATCGAATTCTATCAGAGTCTCTAAATGAAACCTATATATGAAAAGATAGAAGAGATACACAACTAACTTGATTCTAAGTTTCTTTACTCCTCTTCATTGTTGTAATGGTTCTATCAAATTCCTAATCCCGAACCACCGATCTCCTCTTCCTTATCTCCCTATCTATCACAATAATATAGACTTTCAAGGCATAATCTCCCATGCCTGTGGAGATTCCTTGCACACTATCCTCTATCTTAAACACAGTATATCATTTACCACTTTGATTTGGAGTCACTAATCAACATAATATTACCCATACACATCCTTAACATTGACAATGTAGCCTTTTAAATGGCTTCTATCTTGCCTTGTAACTCCCAAGGTTCCTAGCTGAAATCCCGCTTCTCATCATTCTCCATGATGCAAGTAGTTGGTAGGTAGAGTATCTAGTTATTAAGACCACTCCATTATCTTAATAAAGAACTCCTCCATACTCTCTAATGTTGTGGAAAAAATGGAGTTGAGCTTCTACTAATAAACAAGAAATGGTGGCATTAAATTTTCTATTTACCACCTCCATAAAAACCTCAAACGATAACAAAAAAGGGTTTAAACTAATATTCTATTAATAATATATATACATATAACAATATGATATTGGTGCTCACAATGTATACTTATGTTATTTCAAACACTCAACATGATACGAGGTATTCTCCCCCTCTCTATCTTGCTTAAACGTCAAAATAGACAAAAATAACATGTTAGGATCCCAATCGGGAATTCAAATAGAAAAATAGTTTAACTATTATTGACTATTTTTGTTAATGGTCACATACTGTCCTAACTTAGTTTTCAATAAAACCTAAGTTTAATGGACCTTGTCAACAAATCGATGACTATCAGTCAACATGATGTAGGAGCATCCCTAGTTCAAGAGCAATCTCGCATCAACCAAAAACATTTGCATTTTGGTTTGTTTGCATTTGAGTTCTTTCATTTTCTAGTTTAGTTTAGTCAGTTCAATCAAAAGCAGTTTTCAGCTCATGGTCCGGTATGGGTATTTCACATCTTGTGGATTTGGACATAGCATCTACATTCATTCATCTACATCATATTAAGAATTCAGAGCATTTGGATCAGTTACTAGAAAGTTATCACTATCAGAAGATCCTCTGTTTTCTCAGAGTAGAGCTTTTTGACAGTCATGGGTAGTCAGCTGAAGGAGAAGATTTGGGAGCATTGGCTGACTTGTGGATCATAAAGATTCATCCTACAATGTTCCTTGGTTCATGGCTGACCTTCCTCATAGGTCCACACTTCATTGTATCTGTTGGAGAAGAATTTTCAAGCCAATAGGTCCAACCTATCCAAAAACACACATTACACCTCTTCATCAGGATTCCAAACCTCTTGTGGCCAATGCAGAGGAATCTATTATTCCGGATATGATATATAATGATGTAATAGATCCTTGGGAAAGTAGTTAACAAGTTCTCATGATTTAGAAGATTGATAATTGACTCCTTCACAAGGGAACTTCAAAGCTTTATCTTGCACATGTATGTAATCAGGCCTGTGAGCTGAATTGTAAGCCCGCATGTTGTTTGTGGATCTCTATTTTGAATTCTATGATATACTGAATGACTAAATCTACATATATTCTATAATGTTGTGTTTTTTCCATTGTGTTTACTCTTGATGTACGGTTCGGAGAGTTCATTCTATGAACCCTCCTACCGTGACTGCACCAAGTGGTATCAAAGTGAAAGTTTGATTCTTTGGAGTGAATTGGCAAAGGGGATTTTGTAAGGTCTTGTTGTGAGAAGATAGCCTATCTAAGGCAGGTTACTTGTGTTGCAATCGATCACTGATTGTGAGGCAATTGTCACCTTATAGCTTGATCATCAAATTTGAGGCAGTTTGCACTTGATCCTAGGAAGATGCTGCCGTGGATAGTTCCTCATGTTAGTACAATCGCTAATAGAATGGATAAAATAATGGAATTGATGAGAACAATGTAAATCCATTTGGATACTGTCGAGGAAGATAGGCAAAAAGGATTAATACCTAGACCTAATGTTGAAAGTGATGATGAAGAAGAATTTCAATCTGCGAATCAAACTGACAAAACCCTAGGAGGTGAAGAAGAAGAAGAAGAATTAGATCAAATCAAGATGTTACGAGCTATCTCGAAGATTGGAAATAGACCTAGAGTTGATGTGTCGAATTATTTTGGTAATTTGAACCCTAAAGAACTGATTGATTGGATAAATGATATTGAAGAATACTTTGAATATGAAGAAGTTGAAGATCTGAAAAGGGTAAAATTTGTAAAGACAAAGTTGAAAGGACATGCTTCTATATGGTGGAAAGAAGTGCAGTTGGAAAGAAATAGAAGAGGGAAAGAAAAGATCACAAAGTGGGACCGGATGGTGAGAAAGTTGAAGAATTAGTTTATACCTACTGACTATGAGTTGGAGCTGTTGAAGAGATTGCAAAACCTGAGACAAAACAAGAAATCTGTTAAGGAGTACACTAAAGAATTTCATAAGATGATCATAAGGACAGGACATAGTGAAGCAAGCAAGGAGAAAGTGGCTAGATACATCAATGGACTATGATTGAACATTCAAGAAGAGCTAAGCCTAGTAAGAATGACATCTTTAGAAGAAGCATATCAAATTGCCTTGAAAGTTGAGGAGAAGCTGAATAAGAGACATGATTAGAGATAGAGAGGCAAAGGGGGTAAATTTCAGAGAGGCAGGACTTATTCCAGATGAGACAGATCATTTGTGGAGTAGAACAAGTTTGACATCCCGTTGAAGAAGGATGATAGAGATAATAATGCATACAGGAGGAATGACAAAAATTTTCATCCCAGAGGCAACTATAATTCATACCGGAATGAAGGGTACAGAAGAGAAGGAAGAGGATTGGATAAGCGAACATTCAAAGGTACTTGTTTCAAGTGTGGAGGTGAAGGACATAGAGCATTTGAATGTAATTAGGGAAGTACAAGTAAGAAGACAAAGAACAGTGGAAGAGCAACTTATGTTGAAGAACCTGTTGGATCACCTTGTTTAGTTGGCAATCTAGAGAAAGGAAAATAATTGGTGATGAGGAGAGCACTATTTCAAATAGAGGGAAATGAGGAACCATCACAGAGGAAAAGTCTATTAAGAACCAGATGCAAATTAGGAGGTAAGTGTTGTAAAGTTGTGATTGATAGTGGTAGTTCAGATAATCTAGTTTTAGAGGAGATGGTGACCAAGTTGAAGTTGGAAAGATTGAAACACCCTAAACCATATTAGATAGCATGGATTCAAGATGATCATAAGGTATTGGTGAGTGAACAATGTTTGGTGAAATTTTATTTTGTGTCATATCATGATGAAGTCTTGTGTGATATTATGCTTATGGATGTTTGTCATATCTTGTTGGGTAGACCTTGGCAGTATGATAGAAAAGATATACATTATGGGAGAAAGAATACATATACTATAACAACAAATGGAAAGAGAATTACTTTGATTCCTTTGGAGGAAGATCCTAAAGATGTGGTATGTGGAAATGCTAGAATATGTTTGGTAGATGGAAGGAAATTTCTGGATGGTTTAAGACATGAGAATATGTGTTATGCCTTGATTCCTAAGAAGCCCGAAGCATTGAAGAAAGAGATTGAATATTCACAATCAGAGGAGGTAAAGAAGTTGCTGATAGAATATGAAGACATCATATTAGATAATGTACTTGAAGGATTACCACCTATAAGAAGTATTAGTCATCACATGGATCTTATACTAGGAGCAAGTTTGCCTAATAAAGCAACACATAGAATCACATCAACAGAGAATGAAGAATTAAACAGATAGATACAAGAGTTGTTGATAAAAGGTTTGATCAGAGAAAGTTTGAGTCGTTGTGCAGTACCTGCAGTGTTAGCACCTAAGAAAGATGGAGAATGGAGATTGTGTACTGATTCCAGAGCAATAAACAAGATCATAGTTAAGTATAGATTTCCTTTACCTAGGATGGATGATATCATGGATTGTTTGAATGGAGCAAGATATTTCACAATGATAGACTTGAAGAGTGCATACCATCATATCCGAATCAGAGAAGGTGATAAATGGAAGACTGCTTTTAAGATAAATGAAGGATTGTATGAGTGGTTAGGGATGCCTTTTGGATTGACAAATGCACCAAGTACTTTCATGAGATTGATGAATGAAGTCTTGAAGAAATTCCTGGGTAAGTTTGTGATTGTATACTTGGATGATATTCTAATTTTTAGTAAGACAAAAGAAGAACATTTGTGGCACATTAGACAAGTTTTGTAGAAGTTGAGAGAAGAGAAATTGCTGATAAACATCAAGAAGTGTAGTTTCATGAAGGAAGAACTAGTATACTTGTGATTTGTGATTTCTACAAAAGGATTGAAGATGGACCCTAAGAAAGTGAGAGCAATTGTTGAATGGCCTACACCTAAGAGCATTGGAGAGGTTAGATCATTTCATGGTTTGGCTAGTTTCTACCGAAAGTTCGTTAGAAATTTTAGTTCAGTTTGCAACTCTATGACAAAGACAATGAGAGGTGATAGAAAATACTTTAAGTGGACATCTCGAATAGATAAGAGTTTTGAGTTGTTGAAGCAAAAAGTGACTAAGCAACCTGTTTTGGCATTACTGGATTTCAGGTATTTCAAGTTGATTGTGATGCAAGTGGAACTACAATCTAAGCAGTATTAAGTCAAGAAGGTAGACCTGTAGCATATTTCAGTGAGAAGTTGAATGATGCAAGGAAAAGAAATTCAGTTTATGATCAAGAGTTCTATGCCATAATTCAAGCCTTGAAGAAGTGGAGACATTACTTGTTACCTAAGGAGTTTGTGTTGTATACAGATCATCAAGCTTTGCAGTATCTGAATAGTTAAGGTAAGTTGAATTAGACATATGTGAGATGTGTAGAGTTCATGTAAAGTTATACTTTTGTGTTGAAACATAGGAGTGGAAAATCAAATAAAGTTGTTGATGCCTTGAGTAGGAGAAGAAACTTGTTGATAGAAATGAGAGTTGAAGTGTTGGGATTTGATGAATTAAAGAACATGTATGAGGGAGACACTGATTTTGTAGAACATTGGAAAGCATGTAAGGAACTTGTTGTAGCAGATAGGAGTAAGTGGTTGGATTATTTCATTCAAGAAGATATGTTGTTCAAAGGAAGTTAGTTGTGCATACCTAGAAGTTCAATGAGAGATAATTTGATCAAGGAGAAGCATAGCGGTGGATTGGTAAAACATTTTGGCATTATCAAGATAGTGGATTTAGTGAGTGAAAACTAATTTTGGCCTCAAAGGATGTTTGGAAATTTGTGCAGAGTTGTAGAGTTTGTCAAGTTACAAAAAGGAGTAGTCAGAACACTAGATTGCATAAACCTTTGATAGTACCGGAGAGACCTTGGAAAGACATAAGCATGGATTTTGTAATGGGATTACCTAAGACACAGAGAGGACATGATTCAATATTTGTAGTGGTTGACAGATTTTCAAAGATGGCTCATTTCATACCTTGTAAGATGACAACTGATGCAGTGCATGTAGCTGACCTATTTTTCAAGGAGATTGTGAGATTGCACAGATTACCTAGGAGTAGAGTTTCAGATAGAGATACAAAGTTTGTTGGTTACTTTTGGAAGACACTTTGGAAGAAGTTGAAGATAGATTTGAAGTTTAGTTCATCTTTTCATCCACAGACCGATGGATAGACAGACATAATGAATAGGAGTTTGGGAAATTTGTTAAGATGTTTGGTTGGAGACAAGACTGGAAGTTGGGATTTGATACTTTCACAAGTAGAGTTTGCATACAATAATTTAGCCAATAGAAGTACTAGAAGAACACCTTTTGAGATTTTTACTGTAGTAAATCCTAGAGGAATAGTAGAGTTAAGAGATATCCGTATGGAAGAAAAGAGGAGTGCAGAAGTAGAGGAATTTGCAGATCATATAAAGATAGTGCATAATAAGGTGAAGAAGCATTTGGAGGATATGAACAGTAAGTAAAAGGAAAAGGCTGATGAGAAGAGAAGACAAGGAATTTGAAGTTGACAATGAAGTGATGATATAGTTGAGAAAAGAAACATTTCCAGTTGGAAGATATAACAAGTTGAAGATGAAGAAGTTTGGGCCTTGTAAGATACTTAGGAATTTTGATTCAAGAAATGCATATGAAGTGGAATTACTGGAGACATTGGGTATATCACCTATTTTCAACATTGTAGACCTTTATCAGTATCATGAAGTAGAGTTTAGTGATAGTATGGTAGAAGACTTGAAGAAGCAGTTACCACAACAAGCACCAGAACATATTGAAGACATTTTAGATAGCAGAGTTGGACATAGCACCAGAGGAAGATAATATAGAGAATATCTTGTGAAGTGGAAAAGTAGACTGGAAGAAGATTCATCATGGATATCTCAGGCTGGGGTGGACCGTCTTGGTTCTCCCCTAGCCTCGACAAAGTGAGGGACTCACTTTTTCAATAACCCCAGATGTCTGATGCAGGAGCATCCCTGGTTCAAGAGCAATCTTGCATCAATGAAAAACATCTGTATTTTAGTTTGTTTACATTTTAGTTCTTTCATTTTCTAGTTCAGTTTAGGTAGTTCAGTCAGAAGCAATTTTTAGCTCGTGGTCTGGTATGGGAATTTCACATCTTGCGGATCTGGACTTAGCATCTACATTCATTCATCTACATCTTATCAAGAATTTAGAACATTTGGATCAGTTACCAGAAAGTTATCACTATCAAAAGATCATATGTTTTCTCAATGCAGAGCTTTCTGATAGTCATGGGTAATCAGCTAAAGGAGAAGATTTGGGAGCATTGGCCAACTTGCAAATCATAAAGATTCATCCTACAATGTTCCTTGGTTCATGGACGACCTTCCTCATAGGTCCACACTTCACTGTATTCGTTGGAGAAGGATTTTCAATCCGATAGGTCTGACCTATCCAAGAACACATGTTACACCTCTTCATCGGGATTCTGAACCTCTTTCAGCTAACGCGAAGGAATCTAATGTTCTGAATATGATATATAATGATGTAATAGATCCTTAGGAAATTAGTTAACAAGTTCTCATGATTTATAAGATTGATAACTGACTCCTTCGCAAGGGAACTTCAAAGCTTTATCTTGCGCATGTATGTAATCAGGCCCATGAGCTGAATTGTAAGCTCGCATGTTGTCAGCGGATCTCTATTTGGAATTCTATGATGTACTAAATGACCAAATCTGCATATGGTCTATATTCTTGTGTTGTTTCTATTGTGTTTACTCTTGCTACACAGTCTAGACAGTTCATTCTGTGAACCCTCCTACCATGACTACACCACAACACCAAACTTAGACTAATTGGTCAAACACCACTTACCAAATTCAACAATTATTCACTAAACTATGAAGGCACAATACTTAGATGGAAACTAATCCATTCTATCTGTACATCTATTCAATTCTCTTCGATGATGCTCTCCCTCTCTTTCTCAGAGGGTGGAAACATGTTTCATGATTACAACTCACAATCACCAAACTGGGATTAGTGTATTGTTGGTCAATTCATAAACCTTATGAAATAAATAATCATAACATATTATAATGACATGTCTAAATTCTAATCACATAAACCTTAACTCATGATATCATTGATTTATCCTAACATTTTCACATAACGTCAAATCATTAAATCTTGCATAATCAACTACTTATTACATGCAAGTAAAAAGTAAAACATAGTCAAAATTAGGGATGTGACATATCTCCCCCCATAAGGTTCATCGTCCTCGATGACCCAATTTATCCAAAATAATGATATGATAAAGTTTCTGTTCATCCTTGAAAAGCATAAACCAAATTAGAAATTTTTTGATAAAATCATGGTAATCTTCCCATGTGGCACTATCCGCAGCTACAATTTGCACCATCAAACATACTTTCTAAATAAAATAAACCTCATGGGACTATGTTTGTCTTTAGCTATATTATCTCATTCCCAAATAATGTCTCTTTCTCATTCTTTGTTTCTACCATAGGCTGATAATCAAGAAACTAATCTTTAAATTCATACATGCTCTTCAAAAGCCTAAATATCTATTGATCATCATCAAATATTGACCAATTGTATATATTATCTAGTATCATGGGCCTTTTGAGTACCTAAATAATATAGATGCAATGGATAGAGGCCATTTTCTCATTAAAACTGGATGCAACAACTAACAAAGAATCATCTACAATATTTTTTCTCTATCTATCCAATGAATTATAACTACCTAAAATAACTCAATTTTATCCCATCCTAGTTTCTAGTACACCTTAAGTCTCTTATCTTTTGTTGCATACCTAACTCTTACCTGAGAAATGACTAGTTTTGAATCACCTAGAATCTTCAAGCACCTTGCCCCATACTTATGAGTGATATCTAGCCTTAACATTAAAGATTCATACTTTATGATACTATTAGTGAAATGGAAATATAAATTGAAAGAGAATTTGAACCTTTTATGACTAGGAGAAATTAGGACAACACTCATGTACTTGAACCATCCTTCAAAGCATGTTCCATCTAACATGGTTCATAGGTCATTTTCTCCTTCAATGGGACCAGGGTAGGGAACAAGATCATCCGCGCAGTGGCTTTGGTCATCAGAATATCTAATAAATTGGTCAAGACCATCATCCAAGTATAGCACCTCATTTGTAGCCTTGTTTGGGTCTTCAATAAAATGTATCATTTTCTATTCCTAGTGCAACTTAACTTCTTTATCATGTAGCTTGGGGATGGTGGCATATGATATATCCATCTAAATTTTTCTACTAATGGATAGGGCCCATTTTCTAGACAACATCCCACACTAAGTATGGAAAATAATAATAACAATGTCCATTAGAAAAAACTTTCTAGGATATGTGGCAAGCCAGACTTCTATGTCTTTAACAATACCCATGACATTAACCTCCCATAAATCCATGCAGAAATAGTTACCATTAGACTTGGACACTTGCATACCTAATACATTCATAACTTTAAAGGACATCACATTAATAGATGCCCTAGAATCTAACATGCAATTGTGGACTGGGTAAGTGAATAGAAATGGGGGACATAAAGGGGATCAAAAGTGGCCACTTTTTTCTTGAAATCAGCTAAACCTGAACTTGGATAAGTAATTCAATATGCATACACTAAAAATTTAAAGATATGATAAGAAAAATAATTGTAGTATTCCAAATCTAGTTTCTAAACTACTAAGGTTTTATAAAAATGGTTAACATTAAGAGGGTAAAATGCTATGAACACACAAAAGTGTTCATGTTTTTATCATAAAATATAGCATAGTGTCTGGTGTGTTCCCTCCTATTTTTTGTTTTTGTATTCAGTATTTTTCAATACTAGTTGGTAGAAATGTAGCTAAGAGTGAGTACTACAAATTATATTTTTTTATTGAATATATTTTATTTTATGATTTTTTAAATTGGATGCACCATGAAAACTACATCTCTATGCACGCACATCACATAACTTGAACAAAAATAATTGATAATGTAACTTTTTTTCAATGTTTATAGAATGAAGCACAGAAAAATCCTATATAATTTTTTTCAAGTTTGGATAAGCAGACTGAAAGTTATAAAGAAGACCAATGTGTGTGTGTGATTGAGGAATATGAAGAAATTATTCAAAGAAAATAAAAATAAATACCTTAAATTATTCAAAATATTAAAATAAATGGTTAGAAAACTAAGAATTAGCTCATCATTTTGTTGGTGGTTTCATTAAATTTTATCATAAAATAAATATATATGACAATGTTGAAATTCAAAAATGTTATTAACTATTAAAAACATGTCTTTGGGAGGTATCATATAGGTCCAATCATTAGGCTTGGTGATCCAAGCCTATTCTAAGACTAAAATGGAGGGGCCAAAATTTTGATAAATAACATGAGTGCAATATGAAACACAATAGCATTATGTGATATAAGCATGCTTTATTATATGCTTTTGTTTTATAATGTGAGTTTATTATGTACATCACTTCTCTCTCTCTCTCTCTCTCTCTCTCTCAAACACTCTCTCCCCTTCTCTATATCTCTATCTATCTCTCCCTCTATCCTTTTATTGAGCTCTATTCTCCCTCTCTTTTTATCTCTTTCCCTCTCTATCTCTATCCTCCCTCCCTCCCTCCCTCCCTCCCTCCCTCTCTATATCTCCCTCTCTATCTCACCCTCTTCCTCTATCTCTTTCTATCTCTATCTCTATCTCTATCTATCCTCTATCACTCTCTCCACCCTCTCTCTATCTCTCCATATTTGTATCTCCATATCCCTTTTTCTACCTCTCCATATCACCCCCTCTCTATATCCTTATCTATTTCTCCCTTTATCTCTCTATCTCTCCTCTCACTCTCTCCATCTCTCTCCCTCTATCTCCCTCTCCCTCTTCATCTCACTCACTCCATCTCTATAGTCCTATTTATCTTTCTCTCTCCCTATCTATTTCTCTATCTAGAGTTCTCTATCCATCTTTATCTCTATCTCTCTATATGTCCCTCTCTCTCTATCCCTATCTCTCTAACTATCCCCCTCTCTATCTCTCCCTTTCCCTAAATCTATCTTTACATCTCTCTATCTCTTTCTATCTCTCTCACTCTCATTCCCTCTCTCCCCTCTCTATCTCTCTCTATATCTCTCCCTCTCTCCAACTCCATCTCTCTATATCTATCTCTATATCTCTCCCTAACTCTAACTCTATCTACATATGATTATCTTATTTTTATCTAAACTCTATTTAATGCACTAACATTATAAAATGTGGTAGCATTATATAACATGAGCAAGTTTTGTAATGCACACTCATTATGGATTGGTAATGATCAAGCCATAACACTAATCTATTATGTGAACTTTTACATGATGCACTCACACTTCATGAGAATCTTTTTATTTGACCATTGTTTTGTCCCCCAATTTGGTGCACTTGTTTGACTAGAGCCAACCATTTATTAGCAAAGAATTATATAATGGGTTAATAGTAAGTTTGATATCTATTAAGGAAGTTCCTAAGCAGACCTCTGCTACATCTTGGGTATTTAGTTTAGTAGAGACATCAATGGGAACATATGGAGAACTATTAGACTCTTCTATGATAGTAAGATAAGCTAGAACCCTCTTTCAATGTTCTAGAATCTTAGGGAGCTCACCTATAGGAACTGATATTTTGACTTGACTCAAAACTTAAACCATATCTATGGGGTTATAATTGGGCAAACATGTTGACCATGGTATAGTAACATCATGTGTGGTAGGAAAAATGAAATGATTTGGCTATGAGTAGAGAAATTCTTACCTTTAACTTTGTCAACTTCCTCCCTGGCATCACCAAGCTTCTTATGCAACATATTTTAATAGTGTTTAATTGTAGTAGGTGTAGGTCACCCACTTATGGAACTTTGACATTGTTTGTTGGTACCCCAACCCTAGTGGCCTTAGGAATATATCTCCTTCATATGGTTGGTTCTCTAGTAGGAACCTTCTTCAATTTACTATTATTCCTTGGGGCGCTACCAACTATGTCTTCTATACTTGATCTTTGTTTGGGTTTTCTTTCTTATGTAGATGTGTGTTATGATTAGTTGTATTAGATGTATTATTTTTAGGTTGCACCTGTCAGCTTCTCAATCGGTGATCACTATAAAATTGCATAACTATTGCATTTGTTAGGGCCTTGATGTCTTCACAAGATGGCCTATCTATTTTGTACCATTGTCATATGAGTTCTATAATATGTTGAAAATTAGGTGTGGAGAACTCATAGCAGCTAGGATTGTTATCATAGTCATATTAGAAGGCTTCTTCATGATCATCTTGAGTTATATCTATGTCTTCATCTATATCGGCTCTTGAACTAAATTCAAAGGTATCCACTTGATCATTCCCATTATCATCATATTGTTTAACACTTCCCTATTGGTTAGTTATCTCATCCTCATTTACTACTACACATGCAACTACACATATTTTAGAATCATCCAATAGATACCAAATCTCACACCACAACATATCCTCTTAGAATTTTGCATATTCTTTTCTTAGATGATTAGAGGGATCTTTGTCCAACTATTTAGGATCTCTTTGCATTTGTGTTGTTGGATTGTTAGCATGTGGTGGCCTCTTTGACCAATCACTATTATAAGGTTTGTTATGCAGCCTTTCCCCTCAAAAAAATGTGGCATGATAGCATTACTAGAGGGTAGACCTTTCTCATTTCTTGCCACCCTATAAGATAGGTCCTTCATCACCCCCAGTAACATATCCATCTTGTTTTTAGTAGAGAATGGATTTCTAGATCTATTTGGCGATAATAAATTCACTTCAGCTCTCTTGATATGTTTGCTAGATACTTGCATGTTGATTTCAACATTGATTGTGGTGGCATAGGCATACTGGAATTTCTATTGATTATTGTCTCTCAAGCAATGCCCAATCTTAGGATCAACTGTGTAGCAATACAATACCACACACACTAAATTTTTTAACTATATAATGAAATTTGTGCCTTAGTATGGGTTGATTGAAGGGTAGTGCTCTCAGAGAAACATGAGGATTTCACAATAGCATTAAGCATGTAATCTAATTTTGATTTAATTATAAAACTAAAAATTTGACACTTTGAAGTTTGTGATATGATTTAGCGAAATCATATATTTTCACAAATTAGCCTCTCTATATTTTTTAGCCTTTTCCTCTTTCTATATAAGTTACAAGATGTGTTCATATATAATTGTATATAATTTTGATTAATAATAATTTTTTAAATTTTTTGCACAACAATTAAAAATACAAAAAATATTTAAATTTTTAAAATATTAAGAAATTAAGAAATACCTAAAGGGAATTTAAACAAAGTAATTAAGCTGAAATTTTAGAAGCTTAAGTATTTAAATATATCTACTAAAACTTCTCTACAATTGTAAGGGATCAAAGATTTAGGTGTTTTAATGTCCTAAGTTTAAGTGGCTTGGTGTAATTTTGAACAATTCAATATATTTCCTCCAAAAGCATAGGATAAAATCTCTTCTTTTTTTCAACATTTCACACTTTAGTAAGCTTATTGTTTGAGTTAACCTCCAACTACAAGGCATTCAACTAATATTTGAATAAACCTTTAACCACTCTCAATAAGATGAAATCGTGAGTGTTTTCCATTCAATAGGTCCCTAATTGTTATGTTTTATTCCTTGTTTCTAACTAGAGATACCCTCTTATAGTACATGTATTTATTAATAATTGTCTTGCTCAACTTTTATGTATGTATTGTTTGTATTGTATGCAACACATTGTAGTTGTATAAAAGTAGATTGTGATAATTAGAAAACATTAACCATTCAATAAACAAATCAACCTTTATGTATCTATTATTTGCATTGTACACAACACATTGTAGAAATATAAGAGTAGATTGCGATAATAAGAAAACATTAAACATTCAAATACATTCAAAAAATGATGGTGCTACTACCAATGTGCATAGTACAAGAAATAGACAAGTTAATATTTCTTTTAAATTTCTAAGAATAATGCATTTTATGTTTCTTATTGCATAATACATAATGAAAAAACTATGTTATTATTGGAAAGATACATAACTTAAAATAAGATTATAAATTTATCCTAATTCTTATGGTTAATACTAATTGTGATACTCTTGGGTACCTTTCAATATAATAATCAATATTAATAAACTAATATACAACTCTGAATTCTAGTAGTGTGCATAGCACAAAAAATACACCCCTATAATTTCATAAGGCATTTTAAAAACTAGTGAAATCATCTCAAAGTGCTATCAAATGGCTGAAAGACAAATATTTATAGCCTTGTTTACCATAACTTTGTCAAAAAAAAAATATACACTATTTAATGGTGAAGTTATAAATACATGTACCTATTGACCATTTGATAGCACCTTAAATGTTTTTACTAGTTTTATTTATTTAGAAACTGGATTAAGTGTAAAAAGGGTTATGATTGTCTTCCTCAGAGGGATAATGAAAAACTTTATATAAGTTTAATCCCCCTACTACCTAGTGACTGTAAAAGATGCATTATATTTGGACAGACACCTGAAATGGACAGAAAATATTGAAAGTCAAAGGAGGACCCTTTACAAATGATCACCGGTCTTTGAATGCAGTGCATTTGGTGAACAGAAACACTTAATGACGTTTCCCACGGCTCACGTTCCGCAAGAACTGGTGCCAATGCAAATCTTCCAACTTAATTGACATGACAGCATAAGAAATGGCTTCACTGGGTAGCAATACATTCAGGTCGACCTCAAAATCCAAGGCAGAATGGTCCCCACGAGGAAGCAATACATTCATGTAGACATCAATATCAGAGGTAGATTCCCTGAAAGCCATCACGCTACTTTACAAAATGCGTGACATGGGAAACAAACTCTAAGAACTTGCTTCACTTTGCTTAGGTATACTTTTTCTTTGCTAACTATACCAGACAATTTTTTCAGCAGAAACTGATATTTGCTTCCTTCAACTTAGATGATATTTCCTTCTTTCTTCCGTACTAATGTAATGGCCACGTCTTCCGTGAAGTAAGGACGAACAAAACAAAGTCCGCATTACTACATCAGCACTACCAACCAAGATTTTAAAAAAACAAAAGAAAACTACTTGCGCAGGGTAGGTACCATTTGAACACATCCTTAAATAATTGGTATTGTATTTCTTCTTTCACAATTTTAAAGTGTAATCATAATTTCATATAGAGCCCAGCTGTCCTGGATTTCGCTTAACAGTATGGCAGATATTAAGGTATGTTCTTTAAAGCCTCCAATTAAGTCATATGCATGCGGCAATAAATCTTTAAAACTTTGCAGACAACTTATTTATTTGTTTGCTATCTTGTTTTATTGCGGATATACATTTATTCCAAATTTCACAACTGCAAAATAAGTCATGCATATATAATAAATACTACAGTCAGAAGATGTTATAATAAATAAAAAATTGTTTTGTTAAGTTTCAACGCCTCACTTAAATGGATTTGGGAAGTTCCTTATCCTCCAATTTAAGAAGTGCAGTGCTCTGCTTTCATAGTGCTTATATATCTCACATGTTTTATCTGATTAAAACAACTTTATCAAGAGTTAAGATGTTTCAAGCTTGGACGGTCTTCTGAATAATCTCTCTCTGGATACATGCTTTTCTTTTCCTTGATTGGCATAGGAAGCTGGAGATGTGGTGGGAAGTTCAGCTTTTCGACAAGAGAAGGGATTGAAGAAGGGTCCATGGAGTCCAGAAGAGGACCACAAACTCACCCAATACATAAATAAGCAGGGCCATGGTAATTGGCCTAGTCTTCCAAAGCATGCAGGTATTTCTGCCTTCGAAAATATGGCCGAATTGAAGCAGGGAATTATTTGCTTACAGAAATCGATAGAAATGAATTGTATGTCACAAATTAATGGCACCAATGAGAAACTACAATATAATTGTAATATTTAATTAACCCTTTGTACTGTATATCTTCGTATTATATGACAAAAATAATTTTAACAACAAGTAGGTGATGTTTTTTTTGCACTGTGTTAAATGATGTGATGTTTTATTAGGATTTACACACAGTAAATCCTAATAAAACATCAGAAAAACAATCTTTATCACCTTTAAATATATTTTTAAATAGATGGGTTAAAATTTAAAATAATAATTTTTTATACAAATGTAATTGGGAAAACCTCTTAGGGTATGCCTATAACTAGTGTTCCATGGGGACACACCTGCCTCCCCCAACCTCCCTTGCACCCCCTAAAAATAGACGTTCCTGAGCTTGGGGGACTTGGGGGAAATGTTCCCTCATCATCCTACCACCATCACCACAAACCTGAGGACATTTATGGGACATCTCCCTCAAAGAGGGGCTAATTTTGGGACCTCCCCTTATTTTTGAGATACCTCCGAGATGCTCAAATGTCCCTAAGACCCTCAAGGGACTCTCTCACATCTCCTGACTGCACTTGAGACACCCAAGTATCACTCATAGTAATTGAGGCAAAATGTCCATTTAGAAAAAAATAGAATTTGTGTTGGATCTTGGTACATAAGTAACCCTAACCCTAATGGTCTATGGGCCCTACCCACACCATAAGTAGTCACAAATATTTTAAAACTGAGAAAGCCTAATGGCTGCAAGAATGAGAGTATTATAGTAGGAGAAATGAGAGCAATGGCAAGAGTGAGAGAATTAGCCAAGTCTTCATTGGTTGAGTGCAAGCATTAGGAAGAGTGAGAGTAATAGCAAGAGAAAGAGCAAGTGCCAAGTCTTCGTAGAACACTGAAAAACTCTATAGCCCTCATCATTTAGACAAGTTAGATTATTTAGCTTCACTATCATTTTTTTAAGAATGAAGATTTGGTTAGAAATAGTAAGGATTTGGTCATCATAGAAAACATGGTAATAAAATTGTGAAAATGATGTGCACCATGAAGGTTTGTGTGTTATCAAAAGCATTAATTTGGGCTTGGTGGTAGTGGCTCCACCACTCGACCCTACCCTATACCACAATAGGGAATGCACAGGGACATTGCCCTCGGACACCACAAGGAGTGTTACCCCCAAACCCTCATGAGGGGTGCTCCCCCTCGACCCCACTATGAACTTTGCCACTAGATCCATACCCACCACTATCCCAATGCACTATCTCACAACCATCTCCAAATCTAGGGTTTTGGTTCCCCATCCTAGTGTCCTTGCATCCCCCATCTCAAGACTTCGTGGAACATAGGTTATAACTAATCTAAGATATTTCTAGTTGGGCTTTGTTTTTTCCATTTAGAAAGCTTTCATGTGTGCCCATGGACCTTGGACCTCGTCATGTGTCTCTCCCTTGCCCTTGTGTTAAATATTCTTAACTTTGTGTTGAGCTTCATATTACATTTCATGGTACCCTAGATGAACTATTTGTACCCTTTATATTCGTCCTATGCACTTTATTTTTTTCTAGTTAGTGACTTGGTATAACTAATCACCTTTAACTTAAGTGATGTACTTTTCTAAATATGCAGTTCATGGTGATTAAATCATAATCCCATCATAGTGGGTTTAGGCAATCATGGAATGGCTTCCCATTGTCCTAATGTTGTACATGTCAATAGCAGTAGTAGGTTATCTTGGAAGAATGTAGTGGTAAGCCACATAGGTAGATTTGTGACAAATATGGGTAGAGGTGTGAGGTTGATATTGGTTAGAGCATAGGTGTACTGGAATGAAGGTAGGCATGTGAGAAAGGTGTTGGTGCATTATGACATGACTAGGTGCATGAAAAGACACATGACTAGTTCATGTTGTTTGCAACGTGATATGACATTTATTTTATAATAATATATTGGTGGCTAATGGGTTATACAGGCATGTCTAAGTCCAATCTAAGGTGTTAAATGTTATGTGGTTAGTTCTAAACTTTTGTGTGCATTGTTTGTAAGTTTTGAGAAGGTATTGTATTGTAGAATCTTCTCCACAATCTGGTATTAGCTGGTCAAACATATTTGATAATAGTCTTTTTAATGATCTTTTCATAATAATACATGGAGTATTTTTTAGCAATTGTGGATGTTTAAAGTGGAGCTAATTGTATGAAGACTCTTGAGTTTGTGCACTATATTGAGATGAAAATGTATAGTGTTGGATCTCTATTTCTAATTTACATTAATGTGTACATGCTTCTTCAATCCTTGACTCTCATCACCCAAATGAATAAGCATCGGTCTTAAATACTCAACATATCAAACATTTTATTAAATCATATTCCTTTGTCCTTAATAGTTTAGGATTAGATTTAGTCATGCCAATATGCATAGTTCATTTTATAAAATGTGTTAAATTTTTTGTGAGATCAAATTTAATATAGCTTCAGAGAACTATGTTGATTAGAGTTCTACCTAATAGCATGATTTAGTATTACAACTTTTGCTACATCATTTCAGAGACTGTGTCATACATATCAATAGAGAATTATACTTGTGTGGATTCCATATTGCACATCATAAACAAGTTTTAATAGAATTCGTATTAAATGAAATAACTTGTCCTATATCTTTAGTTTCATGTGCAACCTACTAATTATCTTATTATAAGACGTGTTTGTGTATTGTTCATTGTAAGCCAAGACATTTAAATGATTAGTGACAAATCTTTGAGGTGTTAGTGTGAATAAGGTATGATTTACCATAGATTTTGTATGTCTTATTTCTCTTTAATTGTCCTATTAATGACTTGTAGGATCATCTTACTTAGCCTTGTAGAGTTTAAAGTGTAGAAAAGTAGCCCACTCTTATCAATTAACCTCTTAACTGCGACAGTCTAATCAAAAGTACTCTCTTTGTTTAGTATACATCCCAACTCTAAATATTATTTACTCTAATATTGTGAACTTTCTTAAAAGAGGCAAAACATTATATTATATATTGAACTACTATTTATAATCTTTAAGCATATTTAGTTCAAGGTGATGATATAAAATAAGAGTGTATGATTTATTCTAAACTCTTTTACACTGTTTTCCTCGTAAGTTTTATTTCAAATTTTATGGACCCCAAAAACCTTATGCTCTTAATGTGAACTGCCTTCTTCAATATTTGTTCTTTCATGGATATACATTTCGGTATCCTTTTCATATATTATATACACTCGCCAATTCTAATTTCAACGAATTTCATGTTCGAAGTCTAAATATTTCACCGTATATTTTAAGAGGTAAAACGCTTGTATTGTATTTTAGATTGTATGCATAGAATGTTTATAATGGTGTATTTTATCAATTAAACTCTTGTATTTTAGATTGTATTCATAGAATGTTTATAATGGTGTATTAGAAGTCATATATTATGTATTTATATAACATGAATAAATATTGTATAATGATGCAGGTTTATTGAGATGTGGGAAGAGTTGTAGGTTGCGTTGGACAAATTATTTGCGACCTGACATAAAGCGAGGACCATTTTCTCCTCAAGAAGATGAAATAATAGTACACTACCATGACAAGCTTGGAAACAAGTAATTTAAAATAAAAACAAAAATTAATTTCATATAGTAGCATTGTGAATAAATTTTTTCTGACATAGATATATGTCATGTAGGTGGTCAGAAATAGCGAAGCAGTTGCCAGGGCGGACAGACAATGATATAAAGAACCACTGGAATACTCGTTTCAAGAAAAGGCTAAGAAACACCATGGCATACAAGCTGTTATCACCTGCATTAACATCTTCATACCTTGCCCATCTAGAGGTTGAAGCAAGAATAGGCAGAAACTTGTTGAACCTTGTTGCTAATGGAAATACTCACCTAGACCATAATTTACTAATGTCTGCATTCCAATCCAATGAGAGGGTAGCAAGTTCTATGGCATCAAAGTTTGTGAATCAAGAACAACATCAACTATTATCATATAATTGCCAAAGATTAGATAAGCATTTTAGGGGAGAAGATCAATTCATCCCTTGTTCAACAAAATTCAATGCTGAAATGCTTAATCAGGGTTGTGACAATAACTTTCTGCCAATAGAACATAACTCTGGGGGTTCCATCTTGACTTTGGTATCAAGTACATATGATGGACCTAATGAAGGAGGACACCATTTTTCTTCTTCTCCTATGCTGAACATGAACACCTATGGAGCATCAATTCCACAAGAGTTTTGCCTCGATTTTACACCATTTCTAGAGAACTCCCATGAAATGGTAGAATCCCCGACATCCTTAGATTTCATGAATACAGAGGATGTCGAAAACTATTGGATAAATATGCAGGGACTTGAAAATGTCTTCAAACATCAGCAGTAGCTTTCTAAAACTCTAGTTTAAATAAAATTTGACCATACAATTAGAAGTTGGTTCATAGGTTATTTATATATGAATTTTTTTTGTAACTTCCATTTTTTTTTTTCAAATTTTGGTTGTCTAAATATTTTATATATATACCAATAAAAAATGTCACATCGCTTTTCATATTATGACCAAAAAAATATAAACTCAAAATATGTGGCATATTACTATGCAAAATTGACTTGTTTTATAGCCGTTACAATTAAGGCATGCTAAGTTATTGCAACTATAAAAAAAAATTATAATACAAAAATAATATATTTTTATTTTCATACTAGTTGGCACGCCTTTACATTTTTTTAAATCTATCTAAATCAAAAAATTCTTTGCATTCAAATATTTGATTTAAATGTTGGAATATCTGTAATAGTTGGCATGAAAGAATGAATATTGATTATTTAACTTTGAGCAAAATATCTCTTTGTAATTATATATTTTTAAAAATCTCATTGCTATAAAGGCTTTGATCTAATGACTATTATGGTAGAACAATTTATCTAATATAAGCTACATTATGAATACTTTATTTGTATGTAAGACATGAAATAATAGAGAAATGCAACAAATCAACTAAGGTTTAGGAAATAAGTAAGTGCAAGAAGTTGGGTCCACTTTTTTGACAAAAAATAGAAGCATTTTTCTTGAAATTCAAAGTTTGTCATAGCTAGGGTAAACATTGGATGCACTTACACATACAATATTAATATGATGTAAAAATATGAAATGTAAGATCTTGTTTCTAGTTTTTAAATATGTAATTTATTATATAATACCCAAACGAAAAAAATTGGTTTTGTATAGGATGTACAAAAGTCACATTTTAAAAAAGTATGTTAAAAGCCAAAACATGCATACATACAACAAAACAAGTAGTAAATAAAAATATTTTCCAAAATCCTTTTGCAGAAACATGCATATGATGCTAAAGTTTGATCAAGATAATTGTGTAATTTTGTAATAACTACTTTTTTTTAATAATTTTTTACTAGAATGAATGTGTTTTTTGTGTACGACCAACATAATTTGACCTAAAATAATTGTAATATGAAACTTTTTCATTGTGTAGACAATGATTTCTAGATTGGTTAAAAATATTTTTTAATAAAAAATTTCAAAATCAAAATTTTTTAAAAAATAATAATATATGTTATTTCAAGTTTATGACACTTTTTGTTTAAAATTTTATTAATAAATTAAAATTATGTTCAAAACTAAAAAAATTACATTCAAAAACTAAGTATTTTCATCTGTAATAGATTTTAATTTCATCCGAAATGTCTTTAAAAAAAATCTTCAACCATATTGCCAAAGTCCACTCCTAAAAATTTTGAGGCTTTTCGTTTTAAAAAATAACTAATAAATAGATAGATATATTAAACACTAAAGAGATTACATGTTTTATAACTAGACATTGTCAATTGTAATATGTTTTAATTTTGTCCAAAATTTCTAAAAAAAAAGTCATCAACCATATTGTCAAAATTCATTCCTTTTGACATTCTTCACACTTGACTGTTCCACTAATAGTGGACCCAACTTCTTGTACTTACTTGAATTGTAGTAGAATAATTCATCTAGTATTATTATGACTTAGTGATCAATGTTTAGGGCTCCAATAGCTATAGAAAATTAAACATAGCTATATTCAACATATAAACTCCTATAATAGGTAGGACGAGTGAATGTTGTAACTCCAAAGTAGTTTAGAGATTACGCTTTATAGAATCCATAAAAATGTGTAGTTTTATTTTGGTGTTGGAATGTTGAATGTTACTATTACCTAGAGGTTTCATGGAGGGAGATATCCCAAATGAAAATCATGTAATTAATGCATGCAATTGCATGTGATAAACCCTAAATGAAAATGTAGGTACTAACAAGTGAAATTTTTTGTATTCACAAAGTAACATGATTCAAATGTGGAGGTTGGTAATGAACCACATTCTCCTAGACAACATCGTAGAATTGGACTTGATGAAAAACATTTCTATCATTGCAAAAGGGTAAGGCCTCACTATGTAACTAAAAATTGATTACGCCTATCTCAAAGCCCAAAGCCTTCTCTAAATCACCCATGACCACTTGGAATTAATAAAATTCTGCCAAATCTCTTACACTAATACTATTCCATTGGTGGTAGAAAACTAACAACTGTGGAGTCGTAATGGACCATCTTTAGAATACCAAGATACTAACTCTTGATAGCATCCTTGACAAAATCTCAAGAGTTCTCTTTCTAGTCAATGAATGTGCAAGTGAATAGGGTGCCAACATTTCCCAAGGAGTTTTCCAGCAATGCCATTTTACTTTGCATGAGTGGATCATTCTAATTAGGTATTCTAACAACTTTGGTTGGAGTTAGTGGTGTTCTCAAGACTACTTTGATAAATGTCTTCGATAGAAAAAATAGGTGGTTCGAGTAAGGGTAGCATAACCATATGTAACTATACCAAAAAGCAAGAATAATTTGTTAGGATCTCAAGATACTATGAAATACCAACTAAATGAATCCCTTATTTACTTGGCTTTGTTAACAAACTAAAGTAGATCAAGAAGAAAGAAAAGTTCATTGCTTATGTCCTAGAAATTTCATTAGGTTTGACCAGCTTTCAAATCCATGTCATCTAATAATGAAAGGTTGATATCCTTCTTTAAGTTTCTTAAAGTATTATAAAATTTTCAATCTCTCTTTCTCCTACTTTGTTTATATTTGTTCATTTCCTTCGTGCATTTTACCAGGCATTTTCTTTCTTTCTTCAAAGCTATTGGACTTTTTATAGTTTCTAGGCTCTTGTTAGACTATGAAGTTTTGTTTGATTCTGCAGTATGTTAAAAGAATACAACATAAGACCTTATAAAAACATTGGAGAATAATAACCTACACATAGAGAGAGAGAGAGAGAGAGAGAGAGAGAGAGAGAGAGAGAGAGAGAGAGAGAGAGTCCTCTTGTTTTTCTATTGATGAAATAAGGATTGTTTATTTGCTAAGATATAGTGTTCCTTTCCAATTATAAATATATGTAATATTTATCTATATTTGTTAGAAAAGTTCAAATAAATGAATATTGTAATGTGTAGATTCATTCATGAGAGCTTGGGATGTATTTTAGAATGTCAGCATGGGGCATGCACATTATCATGTGTAATAGTTATTTGAGCCACTTTAGGCAATTATATGGTAATTATAGTCCTTTATGTATAGGTTTTTCATTTCTCTTGAAAATTTAATAGCATGGTTGGAATTATGATTAAAGTAGAAATCCCAATTAGCATTCTTCTTCTTGATTTTTTTAAAACATGGTTGATTGTTGGGAATTAAGGTGTCTCAACCTTTGCAAATTCCTAATGTTGTATTTATTTATCCCATGTTGAGCTAGCATAGTTGGCACCTTGTGTACATGCAGTAGGATAAATTTTGGTGACTTTGGTAGCCGCGGTTTCCCCCTTGAATAATTAACAGGGGTTTGGGGGCAGCACCCCCAAGATGGGGTCAAGGGGAAGAGCCCCTTGTGGGGTCTAGGGGCAGCACTCCTGGGACACTCCCTATCGTGGGACAGGGCGGGGTCGAGGGGCAATACCCCCATGGGGGCTTGGGGGCAACGCCCCCGAAACCTTAACTGACTTTTATTTAATGACAAGTGTCAATGAGTATCTTTGCACGAGAGAAAGGCATCTTTGGGTGGTCAAGGGAGGTTATGACAAGTTGTAAGAGGAATACGATATTTTTAGTCAGTGTATGACAGATTCTCTTACAATTGTAAGTGCTATAAGTTATGATAGATTCTATGATAGTTGTATGGTGTGTAAGAGCATCTATCATAGCCTATTTTGGGACAAGGTGCCCACATTAGGATGGGATGTTGGACAAGTGTCCTTAGGAATGGGTTTTGGGGCATGAGTCCAAGATGGACACCCATCTCTAGAAGGTTCCATATTTGCCTTGTAAACTCTATAAAAATAGGTGCTTGGATGGGAGATAAATAGTGTGTTTTACAGGTACTGTTATGCTGCTAGAATATCTCCAGATTTGACATTCAAAGACTCTTGAAAAAGTATTGGCTCTGAAACCGTATTGTAATATGTTATTGTTTACTGTAATACATTTGAGCTATGTTTTGGAGTGTGGGGTTTTTCACCCGTAAGGGTTTTCCCCACATATATCTTGTCTCTCTCTCTCTCTTCTGTCTACTTTCTATGTGTATGTGTATTGTTGTGATATCTCTATTAGATGTTCTATGTTGCTGTAGTTGTAAGAATTAAATTGAATTTGCATACATCTCTCCTCATTAGATTAGTGTAGGAAGTGATTTCTGCACACCTAGCTTCCTTTCATTGACAATTAACCTAAAACAAGATGTTGATACAACTTTATGCATGGCCTTGATATCACTTTCTATATGCATTGATCTACTTGGTATTTTTATTCCAATCATTGATATTATCGTGAACATTGACATTCCTAAAAGGGAATTCTATATTTTTATAAAATTGGAAAAACAACATTTAAGATGGATTTGGAATCTATAAGTTATCCATGGTATACAAATGCAACCTATAATTTTTTGTTTAAAATATTTCCCTTGGATGACTATAAAGATAAACAAAATGAACAAGATGAGTGGTGTCAATGGTTAAAGACAAAGATCCTCTATGCCTAATTAATAGTCAATCATTGGGGTAAAATGTGCTGATTATAGATGTTTTTGATATTGATAAAAAATGGGATTTTGAAAGTTCCCAGACCCTTTTGTAAAATAGTAGCCATCAAGTAGATAGGAAGAGTCCCATGAGGTATAGAACTAACAAAAAACCAAATAGTAGAGATAGAAAAAAACACTAGAGGACGAGCTAAGAAATAGTATAAGCATAGGAAGAGAAAGCATAAAACTTATTTGTTGTTCACCAAAATTTGGAGGCAACTAGCCAGCTACCACTCCTTGGTGAGGAAATTATCTCAGTTTGTAAAGGTGACCTCCATGGGGTCCTCCTTGATGAATATGGTATCAACTTTCCATCCTGTGGTTTTGGCCTTGGTCCTTCTAGACAAACCCTCTTGCTTTCCCCTTTACCTTTTCTGTATTTCACACTACATGACATATAGGCTTGTAGCATAATTTTTAATTGTTTCCTTGTTGAATGAAGCCACATAGGTCAATTTATCCTTTCTCTCTTCTCTATTTTTTGCATAATGGTGAAATTATTCTCTATGCTCTCCCATTTCTTTCAAGTAGTTGAAAATTACTCAACCTCCAACCATATGTCTTCATCCACCTAGGGGTCATGCTATTCTTTGACCTAATTAAACAATTTTGATTAAACTTCTTGCATCCTTTGGTTGGTGGAATGGTGTTGGGAGAGGATCGATTTCATTACATTCTTATGTAGGTGGAGGATTTCCTAGAGTTTTTCCACTTTGTCCCTTAAAGTGTTACTCCTCCACATTCAAATCAATAAGACGATTAGGTAGGCTAATGGGTACTTCTAATAGTTCATCCTCACCTAGTGATGATTTAGGAGTTGGATTTAGTCAATCCTTTTTCAGCCTATACCTAGGGTGTTTAAACCTAGGGATATTTATAGAGGGTTTGGGGTTGAATTTGGGGTTAGGGGAAAAGAGGCCCTCTTCCCAAATAGCCTTCCATTGGTCTATATGAATAGTGTGGGTTTACACTAGGGTGGATGCCATTTGCTGATTGGAAGGATGCACAAATATTTTCAAAAGTAGGTGTGAGTAGGCTTTTCCAAAACTATATCTATGGGGTGTAATGTAGGGTGGTTATCTAAGGGCCTATCCTTCATAATAGGGGATGTGCATTGCCTAGTGTGGGTATCCTTTGACACATTGGGAGGGACTTGGGTAGGATTGTTGATTCTAAGGATGAATAGGAGATTAGGGAATTTTTCTTGTTGAAATTAATAGATACAATATATGAGACCCTAATGGGGATAATTCAACCTTCCCAAAGAGAACATTCAAAATAGATCTTTCAAGGTAACTAAACAAAAGGAATGGAATGCTCATCTTTATATTGTGGCATTGATGGTTTCACATGGGGAAATGGTAGGAATAAATGTGCTTATATTTTTCTTCCAAGGTGAAGTACAACATGAGGATCTCCATTATGTCCTTCTAGTGCCCAAGTAGGTCCTCCCACTTAAACCCATTATGGAACCTTGAAACTTTCTCACCTAGTTTAAGGAAGGTGATTATAGACGTTAATGCTAGCCTTTGATATCACATGCTATGGATTCTATTTTTCTACTTATTAATTTTATCCTAGTCTTCAAGATCTACTAGGATATTTATCTTCCATAAAAATATAAATTTTAATGTTTTTTAATGTTAAAAGAAAGATACAAGTTTGGTTTGGAATCTACACATTTTGTAGTTATATTCCTTACCCATGTTGAATAAAATCCTTGAAAAATTGTTAGTGGAAGACCATATAATTGCTCTCAAAGATACATAACCATAATCCTAGAGTAGCTACACAAATATCATGTTAGGTATGTATTTTGATGTAGAGAAAGAAGCACAAATTGTGATGAGACTATGGCAACTAAGAGTCCAATTGATAGAAGTGAGAATCTCATCTATGATTTGATGCAGGAGCATCCAGTGGTGTAAGGGCAATATTGCATCATCCCAAAAAAGATGTGTTTCAAAATTGTTGATGTTCTTTCCATTAATTTTCAAAATTTGTGGTTCTGGTTCCATAATCGCTTGAATAATGATGTAGAACTTTCAGTTTTTTCAAACTACTAAAAATAGCAACCTACTATTTTTAGAAAGTTTGCATTTGGGCACGGATTGAAGTAAAAATTTACAGGAAGCTTCATAACAGAAAAATAAGACCTTTGGCAAAGGAATCATTTAAAGATCATTTGTGAGCTGAAAGCTATTAAAGTTTTTGTTTCCTGAAAAATACCTGAAAATTATTCAAACTCAAGTTTGAGGCACTAAATGGCCCCGTACGGGCCCAAAAATGGTCAAAACTAGTAGGGTAGATTCTTAGCACATAGAGCATTCCATGAGCTTTCTGACACATAAAATGGTTTGTCAATCGGACACCCAGATCAAAAGTTATGGCTCCTAGAAGTTGACCTATTTTTGGAGGGAGATGCAAAATTTGAAATTAGGTTGTTGACCACCAAAAAGGCTATTAATAACCATTTTTGGGAACCCTGGGCAGTGGTAGAGTTAAGGGGGAAAGTGTAGAGTCAAGGATAGGTGGGGAAAATAGAAACCCTAGCTAATTTGGGGTTACATAAGGCTGATGATTCTAGAGTCTTGGAGAGGGAGTTGCACTGTGTTGCAACCTATGGAGGGTTGATTCCTCTAATTGTATTTGAGCTTCTATAATGTAATAAGTTGTCCAAATCAATAAAGAAAGTTCTATTTTTTGTGTGCAATTTCTATTGTTGTGTGTTTTATGATTTACCCCCTTCATCATGATTTTATATTTCTAAGGCCAAGGAGGGTCATCCTAGAGGACTAAATAAGAAATTAAAGAGAAATAAAATATCAAATTTATGCCTTTAGCAAACCATGCCCTACATATAAGAGAATGTTAAAGATTTATCCATAAGATATCAAATATATTAGTTTTCTATCATCAAGACCATATACCTCTAATAAGTAGATGAACATAGAGGGTTTCGCATGTAAATAATGATTTAACATATGATACTTCATTTAATATGAATCTCCTTAACTTTGTTTATAACATATGCAATCTAGAATCCACAATGCATAACCATCTGAAAATATGGTAATCATAAGCTCTTAAGATAATTATCACCAGTTATTTATTGGGTTATGTAAAATTGAAAAAATCAAACATACATAGCTCTCTAAGGATATGCCAATAAGGGCTCATAAAGATATAACACAATTTATATTATTGAACTATGCATATTTGCAAGATTCTAAACATCTCTTAACTATTAAGGAGGATAAAAAAATGTGATTTAATAAAAAAAAATATATTAGTTGGCCATATAAGATTAGTGTTTATTCATTTGGGTAATAGAATCAAATTTTGAAGAAATAAGAACACATAACAAATGTAACCTCAAAGATACATATTATCCCCTGGGTAAGTGCAAGAAGATGGGGGGCCAAAAAGTGGCCAAAATTTTTTCAAAAAAATTGAAGTCATAACGTGAGCACGTTATAACGCGCTCGCGTTATGGCTTGGTAATGACAAGCCTTAGGCTTGTCATTACCGAGCCATAATGCGAGCACGTTATAACGCGCTCGCGTTATAACCTTTTATAAATTAAAAAAAAAGCATTGTCATTTCATTCCATTCTGAATTTCTCCTCCACCCGCGGCTTCAAAACCCTCAAAAACGCGCTCGCGTTCTACAAAACGCCAATCAACACAAAAGGCTTGTCGATTCATCACCAAAATGCCGCCGGGATGTTGAGCACGCCAAAGGGGTGAGTTATCTTTGTTTTTTTGTTTGAATTTCTTCCTAAATAGGTAGGTTTTTGTTGATTTTTGATGTATATTTCGTTAATTGTAGGAAATGTTAATGCACCTCCTCCTCCTCCTCCTCCTCCTCCTCAAAATCCACAAAATCCTGAGGAGGAAATACCTGCAGAACAACAACCTCCTCCATTCATTCCTCGACATGCCCCTGGAACACAAGATAATATAATGGGGGAAATTAAAAACAACAAAAAACAAATTGAAGATATAATTGCAAGGTTGAAAGATCCTTCCACTTCAACCTTGCATAGGTCCACGCTTGTCAAATCTCTTGAGTCTATGTTATCAAATGTAAATTCAATTAGCAAGCAAATAAGTAGTTGGACCAATAAAAAGAGAGAGTTTAGAGATTACTATGCAGATAAATTGTCATACCAAGATGTCAAAAAATTACAAATTACAAAAGTAGACTTGTGTTCAATTTTCACAAACCCAAAAACAAATCAACCTCCACCCATTACATGCAAGAGGTTCCCTATCCATTGGTGCAACAACAAGCGATAAGGGACAATTTCGAGCAGAGGTGGTGGATGGTTTTTGACCATCCTCCATGCAATAATAATGAGGTCTTGCAATACTTTTTGAGGAAACTCTACTGCGAGTTTGTCCTCAATAAAGTGCCAAACTATTTTGATATGCGGGACTTCCAGGGTAGAGGTGGGGGCTCAGCACAGGATAGACCAGGGGCACGTCTTGACCCATAGTGGGTAGTGAGACGAGTAATCAACAGACCAGCCCACGAGCATGTTTCTATCCCTTCCATTGTGAAGGAGAGTGTTGAGGTCGATACACTAAGGTCGATTAGTGCCTTGACCCAGAGCATCATAGAGCATGCCGATCCTGCAACACAGAGTGGGTTGGGAGATAGTGCGAGGAGTAGGGTCCCACCGCATACTTGCCAAGCTTGCGGGTCAGCCTGTGGTTATGACCCCATGGACAGTCAGGACGCAGGTGCACAGGCTACATCTGCAGCTGAGCAGATGGTGATGATAGATACCCTCCTGAGTGAGACTTTCAGCCTTGATACTCAGGTAAATATTAGCAAGTTTATTGAATTTAATTTATTAAATTTTATTTTTGAAATACAAGATTAACTAATTTAAATTGATGATTTTAATGAAATTTTAGGGTCATAGCGTCGATGCAGTTTTCAGTGGTTCTCCACCTACATTTTTCACTAGATCATCTACTATCGAGGTATGTAACTAGTAAACAATTATAAATATTACATGTGAATAGCATCGTTATATGAATGATATTCTAATTTCTAATTTTGGATGTTGAATAGGTTAACACTGTAGATTTCATGGCAACACATGCCAGCGGTGGTGGACTTCAAAGCTTTACGGAGGTAATAAAATAAATAGTTTAATGAATGAATTGTACTTACTAAATTTTTGTATGTGATTTGTGTGTTTTATTGTGTGTACTTCCATGTTTAGATGAACGTGTGTGTATGTTAGGAGCCATGATTTGCATCACTATTATAGTTTTTGTAATTGAATAATGTTGTTTTATTTCTAGATGATGCAGGCTGTGGATACACCTCCCCATGTTCATAGGGCAATGGAGCAGGGTGTGGCCTCTACGATTCATAGCTCTATGGCATTGACAGGGGTATGAGGCAGATTACTAAATTTCAATTTACATTCATTGTTATAGTTGTCTATTTATTAAAAATCAAAAGATTATTGATTTGAAGTTTAATTTCTATCTGGATGGTTTCTATAGGACATGACATCACCAGGGCCTATTCCTGCTACTGAGGCAAGCAAGGAGACAGATTATATGTTAGCGGTAAGTGATTATTTTGTTAAATGTTTCATTTTTTTATAACATGTAATTTCTATATATTAATGTCTATACTTTTTTTTGTAACAGGTAAAGGAGCAGGAAGAACTAAATAGGAGGAGTAGCCCTCGGGTTCGTAGTAGACCACCCACATGCATGTCTCCATCCCCTAGAAGATCAAAGGTTACTCGTGATTTATTCTCTTCACCAGCCAGAGGGGAATGATTTTTTATTTTGTCCCTCTGTTGTATGCCTATATGGCATTTGTGGACATATATTTTGTATTGTACATAGTTGACATTGTATGCCTATATGGCATTCTTGTAAGCCTATATGGCTATTTTGTATATATGTTATACTTATATCGACAGATATTGATGTATGCGTATATGGATATTTGGTTAATACAAATCTTTTTTATTGATGGCGTCCATACTTGCATTATAAATCCACTTTTGAATGGATATTTGTAGATGGCTACTTCAAATATTTAAAGTCTGATTGTATTACATAGGATGTTTGCATTTTCTTTGATAGGCTTGATAGGCCATGGATTACATGATGGTGTTTGATGGAAAAGTATGGTACTAGAAGACTCTAGTTCATTCTTAATAGGCTTGTGATTGATAATATCTTTGCATGATTGCACTTGATCTTGGATCATGGGCATGTTGTTAGGATTTTGATTGCATTGTGATGTTTGATGGATAGGCATGGTGTAAGTGTAAGATACCCAACTAGTTCTATGAAAATTTTTCCTTACTTAAACACTTTTACTTGCTAACAATTCATCAACTACTTCAATAACATAAAGATATACATCAAGATAACTATTTGAATGAAACAACATTAGAGTTGGGTACTTGTCTTGTTACTTGATTCAATCAACTTGCTATGTCTTATTACATGGAAAATACTTTCAATAGCATGAAGTACAACTCATTCAATGGAAATACAAGGACAGGCCTTGAAGCCTTGATGTTACAATGTCTTCCTTACTTGAGCAACATTTGAAGATTTGGAATGTTCGACTCATCACCTCACAAGGTAGGTGCATATTTGAAGGATTTACAGGTTTTTTTGACTTGGGTGCCAAGTTGAGGTGACCTCCTCCTGAAGTTGCGCCTTGTCAACATTAGGCGCCAATTAGAGTTTATGGATGCTCTAGATTGTTTCCAAGAGTAGGCGCCAAAACATCATCATTAAGAAAATGTTTTAAATGCTAGGCGCCCAAATGAGCCCTCTGGAGTCTAGGCGCTCCTTTCATGCATTTTGTGTTCTAGGCACCAATTGAAAGGAGTGGAGAACAGGGCAAGCGCCTTCCAAACTAGGTGTTTCCTTGAGGTGACAAGGACTTAGAAAGTGCGCCTAAGGTGAGCGCCTTGAGTGAAAAGGTCTAACAAACATCTTTGAACCCCCTTTCAAGGTTAGGCGCATTCTGGAGGTGGAAACAAGTAGAAGGTACGCCTTGGCTTCCTTTGTCAATTCTTTCAAGTCTTTGTTGATTAGGAAGGTGGAATGCTTCATTGTAGAATGAGCGCCTATCTTCTAATGTCCAAACTACTTCTTCTGGCTCACTCTGTGGCTAGGCGCCAGAGCTAAACTATTCACACAAGGGAGTGCGCCTAGACTCACTTGATGTTTTCTTACTACTTCAACCCCTGGAAGATGTTCCAAGGTGTTCCCTTTTACAAGCACCTGACATCCCAAGTTCCTTCATGTGCTATTCCTTGAAGGTGGCAAAACTGAGCTCCAGTGCCATGGGATTGTGCCTAACATCTTTGAAGAGTTTCTAAGCCTTTTGCAAGTTGATATCCCAAACTCATGCTTCTAGGCACAACAGGATCTTTCCAAAGGAGTTTCCAAGTTTTAGATGCCAAGCGAGGTCATGGGTGAATGGAACTGCGCCTTAGGAGATGACTGGATCCTAAGCGTCAGTCTTGAGTTACAGTGGAATTGATATGCACCTCAACTAGCTTAGGCACCCATTTGAAGTGATTCCTTTAACACTTCTCTGTCAATCTCAACTGCAAGGATGATCTCCTAATCCAATTTTGATCCTCTGGAGATGCAAATAGCTTTTCATTTCACTAGGCGCCATCAATGATGATTATCAACCAAAGCGCATTTCAAAGGTGAGATAGGCAAGTGAGGTGCCAAACTAGTCCTTAAGACTTATCTCCTTCTATCAAGTCAATTTCAACTATGTGAGAGAGTTCTATTCTAGGTGCAAAATTGAAATGTTTCATCAATTGGTGCATCTTACAAAGCTCCCAATTCTAGGCGCCAGAGCCAAAGAGTTTTTCCCAACACATGCACCTGGGCTAGGAATTCACCTAAGAGACATCACTTAGCTTTAAAACTTTCAATCTATAGCCATCTGGGCTAGGCGGTCCAATGGAGGATCCTTGAACTCATGCATTGGCGCCTTCTAGTTCTAGGCACCCATTTGGATGATTCATCTTGATACTAGCACCCAAAATGACTAGACTCTCTTCATCATCCAATTCACTTAGAAGACTCAAGTTGGAGACTTAGTTGTCTATCCATGTTCTCTAGAAGATTCATTGTACCTCTATGCACTTAGGCGCCCTAGTTGATGTGCTTAAATTGCTTCAAAGCTCCATGATTCTTGGTTAGGCGCACATTTGACATTGAGCAAGCAAGAAAGTGCGCCCTGACTCTAGGAGTCCTACCTTAGTCAAGTTTAGCATCCAGACTTAACTAATTTCAAGTTTCTGACTTTGTTCCTACAAAAAACAAAAGTTAAGTTAGTCAAAAACCAATTCATTCCCTCATTATTTCGAATTAGCCTCTGGGAATGAGGAATAGGCTAACTCATTCTTCATTTGATGATCAGGCCAAAAACGGGGACATGATAGTAAGATACCCAACTAGTTCTACGAAAATTTTTCCTTACTTAAACAATTTTACTTGCTATCAATTCATCAACTACTTCAACAACACAAAGATATACATCAAAGATAACTACTTGAATGAATCAACCTTAGAGTTGGGTACTTGTCTAGTTATTTGACTCAATTAACTTGCAATGTCTTATTACATGGATAATGCTTTCAATAGCATGAAGTTACAACTTATTCAATGGAGATACAAAAGAAAGGCCTTGAAGCCTTGATGTTTACAATGGCGTCTACACTTGATCAACTCAATCAAACTCAGTGATGTCAACTGAATGTCAACACCTCACAATATCACAAGGGAGCATCATCTTCCCTTTGTATCCCATCATCAACCCATCAAGGTGCATCATCTTCCCTTTGTATCCCCTTCAAGGCGCAGACATTCACTTCTTCACACTCAAACTCACTCTTTGGTGCCAGAATAGGTGTATAACTTCAAATAAGGCGCTAATCTTAGGTTTCTAAGTACTTAGTTTGATCTTAAGGCTATCCTTCCTCTAAGCACTCTCTTCAACTCCCTCACTGAAGGCCCTCTTTAAGTTTGGGCGCATTTCATCCCAAGGCGCTTCAACATCATCCAAGGCGCAAATTCACTCTCCAAGACAAGGTGCAAAAAACCCTATCCTAAGGCGCTCAAATCTTGCTTCTAGACCTAGGCGCACAAACATGAGATTGTGACTTCAATCATCATTCTTGGTTAAGGCACACAAACTCTCATTCAAGGCGCATATCTTTCTCCAACAGGGTGCATATATTCCTCCAACAAGGCGCATATTCAATTCTAGGGTGCTCTATCTTGGATTAAATAAGGGTATCTCCTCAACAAGGCGCTCCAAACCATACCAAGGTGCTAAAACACTTAATGCAAGTTCTTCAAGTGCTTATCCAACTTGATTCCTCCAACACAGGGCGCTCAATCTACTTTCTCAAACTTTCAACTCAAATCCTCACCTTATATTCTCCAAGGCAAAAAGGTGCAATTTGATTGAGGGTGCTAAAACTCTTAGGCGCACTTATCTCCCCGAACTTACCTCTCTTCTTCCCTAGGTGCTAGAAACACCTCTTTATCTCAACTAGGAACTTATCTTCTCTAGGCGCACATGGTCTTCAAGGTGCATTTCATTCATCAAGGCACCTATCTCTAACAATCTCAACACTCAAAGGGACTCAAAACTCATCTGGACACCATCACTTCCCTAAAGGCGCAAAATTGGTGTAGATACATTCCATTTATTAAGGATCATTCTGGCACCCAAATCTTGTCAAAGCAAAGGATCAATAGGTTCTCTCTAAGGTGCACTCCAGGGTTTGATCTTGCAAGACTTCTCATGTCAAAATTTTGACCAAGACACTCAAGGCACTAGTCTTTATCATCTAACCCTACAGTGCACTTACTCATTATGATATACTCCTCAACTTTGTATTCAACCTTGCCCAAGCCGCATATTCACTATAAGGCATTGTCACTTTGTCAAGGCTCAGAGGGCTTCAACTTGCTAAAGGGTAGAGGTCTAGGCACATATCTGACTTGAAGCTCAAGGTGCTCCAACCCTCTTGCTCTGGAATTCCTTCTAGGCACTAAGTGACTTCTCCAATTCCTTGAAAACATTTGAAGTGTTTTACCTTCTCAAAGTGCTCCTTCAAACTTGACTCCAAGGTGTTATAATCTCAAAGGTGCTGACATCATCTCAACCAAAGGTGCTCAATGATTCATCCCATATCTAGGTGCTAAAACACTTAATCAACCAAGTCATTCAAGGTGCCATTCAGTAAAATCATCTTCCATGATATTCCTATCAAGGCACATATCACTTCTCTCATGGGCTTTAGGCGCTCAGTTGAGTGTTTCAATACTACTTAGGTGCCAAATTCATTTTAATACACCAAACACAAAGAGCTTTCAAACACTGAGTGCTCACAAAGAGTCTTCCAACCTTGGGCACTAAATTAGGTCTTTGCAACTATCCAAGGCGCATATCTTGGTTTGAACAACTTATGGTGCCAAGACAACTTCTCATTAGGGCGCTCAAAACACTTGTGTTTACATTTGAAGTGCTTTACCTTCTTAAGGTGCTCCAGACTAACCTGACTCCAAGGTACTCCATCATCATCCTTAAGGCGCTAAAAACATCATCTCCACTCTAGGCAAAAACATCATCCAACTCCTTAAGGCACTTCACTGTCAAAGTCTGAAGGCACTCTACCTAGACCTTACCCCTAGGTGCCAGAACTCCTAAGCGCTCACCAGATAACTCTCTTCTTCAAGGTGTAAATCTTCCTATACTATGATTGCCTCTGAAACGCTGATTAACGTGATGTGAGGGTGCAAAGGCTACTCCAATCCTCAGTGGGCGCCTAGTTTAAACAAGGAGAAATAAAGCATTCAAAACTATCCAAACGATCATCCCCTTCCTAACGTCTTCACTGCTCCGAAAAACCTTGGCCAAAATGACACATAACAACTCCTGTGCAAAGCACCTGAGCAAGAAAAGAGGGGGTCCCCAATCTGATGGGGTGATGTGTGATTTGGTCACAACAGTTACCCTTTTGGGGTGATGTGTGATTTGGGGTCATGTGTGATTTGGAGGGCTCAATTCTTCAAGGCGCCCATTTTGTTCACCACTTGTAGCATCACTTGTTCAAGGCACATGTGTGATTTGGTCAAAAATAGGTGCCTAGAGTGAATAGGCTTTCATCCTGACTTAATACACTACATCCTTCTGACGATTTTTGGGGTAGCAGAAAACCTTTCACCACGGGCAAATGGCTTAGAGATATAAAAAATTGAGAGAGGTTATTGTAGAGGCACTCTACGTGATCACATTGCCTCAGACAGAATGTTTCTAAGTGAAATAGTTTTCGAGTAACATCTCGTCAAAGATTGCTACCTTTTTGCACTTTGGACTCTTCAGGGATATCGTCGGTACAATGTAGCTCCGACTGTTTCGACATATTTGGGTGAAAAATAGGACCATGCCTAGTGTAAATGTACCCATTCAGACGCGTTGGAATAGTCAGTTTGGTCGCATCAGGAGCAGGATGAAAGTTACACCCCTTTGCAACTTTACACTGCCTCTTTCTGATGATTTTTGGGGCAGCAGAAAACCTTTCACCACGGGCAAATGCCTCAGAGCTATAAAAAACTGAGAGAGGTTATTGTAGAGGCACTCTACGTGATCCCATTGCCTAAGATAGAATGTTTCTAAGTGACACCATTTTTGAGTAACATCTCGTCAAATATTGCTGCCTTTTTGCACTTTGGACTCTTCAGGGATATCGTCGGTACAATGTAGCTCCGACTGTTTTGATATGTTTGGGTGAAAAATAGGACCATGCCTAGCATAAATGTACCCATTCGGACGCGTTGAAATAGTCAGTTTGGTCGCATCAGGAGCAGGATGAAAGTTACACCCCTTTGCAACTTTACACTGCCTCCTTCTGATGATTTTTGGGGCAGCAGAAAACCTCTCACCACGGGCAAATACCTCAGAGCTATAAAAAACTGAGAGAGGTTATTGTAGAGGCACTCTACATGATCACGTTGCCTTAGACAGAATGTTTCTAAGTGACATGGTTTTTGAGTAACATCTCGTCAAAGATTGCTGCCTTTTTACACTTTGGACTCTTTAGGGATATCGTAGGTACAATGTAGCTCCGACTGTTTTGACATGTTTGGGTGAAAAATAAGACCATACCTAGCACAAATGTACCCATTCGGACGTGTTAGAATAGTCAGTTTGGTCGCATCAGGAGCAAGATGAAAGTTACACCCCTTTACAACTTTACACTGCCTCCTTCTGACGATTTTTGGGGTAGCAGAAAACCTTTCACCACAGGCAAATGCCTCAGAGCTATAAAAAATTGAGAGAGGTTATTGTAGAGACACTCTACATGATCCCATTGCCTCAAACAAAATGTTTCTAAGTGACACAGTTTTCGAGTAACATCTCGTCAAAGATTGCTGCCTTTTTGCACTTTGGACTCTTCAGGGATATCGTCGGTACAATGTAGCTCCAACTGTTTTGACATGTTTGGGTGAAAATAGGACCATGCCTAGCGTAAATGTACCCATTCGGATGCGTTGGAATAGTCATTTTGGTCACATCAGGAGAAAGATGAAAGTTACACCCCTTTGCAACTTTACACTGCCTCCTGACAATTTTTGGGGCAGCAGAAAACCTTTCACCACAGGCAAATGCCTCAGAGCTATAAAAAATTGACAGAGGTTATTGTAGAGGCACTCTACATGATCGCGTTGCCTCAGACAGAATGTTTCTAAGTGACAATTTTTGAGTAACATCTCGTCAAAGATTGCTACCTTTTTGCACTTTGGACTCTTCAGGGATATCGTCAGTACAATGTAGCTCTGACTGTTTTGACATGTTTGGGTGAAAAATAGGACCATACCTAGTGTAAATGTACCCATTCAGATGCGTTGGAATAGTTAGTTTGGTCGCATCAGGAGCAGGATGAAAGTTACACCCCTTTGCAACTTTACACTGCCTCCTTCTGACGATTTTTGGGGCAGCAGAAAACCTTTCACCACGGGCAAATGCCTTAGAGCTATAAAAAACTGACAGAGGTTATTGTAAAGGCACTCTACGTGATAGCGTTGCCTTAGATGGAATGTTTCTAAGTGATACAGTTTTTGAGTAACATCTCGTCAAAGATTGCTGCCTTTTTGCACTTTGGATTCTTTAGGGATATCGTCGGTACAATGTAGCTTTGACTGTTTCGACATGTTTGGGTGAAAAATAGGACCATGCCTAGCGTAAATGTACCCATCCGGACACGTTGGAATAGTCAATTTGGTCACATCACGAGTAGGACACCAAAAATGCAAAAGTTGCTTTGTATAACTTGACAACATTGACACTTTTTTGCAACATGACTCAAAGACTCAAACTGACCCCAAATGACTCAAAGTGACTCAAAATCACCTTGATTTGGTGCCCAATGTACATTATAGAGGTCAAGGCACTCCTTATCATTCAAACATCTTAGATGAGCGCATAGGAAAGGAAAAAGCTCTAAGTTTCATCATCATGAGCACCTAATATCAAGAGACTTTAATGGCTCAAACCTTAGCATGGAGTCCTAAGGCGTATTTCATGTCTTCTTTCATCCAGTTTAGTGCCTTTATGTAGATTTTTCAACTTGATTTGGCACACTATATGTGAAAGAAGATCTAAAGGCATGAAAGTGGATGTCATATTGCAAGAGTTTGGATCATCAAAATTGAAAGAAATAAGTCTATTAAGCTTGGGTACCCTTGGTCTTCTTTTCATTCATTATGAGCGCCTTGGGAGAATGGTATATAGGTCATCATCATGATTGGACACCCTGGATCCAGAGTGTTGGAGAGATCATCAAATGGTGTCTAGTAGGGTGAGTTATGAGTTTGGTCGGATTAGGAGCAGGACACCAAAAATGCATAACATGATGATGTAAAAATGTGTACATATGTGTAAAAATGCAGGAGGAAACAAAAAAAGACAAACCTTACAAATTAATGTGCATACTTACAACTCAATGTAACATAACTTTACAAAATCAATGTGAATACTTACAAATTAATCCAATGAACCATCCGGGTCTGCTCTACTCTTTATTGTGTCAAGTATTGCTTCATGGTCAGACTCACGCACCTTCCACAATATTTTGTTCAAAGGTCTACCCTGATACTTTATCAAATGAACATTGGATGCCATGACAAGGTTTGAGTAATGAAGAATCTTCTGATGCATGTCAAAGTCCTGAAATAGCCAAATATTAACACTCTTATGTGGGTACCTTCTAAGCCATGTTCCAGTAATGACCACTGATCTTGTAGGGTATTCGATGTTTTCTCCATCTGTAACAGGGGCCTCCAATTTCTTTTTGGCCTCAACATGACATAAGTAATAATCTGTTCCCTCTTCATTATCTTCATCTGCAATAACTGCATATATGTGCCCTACATTGATATGTGTAGCAAATTAGATGAAATTAGTCAACATTACAAAAACACTACAAAGTAAGATGACATTACCTGGTTGAACTAGATGAAATTAGATGCATATACGTGCCCTATATTATCTAGTTGAACTAAATCTGATATGTGGTCAAAGTCAATTGATGATTCCATCTGTGTTAGTTCCAGTGCCATTGGGGGTCGATACGTGTCAAGTGGGCTAAGATAACTTAACTGCCATTCGTCAACCCACTCCTTTGACTCGCACTCATCCCAGACTTGAATTGTACAGGAAGAACGAAAGCATGACATCTTTCATGTATGGATACTCCATGAACCTGCAATTGAGCTTCTGAAAGAGTGCATCTCATTTGATCCTGTCAGTGTACAACAATCCTCATATGGTGCAATGTTAGTATCATCTATCAACCAAAAAAATCTATGAACTAAAGACTTACCTTCATTACCTGGACCCATGGAAGCATTACACCACTCGACAATCAATTTTGCATCTGTCAACTTTGCATTGTCTTTATACTTTAACTCTTCTCGTGCTATGGCTCTTTTGATACATGCTCCTGCACCATCATGCTCCCCCTTTCCATGCCCGGCCTCACAAAAGTTCCACATATGTTGAATACCTGTAGAATTATGCCTCCTACTCAACCAATAGAAATTCTGCGAGTTCTTGAATTGTGACGCACAATTATCCGACCATATGATATGCTGACTGAATGATATGCCCCTTCTAGCCAAATCATTGTAGAACACCTGAAAGCAACCTTGCACGAACTCTGTAGAATGCGTGCGATCATCACTAATATAGAAATTATACTCCCTTATGATCTTTCTGTCATCCTCTGTACTATCATTCGCATGAATGAATGTGATGTGCACAAATATAGAAACCTGTGTGGAGTTGTAATATTGTGATTGCACCTCACGCTGTGGCTGTAGACTATAGTTCTCTGCAAAGTCGACGACTGAAACAATGCTACCAACTGGAAATGTGTCCTTGCATAACTTGAATTGCAAGTCCAACCATCGAGCTCTATGGGCATGTCTTGCATACTCATACACTATGCTGTCACGAAATATAGGCATAAACTGATATACTGGAATCTTTTCAATAACTAATTCACACCTCTTTGCTTCTTTACCATCTTTTGTATTGTATGTCACTGTTTTATACTTGCCAAACTCTACTAGTTCGTTTCCAACCGCATGTGTTATTTCCATATGTTCACATATTGGCAAATGTTGCAAGCCACCGCAATGATGACATGTGCCATCCAAGCATAATTTCTTGTAGAATATTTGACCTTCCTCTCTTTCACATAAAATTCTTGATATGAAGTCTCTTGAAGATGTTGGTGGGGCACATATGGCACAACCCTACAAATCATTGTTAGTATGCATATCTAAACATATAGACCTATAAGCATCAAAATGGTTAGAAAATTCAATATGTAATCTACAACAACAAGTAGTGCATGTGTGATTTATCTTAACATAGAAAGGTTTTAGCATTTCAAAATATCTTTGACAAATTTTAATTTGAGGATAATTCATTGGCATTAGTGTCCTCAATTCTTTGGCGTCTTCCAATGGCTCTTGATAAAGTTTTCCTATTATTTCTCAATTCTTGACTTGTCTTTCTAATGAGACGAGCTTTCCTCATTTGACTACTTACTATAGTCAATGTAATCACACGCCATGTTGCATTACTATCTTTTGTGCGTGAGGTGTTACCCACACTCTCATATGCACTCATTAGATTCTTGACAATAGATTTTTCACTTGAAGCCTCTGATGTTCTCAACCCAAGAATCTTCATGATAGACCTATACTTTATACTTCGCATCATTTCAACGAATAGTTGACATCTTACAGTCTCATTTAACTTTTCAAAGAACAATCTCCAAATCTTATTAGCATATCTTCTACAAGTGCATTTTGGAATCTTACCTTCTATTGGCTGCAAAATATTCTCATCAATATCAATCAAATACTTTGGCTTTCTATGCAAAATTCTAGGTGGTGTCAAGTTAGGTAAATTCATCTCAACATTAGGAATTTCATCAATATTTAAATGAGATGGGTTAGATGGCATACCTTTGATCGAAGATGGAATAGATGACATACCTTGAGGTTGAGGTGGGAATGATGGCGTACCTCCTTCATCACATGTGAGTGATGATGTACTCTCAACTTGAGATGTGGTAGATGGTGTCCCTACATGTTGACTTGCGGTAAAGGACGTGTCTCCAACTATGGTATTCAAATCTCTCGTACCACGAAGTTTTTGCATTCGTTCTCTTTGTGCCGCCAATACCATATCTCTTTGTGATGGTTGTGGTTCCTCTTCAATTAGTATGTCTTCATTTATCGTGTCCAATTTCCTCTTCTCACGAAGTTCCCTCATAGCCATTGCTTTCTTTGCATTCTTAACTTCTATCTCTTCCTGTGTTGGTCTAATTCTTGATCGTTCCCTCGGCATGATGGAGAATTTATCTGTAGCATGATAAAGAGACCAATATTAGTTCCTAAGAAATGAATACATGATAATAGTGGGATTGTATTTTTTTTTATGTTGTAAGGATTTATTCTTGTATAGTTTGACATCATGGTATGAACTAAGGTTTGTTTATTACACATAATTATTAAAGAGCCCAAGTGTAGAAAATATACATGGCATCATGTGAGATTGTAGGTTGCTTTCTTGATTGGGAATGTGTCTATTTTAAACATGTATGATAAAGCATGATAAAGTAATTCAATCCGAAATAAGGAAAATGTAAAGAACATGCATGTAAAGACTTGACATACCTAAATAACGAAGATTTGAATGGAGAGAGTACCCAATTATTTAGTGTTTTTATCTTCTTGCATCAAACTCCTCAACAATTTGAGTTTTTCACCACTTGCTTCCTTTTCAATGTTAAATTCTTAAAATTGAATCACAATTAACATTGCAACACTACAAAAATTGAAACTTGAATAGATATATATCAAACTTGGTGTGAAAACTATGTTATTTCCTCCTTCTCAAGTTGGCAAAGTAGAAAAGGTGGTGGAAAGATCATGCAAAGGTGGTACAATGTGTCAAATGTGCATGTGAACTTCCCAATAGCATGAAAACACTTCTTTTTTGTCAGAGCACGCACAGAATCAGTAAGAAAATAGAGCATGTGGGCCTGGATCACGGGGGTAACCACTTTTTTATTGTTTCAATAGAAATACAAAACGCGAGCGCATTATAACACGCTCGCGCTATAATGCATTCGCGTTTTATCCTGCTATACATTCATCACATCCTTTGCATTGATCACATCTTTTTCTTGCAAGGGCTTGCCAGATGCTCCACCATATGATAGGCATAACAATGAAGGGGCAAGCCCTCATAATCAAGTTCGTGATAGAAAATGCCCTCAACCCTCAACGTCAAACCCTAATCCCTAAACCCTCAACTCTGATCCCTCGACCCTCAACCCTCAATGTCAAATCCTAATCCCTCAACCCTCAACGTCAAATCCTAATCCCTCAACCCTATCCCTAAACCCTCAACGTCAAATCCTAATCCCTCAACCCTCAACCCTATCCCTAAACCCTCAACGTCAAATCCTAATCCCTCAACCCTAATCCGTCATCCGTCAACATCAAATCCTAATCCCTCAACCCTAATCCATCATCCCTTAACTCTAATCCCTCATCCCTAAACCCTAAATGCTATCCCTAATCCTACACCCTCAACAAACTTGATTCTATACCTTGAACTCTAATCCCTTATCCCTAATCCTTACAACCCTCAACCCTAATCCCTCAACCCTTAACTCTGATCCATCAACCCTCAACACTAGACCTTAAACCCTAATCCCTTCAACCTCAACCCTATCCCTAAACCCTTGACCCTTGAATCTCAACCCTCAACCCTCGACGTCAAACCCTAATCCCTCAACCCTTAACTCTGATCCCTCATCTCTCAACCCTAACCCTAAACCCTCAACGCTCAACATCAAATCCTAATCCCTCAACCCTTCACTCTAATCCCTCAACCCTAAACCCTATCCCTAAACCGTCAACACTATACCTTAAACCCTAATCCCTCAGCCCTCAACCCTAAACCTTATCGCTAAACCCTAATCCCTCAACCCTCAACCCTAATCCATCATCCCTCAACTCTAATCCCTCATCCCTAAACCCTAAATGCTATCCCTATTCCTACACCCTCAACAGAATCGATACTATACCTTAAATCCTAATCCCTCAACCCTTAACTCTGATCCCTCGACCTTCAACCCTAACCCTAAACCCTAAACCCTCAATGTCAAATTCTAATCCCTCAACCCTTCACTCTAATCCCTCAACCCTAAACCCTATCCCTAAACCCTCAACACTATACCTTAAACCCTAATCCCTCAACCCTAACCCTAAACCTTGTCCCTAAACCCTAATCCCTCAACCCTCAACCCTAATTTATCATCCGTCATCCCTCAACTCTAATCCCTCATTCCTAAACCCTAAATGCTATCCCTATTCCTAGACCCTCAACAGGCTCGATACTATACCTTAAACCCTAATCCCTCTACCCTCGACACTCTTATTTAACTCTAATCCCTTGACCATTAACCCTATCCCTCAACCTCAACCCTCAACCCTCAACCCTCAACCCTCAACTCTTAAGATTAAACCCTAATTCATCAACCCTAAACCCTAATCCCTCAAACCTAAACCCTATCCCTAAACCATCAACCCTCAACACTATACCTTAAACCCTAATCCCTCAACCCTCAACCCTACACCTTATCCCTAAACCCTAATCCCTCAACCCTCAACCCTAATCCCTCATCCCTCAACTCTAATCCCTCATCCCTAAACCCTAAATGCTATCCCTATTCCTAAACCCTCAACAAATTCGATACTATACCTTAAACTCTAATCCCTTATCCCTAAACCCTCCAACCCTATCCCTAATCCTTACACCCTCCACACTCAACTTTAACCCTAATTCCTCAACCCTCAACCCTATCCCTAATCCCTTGACCCTCGAACCTCAACCATCAACCCTTAACTCTGATCCCTCGACCTTCAACCCTAACCCTAAACCCTAAACCCTCAACATCAAATTCTAATCCCTCAACCCTTCACTCTAATCCCTCAACCCTAAACCCTATCCCTAAACCCTCAACACTATACCTTAAACCCTAATCCCTCAACCCTCAACCCTAATCTGTCATCTGTCATCCCTCAACTCTAATCCCTCATTCTTAAACCCTAAACACTATCCCTATTCCTAGACCCTCAACAGGCTCGATACTATACCTTAAACCCTAATCCCTCTACACTCGACACTCTTACTTAACCCTAATCCCTTGACCATTAACCCTATCCCTCAACCTCAACCCTCAACTCTCAACCCTCAACTCTCAACATTAAACCCTAATTCATCAACCCTAAACCCTAATCCCTCAAACCTAAACCCTATCCCTAAACCATCAACCCTCAACACTATACCTTAAACCCTAATCCCTCAACCCTCAACCCTAAACCTTATCCCTAAACCCTAATCCCTCAACCCTCAACCCTAATCCATCATCCCTCAACTCTAATCCCTCATCCCTAAACCCTAAATGCTATCACTATTCCTAAACCCTCAACAGACTCGATACTATACCTTAAACTCTAATCCCTTATCCCTAAACCCTCCAACCCTATCCCTAATCCTTATACCCTCCACACTCAACTTTAACCCTAATTCCTCGACCCTCAACCCTATCCCTAAACCCTTGACCCTCGAACCTCAACCCTCAACCCTCAACATGAAACCCTAATCCCTCAACCCTTAACTACGATCCCTTGACCTTCAACCCTAACCCTAAACCCTAAACCCTCAACGTCAAATTCTAATCCCTCAACCCTAAACCCTATCCCTAAACCCTCAACACTATACCTTAAACCCTAATCCCTCAACCCTAACCCTAAACCTTGTCCCTAAACCCTAATGCCTCAACCCTCAACCCTAATCTATCATCCGTCATCCCTCAACTCTAATCCCTCATTCCTAAATCCTAAAAGTTATCCCTATTCCTAGACCCTCAATAGGCTCGATACTATACCTTAAACCCTAATCCCTCTACCCTCGGCACTCTTATTTAACCATAATCCCTTGACCATTAACCCTATCCCTCAACCTCAACCCTCAACCCTGAACCCTCAACTCTCAACATTAAACCCTAATTCATCAACCCTAAACCCTAATCCCTCAAACCTAAACCCTATCCCTAAACCATCAACCCTCAACACTATACCTTAAACCCTAATCCCTCAACCCTTAACCCTAAACCTTATCCCTAAACCCTAATCCCTCAACCCTCAACCCTAACCCCTCATCCCTCAACTCTAATCCCTCATCCCTAAACTCTAAATGCTATCCCTATTCATAAACCCTCAACAAACTCGATACTATACCTTAAACTCTAATCCCTTATACCTAAACCCTCCAATCCTATCCCTAATCCTTACACCCTCCACACTCTACTTTAACCCTAATCCCTTCAACCTCAACCCTATCCCTAAACCCTTGTCCCTCGAACCTCAACCCTCAACCCTCGACGTCAAACCCTATTCCCTCAACCCTTAACTCTGATCCCTCATCTCTCAACCCTAACCCTAAACCCTAAACCCTAAACCCTCAACCCTCAACGTCAAATCCTAATCCCTCAACCGTAAACCCTATCCCTAAACCCTCAACACTATACCCAAAACCCTAATCCCTCAGCCCTCAACCCTCAACCCTAATCCGTCATCCCTCAACTCTAATCCCTCATCCCTAAACCCTAAATGCTATCCCTATTCCTACACCCTCAACAGAATCGATACTATACCTTAAACCCTAATCCCTTATCCCTAAACCATCAAACCCTATCCCTAATCCTTATACCCTCCACACTCTACTTTAACCCTAATTCCTCGACCCTCAACCCTATCCCTAAACCCTTGACCCTCGAACCTCAACCCTCAACCCTCAATGTCAAACCCTAATCCCTCAACCCTTAACTCTGATCCCTCGACCCTCAACACTATACCTTAAACCCTAATACCTATCCCTCAACCCTTAACCCTTAAAACTTAAACCCTATCCCTACACCCTCAACACTTAACACTATATCTTAAGCCTTAAACCCTCATCCCTAAAGCCTCAACCCTCAATCCTTAAACCTTCAACCCTAAACCCTATCCCTAATCCCTCTAACCTTGACACTCTAACCCTAACCTTGACATTAAATGCTAATCCGTCAACCCTAAACCCTAATCCTAAACCCTCAACCCTCAACCTTCAACACTATATGTTAAACCCTAATCCCCCAACCCTCAACCCTAAACCTTATCCCTAAACCCTAATCCCTCAACCCTCAACCCTAATCCATCATCCCTCAACTATAATCCCTCATCCCTAATCCCTAAATGCTATCCCTATTCCTAAACCCTCAACAGACTCGATACTATACCTTAAACCCTAATCCCTTATCCCTAAACCCTCCAACCCTATCCCTAATCCTTACACCCTCCACACTCTACTTTAACCCTAATCCCTCGACCCTAAACCCTATCCCTAAACCCTTGACCCTTGAACCTCAACCCTCAACCCTCAATGTCAAACCCTAATCCCTCAACCCTTAACTTTGATCCCTCGACCCTCAACTCTATCCCTAAACCCTAAACCGTAATCTGTCATCCCTCATCCCTAAACCTTAAATGCTATCCCTATTCCTAGACCCTCAACGGGCTCGATACTATACCTTAAACACTAATCCCTTATCCCTAAACCCTCCAACTCTATCCCTTATCCCTTAACCCTCATGATTAATAGCCTTGAACGTAAAAAAATTTGAGTGGGACATAACGCGAGCGCATTATAACGCGCTCGCGTTATGTCAAACATGACAAAAGACAGACTTACGGGAAAGAAAAATGCAAGGTAAAACATAACGCGAGCGCATTATAACGCGCTCGTGTTATTTCTTGCTTTGGGAATCCCAAGCCTTGGGCTTGGGATTTGCTTTGGATTTCCAACCCAAAGGCTTGGAGTGCCTTATGAACAGTCATAGACGTGTTTTTTTATATTCTTCAAAATTTCACATAATTTCGTTCGTGCTAACCCTCAGATTTGCACGTGTTACAAGGTTGAACAAATTGAACACATGGGTAATGTTAGGCTTTCTCTTAGCTATTTGACGATGTGATTTTTTTCACATTTTAACAATGTTAAGCCTTTCATCTTTAATTTCTTTTGTTTGTGTGTCCGTTTTTAGGCAAAAACCACTGTTTGGTCTTTTTTTCATTGTAAAATAACTATTTATTCAAATTTCAAAAAAATTACATATTTAGAAACTAGACTCCATTCTACAAATATTAAAAAAATAAAAAAATGATTTTCAATTAGTTTTCAAAATTTATAGGGGTAGCACGGCCAAAATTCTATTTTTTAGGATGTGTCCACTTTAAAAATTAGTAAAAAATCAAATATTCATCAAAAAATTATTAGAAAAATTGGGCATAAACTACATGCTATTAGCTAATTTCTCACTGAAGCAATTTTAAAAATACCAAAAAAAAGTTGACCTTTTGAGGGAGCCACAAAACATGCTATGTTATGTTTTTTTGACAGAAACAACACCAATTTCTATGGCTCCCTCTTTTGAACCCCTTAATCTATGCCATTTTCAAAACAAAATAGTAGTTTAGAAAGTAAACTCGGAGCACTACGAACATTGTTTTGGTTGCATCTCCAAATTTTGAGTGTAACTATGCTCAATTTCTCATCCAAAGCCAATATTTCCTGATTTCAGAAAAAAAGTGGCCAATTAAGACCCCTTTTTGGCCCCCCATCTTCTTGCACATACCCCCCTAAAGCATCTTAGTCAACAAAGGGAATACCTAGTTGTGCAAACTATTTTGTGATGAGACTAGAAATGTCTCATCTAAATTCATCTATATTTTCTCATAAAATTAGCACTAAAATTGGATTTAAATGTAGTCTTAAAAACTATTAGCTTATTTAAAATATAATATAGGATATATATTAGTTTATTTTGTAGAAGTATATTGCAATCTAATTGCTAACATTTTGTAATATTTCTTAAAAAGTAGAATGAAAGATGTTTAAAAATGATGCAAAATTAGTCTTGAAGTGTTCAAACCTTTTTTAGAGAACTTTGAGGTATTCTAAATTATTGCAAAATCACTTCTAAAGATTGCAATTGAGGATCTCCTGGAAGAAAGAGTTTTATGGATAGTGAAAACAACACAAATCCTTGTGAATAAACTATACTTGAAAACAAAGGTGTTTTCTCTAAAAATGAAGGAAGGTGAATTGATGGATGAGAAATTAAATTAATTTAATCTAATTTTTAATTCATCTAGCCTTTGAGGATGTTAAAATAAGTGAGGAAGATAAGTGCACTATGCTTCTATGTTCTTTGCCTAAGTCATGGCACAGTATGATTCTTTATATTAGAGCTAATATAACATATCCCAAGATGGATGTCCTTGTTGCAATTCTATTGACACAATAAATGAGGAAGAAAACAACTATGAATAGTTCAATGTATGCTCTTCGTGTTAGGGGAAGGTCTGAGGAAAGAGGAGGATCTAAGGGAGATGAAAAGGGTCCTAAAGAAAAGTCTATGTCTTGAGGCCTATTTAAAACTCCTAGAAAGAACATAGTGAAGTGTTGGAATTATGGTAAAAGAGAACATTTGAAGAAGGTATATAGGAATAAGAAGAAACAATGGGATTCCTACGTGGAAAATTCCTTGGATGAAGGTATTAGAAACTTACGTCTTCCTTGTAATATTATGTCTGATGATTATTGGTTGGTTGACTTAGAATGCTTGTATCACATGACTCCACATAAGAAGTTGTTCTCCTCATATTAGCATATGATGGTGGGGAGGTTTACCTTGGTGGCAATAGTTCATATCCTATAGTGTGCTAGGGAAAGGTATAATTGTATTTCGGTGATGGGAGGATAAAAATTCTCTTAGGTGTTTTACGTATTCTTAGAATTAAAAGCTCTCTCAAGTGATTTACATATTTCTAGATTAGTGAGGAATTTAATTTCTATTTCTAATCTAACTGATTCAGGAATGCATGTAACATTTGATAAGAATGGTTGTCGATTGGTGAGAGGAACCTTGATGGTAGCTAAAAGGTAAAGAATGACACCTTATTTAGGCTGAATGCCACTACTATCTGTAATTCCACCTATGTAACTAATTTTTTCTAAAATACATGTATGTTGTGACACCATAGGTTGGGCCACATAGGTGAAAAACATTTAGTTGACATTTTTCATATTCAGATGAGTGTTTGGCAAATAATCATTTCCTTCAAGTAATTACAAAGAAAAGAGAAAGTTACAAATCATCCACATAGATGTGTTTGGTCATGTGGATGGTGGTTATATTGGTAAGTCTCAATATTATGTGACCTTCATTGATGATGTCTCAAGATTCACCTAGGTTTATCTTATGCATAATAATATGAAGTTTTCACTAACTTTAAAGAATTTAAATCTTTAGTAGAAAAGTAATCATATTGTAAGATAAAGGTTTTGAGATTTGAGAATGGAGGGGAATAATGTTCTAATGAACTTGGTGAGTTTTGGAAGCATGCAAGTATAATCACTTTGTACACACCCCAACATAGTGGGGTGGCAGAAAGGATGAATAGAACATTGATGGAAAGAGCTAGAAGTATGTTTAGTGTCGCATACATGGATAGATGCCTTTAGGAAGAAGTTGGGAGTATTTCTTATTACTTGATACACAAATATTCTTGTAAGGTGCTTGATTCAATACCTTATGAAGTGTAGATAGGTAAGAAACCTTCTAATTCACACTTAAGGGTTTTTGGATATGAGGCTTTTGTTCATGTGCCTAAAGAAAAGTAGTCTAAACTAAATCCAAAAGCATATAAATGCATTTTTATTGAATATGGTGAGAATTTTAAGTGTTACAAGCTTTGGAATCATCTAACCTTGAAAGTTTTATATTCTAGAGATGTGATTTTTTGAGAGTTTAGAGCTATTTCTATTCTTGAATAGCGAAATGATAAAGAAAGGACAAGGACAATGCGTTTCGATTTGAAGAAAGAAGACACACATTTTGAAGAACAAAATGATGGATTGGATTATGGAGAGGAAGAAGAGGATTCAAGTGGGAATTTTGCTCTAGATATAGAGGTTAGGAAAGATGATCTTGAAGAATTTGATCAAGTAGAAGAAAAAGAGGAAGAATCCATTAATTCACATTTGAGAAGATCAACAAGACAATATAATCCCATTGATAAGTATAACCCACCAAATTTTTATTGTGTATTTTATTTGTTAAGTATCGATGATGAACTGAGGTCGTAAAGTATTGATGATGAACTGAGGTCCTACAAGGAAGATATTCTTTTAGATGATAATGAGTCTTGGAAACAAGCCCTATAGGAGGAGTTGATGGGTCAAGACTTGTGTGACAGTTGAGATCTTGTTCAATTTCCCTAAGGAAGGAAAGCCATTATTTGTAAATGGGTCTATAAGAATGAATTTGGAGCATATAGTTTTAGTGGCCAAGGGCTACTCCTAGAGAGAGGGAGTTGATTTTGGTGAAATTTTCTCTCCTATTGCTAAATTATCCTCAATTAGATTTCTGTTATCCATAATTGTGACTTATGATTTTGAAATAGAACATATGGATATTAAAAACTAGATTTTTGCATGGGGATTTGGGGGAGGAAATTTATATACAATAGCATAAAGGTTTTGAGGTAAAATAGAATGAACAATTGGTTTGTAGGTTAAACAAACTCTTTATGGTTTGAAACAATCACCCCAAATGTGGTATCAAAAATTTGACTCATTTGTGTTGAAATTGGGTTTTGTAAGAAGTGAGGAGGATCAAAGTATTTACATTATATGTATTGATTATCATATACTAATTATTTCCTTATATGTGAATGACATGTTATTTTTTTAGTAACACCTAAGATATGTTTAGTGAGCTGAAGGTTCAACTTGCAAGTGCATTTGAGATGAAAGATCTGGGGGTAGAAAGATAAATATTGGGTATTGAAATTAGGAGGGATCATAAAGAAATAAAGCTTTAGTTCTCACAGAGTAAGTATGTGAATACTATTTTGCAAATATTTAATATGTGGGACTATAAGCCAGTTAGAATTCTTTTACTAGTTGGTACTAAGATTACTTTACATATGCGTCCCAAATGTGAGGATGATTATGAGGATATGTATAATGTTCCATATGCTAGTATGGTTGGTATCTTGATGTATGCAATGGTTTGCACTTGGCCAGATATTGCCCAAGCAATGGGAATATTGAGTAGGTTTATGTCTAATCCTAGTAGAGAGCATTGTAATTATGTGAAGAGGGTTCTTAGATGTTTTCATGGTACTTCTGATTACTATTTAGTTTAATTTGATACTGACATTATGGATAAGCCATTACACATATAGGATTTGTTGATGTAGATTGGGATGGTGATTTGTATAGTCAGAGGTCTACTAGTGGCTATATTTTCACTTTGTTTGGTAGTGCAGTGAGTTGGATGGGTAAAAAGAAGCCTGTAGTTTCTTTATCCACCATCAAAGTAGAGTATATGGCTACTACCCATGTCTCAAAAGAGAGAGTTTGGTTACAGAGATTGTGTGCAAGTATTAGTTTTTATTGCATTATAATTTAAATTGGTTGTGATAGCCAGAGTGTAATCTATTTGGAAAATATTCCAATGTTTCATGCTTAGAAAAAGTATGTAGATGTTCAATATCACTTTGTTCAAGAAATGAATGCAAATGGACAAGTTATGCTTACGAATGTTGACAGTGAACAGAATGTTGTAGATTCTCTTACCTTGAGGTTGTGAGCACTGAAAAGTTCTCTTCGTATAGAAAGGCCATAGATCTTGTTTCTTATGATTAATTTTATTTATATTTCCTATGGGTGCATTTACAATGTACAAGGTCAAATGGGAGAATATTAGGATTAAGGTGCCAATTACCTTGTAAATCCTATGTATAATTTTTTATGTGTCTCCAATGTTCAAGTGGAAAGTGTCCTTGCGTTCCTAAGATGTTATTGGAATAATTAATTTGTAATTTTAGATTTTCTAGATCTTTGGAATTAGTTGTCATATGTATTCATGATGGAAGTGGAGCATAATGGTAATGGTTACTATTTTGACTTTGGACGCATAATGGAACTTTCCCCATTCTAAGTGCTAGGGTTGAAGAAAGGAATATTGATATGAAGCATGAGTTGGAAACTCCATTTTCAGGAACTACATTTAGAGATGTCAGAGTTTGTGATGCCCCATTATGCAACCTTAGAGATTTAGGCTAACATGTGCTAAAATTACAGAAATATTTTTTTAAAACAAATAAATGCATTAACATTAGATAAAGTTGACACTATTCACAACATTTACATAAAATGAATAGCTAAAAACCTCTAGGGAACACAACTACATCAGACAAACATAAATCCATAACAATACAAGTAATATGCATTATGATACAACATAAGAGGATTACATCATTCATTTGCAAATATGAATAGTTACAAAGGTTCGAATACAAGATTATATGATTTCAAGATTCTTGATAGGTTACATCAGTTTACATTTTACAATAACATTATACAATTCTAGAGGTATAATATAGCTCTGAGGATGCAAGTACAATACTGGAATTGGAACACTTGCAGAAATCATGAACTGAGACAACCAAGAATAACCAATGGATTAAGCTCTTCCACCCAACTATGTGGAACCCTGAGGTCCACCCCTCGAGCTAGGAGATAACAATGAGGTTCCACTAAGTCAAGGGATACAAGAAGACATATACAAACTCGACACAGGCAATATAGATAATCAAGACAACCCAAATCCTCAAAATCATCAAGACAAGACAGTACTCCAGAGGCAACAACAAAAGATAAAAAGGAAGTAACTAGATTGTAGTAGGGAGAGTGTCATTGCATGGTCCTAGCATGGGTTATCTAATCTATCTCTCTCTAGAAACTGGTCCCCATCTATGGTTACCCTGACAGCCTCTCTCTAGGCACCGGCCCCATAGGGTGACACATGCGGAGCTGACACATCCTCTCATGGAGACAAGGAGGTTGACCTTGCCAACCAAGCCTTCTCATCCCATCCTTAGCCCGTGAGAGCACTCAGGGCATGGGTGAGGCATCATATTTATCTTGTTATGTAAATTACTACCCAACCCACCTAAATAAATTATTAAGTTATCACTTGATTACAACTTCCATGGGGTTATTCAGGCAGCCAATTTGGGCACCGGTCCCACCATAGAAGCCACTCTCCTACATGCAACTAGAAACCCCTAACCAAAATCTAGAAACCAATTAAATAACATGCATGGACAAGGGACCGAAAGGCATCTATCTTTTTGAAAACCAATACATTACATATACCATCTCAATCCAAAACCTCAAACTACAAAACTTTCCCCTATCCACTTCAAAATCTCAAATCCATTAAAACATTTAAAATGACATGACTTAATGTTGTACTGGAACCCAAGAAGCCTAACTTCTGGAGTCGGGTAACTCTTAAAACACAAAACTACTATCCATATATCCATTTCCTGATATGGAAAACAAGGCTTTAAACAACTTGACACTTAATTAGCACAATATGACTCAGAACTAAAGAATAATATAATAAACCAATTACATCATTACTACATGATGCTATTAACCGAAAATAAAATTTCAAGCAAGACCACATTTAAAATTAACTCAACATTACACCATTGACCAATTTAAACTGGAAAGCACTATAAGGTTTTCACTCTCTTTTAAATAAAAAATAAATATTATTCCATTCTAGAATTATAATTTTATCTAATATTTGTTTAACCATTCCCATAATAACTTAACTCACAATAAATCTCTAATTTATTATTTATTTATTAAAATCAATGTGCCACATGATAGTATAAATTACTAAATCATAACTAAACAAATTTATATTTAATAAGATAAAATAAGTATAACTAATATTTAACTCAATATAATTAATTCTAGAATGTAATACCAATCATCATTTGTTTATTCATTAACATTACCATTATAACCTATTAATACTCTAATTTAATTCATCTGACAAACATACATCTACTAATTAAATTCTATTCTTAATAGAATATTTCAAATATATTCTAACACAAATATGAGTTCGCCAAATTTTATTCCTAAAGAGTTGATAAAAAAATCTAGTTAACAATTTACTAACTCAAAGTGATATTCACTTAAGCAAAGTTTACTAAACATTCATGGAGTATCTATTAGCAACTTTTTAAATAAACTCATTTGCCAAGCCTCCTACTCTATTTCAACAGACTATTGCTAAAATTTCTTCATAAGGAAAGAAACAATAATAATGTAATTATATTTGAGTCTTTAAATTTAGAGAAAAGAAATTGGAAGACTTTTGAAGTTTTGAACAAACAAATGGAGAATTGTAGTCCAGAAAAAAGCCATGGCAATACAGATTCAGAGACAGAGAATGAAACCAATACAAATTTTTAGAGATTCAAGAATTTAACAGAGAAACCAGAGGTTTTCAAATTGTCAGGCAGAGGAGGAGAAAATTGTAGAAGACTCAGGAAGAGAAATGACCCCAAGAAATACTAATTTCAGAAGATACATAATTTAATATTTTTTTTATCATTAAGGATACATGGCATCATAATATTATATTAATATAGAAATAGTTTTTACAAAATACAAAATAGCCCTTAAGGCCAAGATATGATCAGAATGATCCATATACAATCAACAAAAAAAGCCCAATAGGCTAGATATATCAAATGAGAGGTGGAGATCCAAAAAAAGATCCACTGAATAAAACCCTAAGTATTTCCCATGATAAGATCAGTAACCCAGAAGCCATGAAGAGTAGCAGGATTGTCCTCAGCCATGCCAAGTTCCACTGGAGGTAGAAAATGCAAAAGAAAATTCCAAGCATTAAACACCTCTTCAATTCTTTCAAGCTTTGAACAACCAAAAGAAGATTTATGTGAATGAAGGGAATTCTCAAACAGAGCTCTATTATCAGATTGAAGACTACTGACCATAGATTGAAAAACACAATTAATGCTTGGTTTTTTAAGGAGGTCTTCCCTAAGGAACAAACCATCAATTGGAGCCAACCCATCATATGATTTAATATCTTTTATTATTAGTATTTTTTTTAATTTTCTATTGATTGGAATAGCCTAGCCAAACGTTGCACAACAGCCAAGGATGAGATTCAAAATAAATTTTCAAAAAAAATAATGCCAGATTTGTCTTAACTCACGCCGTATGGTCAGATGTACGACCGCTCAGGAGAGCATGGAAAGGTTAAAAGCAATATAGAAATTTAACATCAAGTATAAGTCTATAATCTCAATTTTAGTGGATTCTTTAGGCAAATCAAATTTAGAAAAATAGGAGATGTGGTTGTACGGTGGTGCTTGCAAGAGTTGTTTGCAGTTTGATGAAAAAAATTAAACAACATTGACCCAAAACAATCTTAATTACCTCTTCCAGAACAAAGAAAGAGTGGTGATGAGATTGGTCGTACGACGACATGCTAAGGTAGAGGTAAAAAAGAAAGTTTTAATGATATCTCTGGCATTAACGATTCCATAGAGCCATCACTGGTTTTAAATTCTCAATTTCTGGCAATGGATTCTGATATACAAATGCTGGATAAGCAGAATAATGGTATTGAGAGCACCAAGATAGGTAAGGATATAGAAAGAGATTTGAATAGAACAAATTCTCACAAACTCCAAGCGACCAACAACTATCATGCTCAAGGTTATAGAGAACTTTAGTTTTAGATGGCGATAGGAAAACAAGAATTCTACTAGATTAAAGAAACAGGTTCAAGAAATTCAATAGAGAGCATAAACTAATTTTTATCAAATTTGCACAAAAAATACAAGTCGACATACTCAAACTTCTATCGAAGCTTCAAAATTTTTTCAGCTTCCTGAACAATTTTTCCAGATTTCTCCCTCCTTTTCTTAGAATGACTTCCACACAAAATAACCCCCCAAGAGACAAAAATAGTCAAATAACATAAATTCCCACTACCAAAATCCGTAACCAAATCCCACTAACTTCCCAAAACTAAAAACAATTATTTTTTTTCTTTTCAGAGAGATTCTCCAAGTCTAGAATCTTATACAACAACTCACATGTAATAAATATTAACTAATATTATTTATCAAATTACCATATACTATTTTAATAAAACAATATTAAATACTTATGACACAAATCTTATTAAAATCATTAAAATAATTAATATAATCTTTATTAAAAATTAATTAAATAATATTCCAAATCTCATTAATAATTTATGACTAGGAAAATACCCTTATATTTGACTTATTGATAACATTATTATTATAATAATAAATTCATTAATGTATTTCCAAAATACACATTGGCTTATAAGCAAAACTCGACAATCCGAGGCAAGAATCCTAGAGTGACATCAAGACCCATGACACAAACTGAAAACGGGAACTGGCCTAGGGAAACCCCATGTTATCTCGCATCAACATTATCCATTAGAGGAAGGGCACACTCAGACCTGCTAAGTCAGGTGGAGTTGATGCCCGATACCTACACCCTGCATCAAAATGATAGGTTGTACATGAACATATGCATATATATCAAACACACAGAGTCAGGGAATCGCAGAGTAGTAGGGTTCTCAAAACGAGTAATACTACACCGTCCCTGCTCTCAAGCATAACAATAAACACAAACATCTCTAACTAACAATCAGATAAGATTCAATCACATAAAGAAAGGTATCAATAATTTGCATAATCAAGTAACCATCAACCAGCCATGTCTAACCACAACATAAACTATAATCTTGATAATGTCATCATACTACTCATAACACATGTCAATAATATCATTAGTCAACCATAGTCCATCATGAACATAATAAGCATAAACCATAAGTCTAACAACTCACATGTCTCAAAACTGTATAAATGCAATAGAAAAACTATCAACTATCACAAGCCAAAAATGTGGGGCATTACATCCTCCCCCCAGAATCAAGCTTACTCCTGGAAGCTTGCAAATAAGTAATGGTATAACTCTCTCATCCTGGAAGCATCCTCCTAGGTAGTAGAAGTTTCATTACTAGGATCACATTGGACCTTGACCTGCTCCACATCTCTGCCCCTGAGAGTCTACTCCCGATGCTGTAGCATGCACACGATCTCCAAAGAAAGCTACGCATCCCCTACCTGCGGCCTCCAAGACTGTCACCTGATGCTCTATTTGGTGATGCTCAATTGCTGCAAACACTCTATGAGACCTCCCTGTGTCATCTGGCTCTGAAGCTGTCGGCCTCTAACCAAAACTTCAAGGGTTCCTTTAGGGACGGTGCCTGGCTATATGGCCTTGCTATCCACAAGAGAAACATGTTGTGCCTCTACCGAAACCTCCACCTCCTGAGATAACATTGGACTACTGAAAATTATCTCTACTTACTGCAGGCTACAAACTCTAAGCTAGATAATCAAAATGATTGCACTTATTATGCTGCCAAGACTGATCCTTCCTAATCTGAGATCTACTACCCTACTAGGGCTGAGAATTCTTTGGTTGTGACTCAGAACACTACTATTGTGTCTGATCACCTTTGTCAGGTGCATGATGGTCTTTGGAAGAGCCAACTGCCTAAGACTGACCACCAACACCTACAAAAGGTGCACTACCAATTTGCACACTTGAATGACCTCCAAGTGCCCTCTCTAGATTCTCTTTTACTAATTGAGCCTTTTCCACTGCTATCTCCATAGTCTTAGGTTCGAATACACGAACCCCTCCACTGATTCGGGCATTCAAACCCCTGATAAAATGCTGCACTAACATATTCTTGTCATCTCTGATGCCCGCATACTACTTGAGCTCATAAAATCTGTGCTCATACTGCTCAACTGACATGGCCATCTACCTCAGCTCATGGAACTCATCTGTGTGACGCTACCTCCAATGATCAGACAAGAAACGGGCTTTGAATGGTGTAGGAGCACCCATGGCACCAAGGGCCCAAAAGGCCTATTCCAAATTTTGCTTTGAATGTCAATAAGGTCTTCAAGACAATTTGAAGAAAGTAATAAGGTCTCAAGACCATTTGAAATTGTATTTAAGTCATTTTGTATGGCCTTGATGCCATGTAGTTGGTGTAGGCAATCAAGTCCAAATTGGTCAATCCTCCATGAGTGTCAAAATGGAGAGATATGTTGTCTTCATTCTAGAAATGCCAATTCTGACATAACATGTGATCCTAAAGGGGTTTGAGGCAGTAGTTTTGTCTAAACTATAATCTGCCCCTAATACATATTGTAAACACAATACTAATTGACAATTTTGGGCAGTTTGAGGGTCGTTTCTTGTTGCCAACCAACCCCAAACTGATGGAGGAAGATGTAAGCCTATTAATACACCCTCATGGATTGGGGATAGTGTGTGGAAGAAGTTTTCAAGCAATAGAAATCCAATTCTCTGCTATTTTCTATAGTTTTCCTACATTTCTGTTAAAACAATCTGTACCATCTTCAAGTACGGAATTGTCATGACCTCCTAATATTTGGAATGAGTAGTATGATGGATTAACTTTCATTTGAATCCACTTTGAGGCTTTGACATTGATTAGGAAGCAAGTTACATCCATTCTTCTTGGATTGGTCACTGGAAACCTCCATTTCCTTAGTTCCAATGCTGCTCCAGGCCGTACTCTACAAAGGTACATAATTGTTTTCATTTCCTCATGATCTGATTGGTTAGAGCATGGAATTGTCTATCATTTGAACTTGGTTTGGTGCATTGATATCTTTATAGAAGGGAGATATAAGGGTTTTTTTAAAAACTATCTTGTTAAACCCTAACTTAGGGTTTTGCCAAAATAATGGGATTTTGACCATCCCACTGTCTATCAGTGCCACAAGACCAGTGGGATGGTTGTGTTCTTTCATATTTCAGTTGATTAGAATGTTTACAGAGAAGAGGGAGTTGGCAGATGCATAATTTTGGTGAGGAGGGCTTAATATCCTCATGTATTAAGCCATTTTAAGGAACCACATAGGCATTTGAAGGTACAGTCGACTGTAGGTGTCCAAAACCCACACAATCCTTGATCTTGGCATGAGTCCTAAGTGTTCCAATCATTGTTTGGGTTCTATGAATGATATTTGTAGGGGTCTCTTTGTAAATTTGGGCTAATTGGGGCTCTTTCCAATAGGACAACCTTATTGGAAGTGACATATGTTGCAAAACAACTGATAGTGAGTCTTTTGTATGTTGTGGGGTATCCAAAAGGGTATCTTAGGATTGTCTAAGATTTAAGTTTGAAGGCCACCAGAAGGAGTTATTGTTCACTATTCTCATTTCGAGGGCTACAAGGATTCCATTAGGTTTGTGAAGGAAGTCCTAAACCCATACATGCTAAACCTTAACCAATGGTCTAGATGGGTCCTATGGTATGTCAAGAAAGCCTTTACATGTTGGTTTCAAAGAAACTAACTGTTGTTCCCACTTTTGCATGTTGATCCATGAATTAGGTTCTTGAATGTCAAAAAGAAAGTCTTGTCAAATGGTGGAATCCTCAATCTATCCTAAGTCCTCTTCATCATAGTGGTATCAGAGCCATAAAAGGTTGTATTTTTGGTTGTGTGTAAGACCTGGTATATGTCAATAGAGGAGAGTGAAGGAGAGGCTAGCAACATGCCTCCAAAAGGGATTACCACTGAGGTGGTTAAGAAGTTCAAGGAGATGGAAGAGAAGATTAAGAGCGGAGTCAAGGAAGAACTCCAAGCTGAGTTGAAGACACTGAGCATAGGGAAGAGGATAGATGAAGTTTCTGATGAAGAGGAAGAAAAAGAGGAGGAAAAAGAAGATCAAGAAGAGACAGAGGTACCTGTAGATCATAAACATTTCCTTGAAGCCATCAAGGCAATTGGCAAAGATTCTTCAAAGGCTCGAATGGAGATTCCAATGTTTAGTGGCAAGATGAATGCTGATGAAGTTATAGAGTGCATTGAGGCCCTAACAACAACTTTGAATACAAAAAAGTTCTTGAGAACAAGAGGGTGAAGTTTGCAAAAGCTAAACTCAAAGGTGCTGCCCTCACATGGTGGAATTACACCCAAGGTGAGCAGGTAAAGAGTGGGAAGAGCATGATCTCTTCATGGAGTAGAATGTTGGAGAGGATCAAGTCCCAATTCCTTCCATAAAATTATGAGGTGCAGATCTACAAGAAGATGCAACATCTCAAACAAAGAGATTTGGATGTGGCCACCTACACTGAGGAGTTTCACAAGTTTTCTCTTCATTGTGGATATATGGAGGATGAAAAAGGTAAAGTAGCAAGGTATCTAAATGGTTTGAAGTTTAGTATACAAGATGAAATCATTATACTAACCCCTGAAATCATGGACAAATGCTTTCAAATGGCATTGAGGGCTGAAGAGAAGTTGAAGAGGAAAGGTGAGCATCAAAATAGAAGAAGAGGTGGTAGAAATTTCAGAGGTAGGGGCAGTTTTGGAGGTAGAAATTAGTCCCAAAGAAGTCAAGGGGAGTCTAGTTCCCAAGAACAGAGTGGGGATTCAAGTTCTAGAGGAGGCTTTAGAGGAGGGAGACCCAATGGAAGGGGTAGATTTGGTGGACTAGGGAGAGGTCCTAATGTCTTCACAGGGAGGTGCTACAATTGCAACCAAGTGGGACATCCAGCCTTCAAATGTCCTGAGAAACAAGCCTCAAGATCTCATGGAGGAGAGAGAAGGAACTAGTTCATCCAAGAGGAAGATTACCAAAGTGTTAACTCTCCAATTGAAAGTGCAGCCCCAGTCCATGAAGGAGAAAGTTTGATGATGAGGAGAACCATTTTGAAGGTGCGTCAAACACAAGAACCCCCTCAGAGGAAGACATTGTTCAAGACAACATGAAAGGCCTATGGTAAGATTTGAAAGGTAATTGTTGATTCAAGTTCAACTAAAAATTTAGTTTCCATTGAGATGGTAGACAAGTTGAATGAAAAGACTTCCTCATGTTAGTCCTTATAAAGTATCATGGTTGAATAAGGGGCAACAAGTTTTGGTAGATGAACAATCTTGGGTAGAGTTTGAGATAGGGGAATATAAGGACATCCATGGCAATATGATGTTTAATCCCAACATGATGGTAAATCTAACTCCTTCATCATAACCAAGAATGGTAGGAAGTATAGAATGGATCCATTACCGGATGAGAATGTAGAGAAGTGTGTTGGGTCAAGTGTCATGATTGTGAGTGGTAAAGAGTTTCTAGATACCCTTAAGGAGGAAGGAACCCAAGGATATGCTTTGATTTTGAAGCCTAAAAACAGTCCTAATTTGCATGGTCCTAGTAAGGAAGAAGTTCCCAAGGAGGTGCAACAATTGTTACAGAAGTATAAGGGTATCATGGTAGAGGAGATGCCTAATGAATTACCATATATTAGGGACATAAGCCATCAAATTGACTTCATACCAGGGTCTACTTTGCCAAATAAAGAAGCCTACAAGATGACACCTTCTCAAAATGAAGAGATTGCCAAGCAAGTGCAAAAATTGTTGGATAAGGGTTTGGTGAGAAAGAGTCTTAGCCCATGTGCTGTCCCAATAGTCCTAGCCCCTAAAAAGGATGGTAAATGGAGGTTGCATATGGATTCTAGAGCCATTAACAAGATTACTATATGATATAGGTTCCCCATGCCAACGATTGATGACCTAATAGATTGTTTGGGAGGGGCTAGATACTTTTCCAAGATTGATCTTAAGAGTGGGTACCATCAAATTAGAATAAAGCAAGGGGATGAATGGAAGACAACATTCAAAACAAATGAGGGTCTTTATGAGTTGTTGGTGATGCCATTTGGCCTATCCAATGCTCCAAGTACTTTTATGTGCCTTATGAATGAAGTGTTGAAGGATTCATTGGCAAATTTGTTGTGGTGTACCTTGATGACATTCTTGTTTTCAGGAGGACCAAGGAAGAACATTTGAAGCACTTGGATCAGGTTTTGAAGAAGTTGCATGATGAGAAATTGATGATTAACATGTAGAAGAGTGTCTTCATGAAGGAAGAACTCACCTATCTTGGTTTTGTCATCTCCCAAGGCAATTTGAAGATGGATCCAGCAAAGGTAGAGGCCATTTTGTCATGGGCAACTCCAAAAACAGTAGGTGATGTAAAAAATTTTCATGGTTTGGCAACATTCTATATGAAGCTTATAAGGGGTTTTAGTCATATTTTTGCACCTATTTTGGATACCATCAAAGGGGGGCATAAATGTAAGTTTTCTTGGACAAAGGTAGCCAATGATTCTTTTGAAATTCTAAAACAAAAGGTAGCACAACAACCCATTCTTGTTTTACCTAATTTTAATAAGTTGTTTGTGGTGGAGTGTGATGCTAGTAACCTTGCTATAGGGGCTGTCTTGAGTCAGGAGGGCAGACTAATTACCTTCTTTAGTGAAAAATTGAATGATGCTAAGAGAAAGTATTCTACTTATGAATTGGAGTTGTATGCCATGGTGCAAGCCTTGAAGAAATGGAGGCACTATCTCTTGCCTAAAGAATTCATTGTGTATACTGACAACCATGCTCTTAGTTTTCTAAATTCATAGGAGAAACTCAATCACATGCATATGTAATGGGTTGAACAACTCCAAGCATACACCTTTTACATCAAACACAAGAAGGGGTAGGCCAATAAAGTGGCAGATGCATTGAGTAGAAGGGTGTGCATGGTTCAAGAAATTCAGTTGCAAAGTATGGGAATTGATGCTCTCAAACATATGTACTAGGATGATGAAGATTTCAAGGAGGTATATGAAGTTTGTTCATAGTTTTTAGACTCTTATCATTCTGATTTTTCTGAGTTTTTGTTGGAGCAGGGGTTGTTGTTCAAAGGCAGCCAATTATGTGTTCCAAGGTGTTCCATGAGGGAGAACATCATAAAGGAAAAACATTTGTGGTGCACTAGGAGGTCACTTTGGGCTAGACAAAACATTGGATCAGGTGAAAAGGTTTTATTTTTGGCCTAAATTGCAATCAGGCATCAGAAAAATTGTTGAAAGTTGTAGTATTTGTCAAAGGGAAAAAGGTACTTCATCTAATGTTGGTCTATATCAGCCACTTCCTATTCCTCATAGGCCATGGGAAACTATTAGCATGGATTTTGTCTTGGGTCTTCCTAGGACTCAAAGAGGCTTTGATAACATATTTGTTGTGGTGGATAGATTTAGTAAGATGGCTCATTTCTTGCCATGTAAATGCACTAATGATGCTTCACACATTGTTGGTTTGTTCTTCAAAGAAATTGTTAGAATCCATGGTTTGCCTCTTAACATTGTGGCTGACAGGGATCCAAAGTTTGTGGGCCACTTTTGGCATACTTTGTGGAAGAAGTTGGGAATTCGGGTGTCATTCACTTCAGCCTATCACCCTCAGACTAATGGCCAAACTGAGGTAGTGAATAGGTCCTTGGGAAATCTTCTTAGATGTCTTACAAAACAGCATGGAGAGGCATGGGATATGATCATCCCTCAAGCTAAATTTTCTTACAATGACTCCACTAATAGAAGCACAGGTCAGAGTCCATTTGAGATTGTCTATGGTGTTCACCCAAGAGGTATTCTTGAATTGAGAGATCTACATGGATTAGAGAGGAAGAGTGCTCAAGGTGAAGACTTTGCATTGGCCATGAAGGACATCCATGATAATGTAAGAGAAACTCTTCAAAGGAACAATGAGAAGTAAAAGGAGAAAGCCAATGAGAGAAGAAGAGATGTGCAATACAAGGTTGGTGATTTGGTCATGGCACATTTGAAGAAGGAAATACTTCCAAAGGGGCAACCAACCAAACTCCTCATGAAGAAGAGAGGTCCTTGCCGGATTGTACACAAGTTTGGGTTCAATGCTTGTGAGATTGAGCTTCCTCAAGGCTTGGCCATATCTCCTATCTTTAATGTCTCAAATTTGTTTCCTCTCTGAGGTGGTAATGCTATAGATTTAGAGGCAGATGTGACAACAACAGGAGATGAGGAATGGGTTAAGGGTCTCCCACCCACTCAACCTTTGCAATTGGAATGCATCTTGGACACCAAAGTCTTGACAAAGACTAGAAGGAAGACTTACAAGGAAAACCTTGTCAAATGGAGGGGTCTACCTATTGAAGATGCCACTTGGATGAGTGAAGAAGACATCTTGAAGCATGGGAACACAGTTGCTGATCTACTTCCTCAAGGGACTTGAGTTCTTTTCTCACCCTGGGAACATGGTGCAGGAGCACCCATGGCACCAATGGGCCAAAAGGCCTATTCCAAGTTTTGCTTTGAATGTCAATAAGGTCTTCAAGACCATTTGAAGAATGCAATAAGGTCTCATGACCATTTGAAATTGTATTGAAGTCATTTTGTAAGGCTTTGATGCCAAGTACTTGGTGTAGGCAGTCAAGTCCAAATTGGTAAATCCTCCATGAGTGTCAAAATGGAGAGATATGTTGTCTTCATTTTAGAAAGGCCAATTATGACATAACATGTGATCCTAAAGGGGTTTGAGGCAGTAGTTTTGTCTAAACTATAGTCTTCCCTTAATACATATTGTAAACATAATACTAATTGACATTTTTGTGCAGTTTGAGGGTGGTTTCTTGTTGCCAACTAACCCCAAACTAATGGAGGAAGGTGTAATCCTATTAAGACAACCTCATGGATTGGAGGAAGTGGTGTGGAAGAAGTTTTCAAGCAATAGAAATCCAATTCTCTGTAGTTTTCTGTAGTTTTCCTGCATTTCTATTAAAACAATCCGTACCATCTTTAAGTACAGAATTGTCATGACCTCCTAATATTTGGAATGAGTAGTATGATGGATTAAATTTCATTTGAATCCACTTTGAGGCTTTAAAATTAATTAGGAAGAAAGTTACATCTATTCTTCTTGGATTGGTCGCTCAAAACCTCCATTTCCTGAGTTCCAACACTACTCCAGGTCGTACTCTACAAAGGTACAGAACTGTTTTCATTTCCTCATGATCTAATTGGTTAGAGCATGGAATTGTCTATCATGTGAGCTTGTTGGTGCATTGACATCTTTGTAGAAGGGAGATATAAGGGTTTTTCTAAAAACTATCTTGTTAAACCCTAACCTAGGGTTTTGCCAAAATAATGGGATTTTGACCATCCCACTGTCTCTCAGTGCCACGAGACTAGTGGGATGGATGTGTTCTTTCATATTTTAGTTGATTGGAATGTTTACAAAGAAGAGGGAGTTGGCAGATGCAAAATTTTGGTGAGGAGGGCTTAATATCCTCATGTATTAAGCCATTTTAAGGAACCACATAGGCATTTGAAGGTACAGTCGACTGTAGGTGTCCAAAACCCACAACATCATTGATCTTGGCATGAGTCCTAAGTGTTCCAATCATTGGTTGGGTTCTGTGAATGATATTTGTAGGGGTCTCTTTGTAAATTTGGGCTAATTGGGGCTAATTGGGGCTCTTCGCAATAGGACAACCTTATTGGAAGTGACATATGTTGCAAAACAACCCATAGTGATTCTTTGATATGTTGTAGGGAATCCAAAAGGGTATCTTACGATTGTCTAAGATTTAAGTTTGAAGGCAACCAGAAGGAGTTATTGCTGACTATTCTCATTTCAAGGGCTACAAGGATTCCATTAGGTTTGTGAAGGAAGTCCCAAACTCAAACTTGCTAAACCTTAACCAATAGTTTGGATGGGTCCCATGGTATGTCAATCAAGCCTTTACATGCTAGTTTCATAGAAACTAACGATGTTCCCACTTTTACATGTTGATCCATGAATTCAGTTCTTGAATGTCAAAAAGAAAGTCTTGTCAAACAGTGGAATCCTCAACCTATCCTAAGTCCTCTTCATCATTGAATCTCTCTAAGAACAACTCCCAAGAAAGAATGCTAATATCCAAGTGTAGCTTCTGCTCCTCTAAACACCACCAAGTCGAAGCAAATCCTTTGAGATGCAGAATAGCACATCTAGCTTTGGTGTTTTTGCCATACAGATGCATGGTGAAACACTTGCCTATGTCCAGTAACCAAGTCTCTTCCTCAAGACCACTACCAACTCCATCAAAGGTGGGAGGGCATGCCATCAGAGGATCTCTCATATGGCTAGCTAAACTGGCCTCCTACTCAACTGTCAATTCTCTCTACCTAGGTGATCTCTCTCTTTCCCTAGGTTCTAGCTGATCTACCTGCTAACCCCCTCTAGGCTACGCTAGCTCTTGTCTAGCGCCTAAACAGACAAGGACCTCCTTAAGTAACTGTCGTAACTAGGCTCCTTCGGGCTGACCCTAACCTTCCATATTTTGACCCCTGCCTTCAGGGGCACTCTCATGAGGAGAACTAAGAGGAGGTGTATTGCCACCACCTCTCCCATGACCCCTACCTTTGCCAAGACCCCAACCTCTACCTACAACACCATAGGATAATTTATTACATAGAGAGAGGGAAACATTAGGGATGAAAGATAATCTATAGAGTTTAAGAACTAGGTCACATAATGGGCTCAGTTATAACCAGAGTACCCAGTGTTTTTAGCTCTGATACCAAATGTGATGCCCTGTCATGCAACTCTAAAGAGTTAGGCTAACAGGTGCTGAAATTATAGAAATTTTTTTTTAAACAAATAAATGCATTAACATTAGATAAAGTTGACACTATTCATAACATTTACATAAAATGACTAGCTAACACCTCTAGGGAACACAACTGCATCAGATAAACATACATCCATAACAATACAAGTAATATGTATTATGATACAACAGAAGAGGATTACATCATTCATTCACAAATATGAATAGTTACAAAGGTTCAAATACAAGATTACATGATTTCAAGATTCTTGATAGGTTACATCAGTTTACATTTTATAATAAGATTATATAATTCTGGAGGTATAATATAGCTCTGATGATGCAAGTACAAGACTGGAACTGGAACACATCTGCAGAAATCATGAACTGAGATGACCAAGAATAAACAATGGATTAAGCTCTTCCACCCAACCATGTGGAACCCTGAGGTCCACCCCCCAAGCTAGGAGATAACAATGAGGTTCCACTAAGTCAAGGGATACAAGAAGATAGATACAAACTCGACACAGGTAATACAGATGATCAAGACAACCCAAATCATCAAAATCATCAAGACAACACAACTCGTCAAGACAAGACAATACTCTAGAGGCAATAACAAAAGATAAAAAGGAAGTAATTAGACTGTATTAGGGAGAGTGTCATCTCATGGTCCTAGCATGGGTTATCCAGGCTATCTTGCTCTAAAAATTGGCCTCCATCTATGGTTACTTTGGCAGCCTCTCTCTAGGCACTGGCCCCATAGGGTGACACATGCGAAACTGACACATCCTCTCATGGAGACAAGGAGGTCAACCTTGCCAACCAGGCCTTCTCATCCCATCTTTAGCTTGTGAGAGCACTCAAGGCATGGGTGAGGCATCATACTTATCTTGTTATGTGAATTACTACCCAACCCACCTAAATAAATTATTAAGTTATCACTTGATTACAACTTCCATGGGGTTATCTAGGTAGCCACTTTGGGCACTAGCCCCACCATAGAATCCACTCTCCTACATGCAACTAGAAACCCCTAACCAACATCCAGAAACTAATTAAATAACATGCATGGACAAGGGACCGAAAGGCATCTATCTTTTTGCAAACCAATACATTACATAAACCATTTCAATCCAAAACCTCAAACTACAAAACTTTCCCCTATCCACTTCAAAATCTCAAATCCATAAAAACATTTAAAATGACATAAATTAATGTTGTACTAGAACCCAAGAAGCCTAACCTCTAGAGTCAGGTAACTCTCAACACACAAAACTACTATCCATATGTCCATTTCCCAATAGGGAAAACAAGGGTTTAAACAACTTGACACTTAATTAGCACAATATGACTCAGAACTAAAGAATAATATAATAAACCAATTACATCATTACTACATGACGCTATTAACAGACAATGAAATTTCAAGCAAGACCATATTTAAAATTAACTCAACATTACACCATTGAACAATTTAAACTGGAAAGCACTATAAGGTTTTCACTCTCTTTTAAATAAAAACCAAATATTATTCCATTCTAGAATTATAATTTTATCAAATATTTGTTGAACCATTACCATAATAACTTAATTCACAATAAATCTCTAATTTATTATTTATTTATTAAAATCAATGTGCCACAGGATAGTATATTACTAAATCATAAATTAACAAATTTATATTTAATAAGATAAAATAACTATAACTAATATTTAACTCAATATAATTAATTCTAGAATGTAATACCAATCATCATTTGTTTATTTACTAACATTACCATTATAACCTATTAATACTCTAATTTAATTCATTTAACAAACATACATCTACTAATTAAATTCTATTTTTAATAGAATATTTCAAATCTATTCTAACATAACTATGAGTTCACCAAATTTTATTCCTAAAGAGTTGATAAAAAAATCTAGTTAACAATTTACTAACTCAAAGTGATATTCACTTAAGCAAAGTTTACCAAACATTCATGGAGTATCTATTAGCAACTTTCTAAATAAACTCATTTGCCAAGCCTCCTATTCCATTTCAAGAGACTATTGCTAAAATTTCTTCATAAGGAAAGAAACAATAATAATGTAATTATATTTGAGAGTCTTTAAATTTAGAGAAAATAAATTGGAAGAAGACTTCTGAGGTTGTGAACAAACAAATGGAGAATGGTATTCTAGAAGAAAGCCATGACAATACAGATTTAGAGATGGCGAATGAAACCAATATAATTTTTTAGAGATTCAAGAATTTAACAGAGAAATTAGAGGTTTTCAAATTGTCTAGCAGAGGAGGAGAAAATTGTAGAAGATTCAGGAAGAGAAATGACCCCAAGAAATACTAATTTCAAGCAAGATACATGATTTAATATCCTTTATTATTATTATTATTTTGTTTTATTGACTGGAATAGCCCAGCCAAACACCGTACGACATCCAAGGAGGAGATTCGAAATAAATTTTCAAAAAAAATAATGCTAGATTTGTCTTAAGTCACTCCATATGGTCAGATGTACGGCTGCTTAGGAGATGATGGCAAGGTTAAAAGTAATATAGAAATTTAACATCAGATATAAGTCTATAATCGCAGTCTTAGTGGATTCTTTAGGCAAATCATATTCAAAAAAATAGGAGATGTGGTTGTACGGTAGCACTAGCAAGAGTTGTTTGCAGTTTGATAAAAAAATTAAACAGCATCGACCCAAAACAATCTTAATGAGCTCTTCTAGAACAAAGAAAGAGTGGTGATGAGATTGGCCATATGATGGCATGCTGAGGTAGAGGTAAAAAAGAAAGTGTTAATGATATCTTTGGCATTAACAATTCCATAGAGCCATCACTAGTTTTAAATTCTCAATTTCTGGCAATGGATTTTGATATACAAACACTGGATAAGCAGAATAATGGTATCGAAAGCAGAAAGATAGGTAAGGATATAGAAAGAGATTTGAATAGAGCAAATTCTCACAAACTTCAGGTGACCAACAACTATCATGCTCAAGGTTACAAAGAACTTTAGTTTTAGATGGCGATAGGAAAACAAGAATTCTACTGGATTAAAGAAACAGGTTCAAGAAATTTAATAGAGAACATAAACTATTTTTTATCAAATTTGCACAAAAATACAAGTTGCATACCCAAACTTCTATCCAATCTTCAAAATCTCTTCAAGTTCCCCACTTCTTCAGCTTCCTGAACAATTTTTCTAAACTTCTCTCTTCTTTTTCTCAAAATGACTTCCCCACAAAATAACCCCCTGAGAGACAAAAATAGGCAAATAACATAATTCCCACTACCAAAATCCATAACCGAATCCCACTAACTTCCCAAAATTGAAAACAATTAATTTTTTTCTTTTCAGAGAGATTCTCCAAGTCTGGAATCTTGTATGACAACTCACATGTAATAAATTATTAACTAATATTATTTTTCAAATTACCATATACTATTTTAATAAAACAATATTAAATACTTATGATACAAATCTTATTAAAATCATTAAAATAATTAATTTAATCTTTATTAAAAATTACTTAAATAATATTCCAAATCTCATTAATAATTTACGACTAAGAAAATACCATTATATTTGACTTATTGATAACATGATTATTATAATAATAAATTCATTAATGCATTTCCAAAATACACATTGGCTTATAAGAAAAACTTGACAATCACTCTACATACCACATGATGACGAAATCTGAGGTAAGAATCCCAGAGCGACATCAAGACCCATGACACAAACTAAAAATAGGAACTAACCTAGGGAAACCCTATGTTATCTCCCATCAACATTTTCCATTGGAGCAAGGGGATGCTTAGACCTGCTATGTCAGGTGGAGTTGATGCCCAGTACCTGCACCCTGCATCAAAATTATAGGTTGTACACGAACATATACATATATATCAAACACACCAAATTAGGGAATCGTAGCATAGTAGGGTACTCGAAACAAGTAATACTACACTGTCCCTGCTCTTAATCATAAATAGAAACACAAACATCTCTAACTAACAATCAGATAACATTCAACCACATAAAGCAAGGTATCAATAGTCTGCATAATTAATTAACCATCAACCAACCATGTCTAAACACAACATAAACTGTAATCTCGATAATGTCATCATACTAGTCATAACACATGTTAGTAATCTCATCAGTCAACCTTAGTCCATCATGAACATAACTCAAATGTCTGAAAACTATCTAAATGTAATAGAAAAACTATCAACTATCACAAGCCAAAAATGAGGGGCATTACAAAGTTACTTTGTCATAGATGTTATAATAGTTATAATTTCTACTTAGGAGACTAATGGTTTAAATTCATGTGAAGTCAATGTAAATTTACTATATTATTTACTATTCTTAGAAGATACTCTATGAATTGGGTGTAGTGCCCCCTCATCGTTGACTTGTGATAGCGGTGGCTCTGCATTGCCCTTTATCAATCAGAGACAGTTGCTAGTTGTTCATTGCATTGATTTAGTTCCTAGACAGTTGATTAGTAGGTTATGATTTATGTTTATTTTAATGAACTATGTTTGATTGATAAAATTAGATAGGTGTTATGAGTTTATGATGGCACTACTATTATTTCAGTTATGATGCAAATTAGTATCATCATGTGTCATTCGAATTGTGATGGTTGAATTCAGATAAAAGTTGTTATGATATTGTTTCAAGAGCAGAGACGGTGTAGTACTACTCACTTTGAGTACCCTACTATGCCGCAATTCTCTGACTCTCTATGTGTGTTGACATATATGTGTTTGATTTTATACAACCAATTTCTCGGATGTAGGCTGCAGGTATCGAACCTCAACTCCACCTGATATAACAGGTTCGAGCAGGTTCTTACACCAATGGGTATCAATGATGGGAGATAATGCGAGGTCTATTCCACTAGGTCATTCCTTGCATTCTGTTGTAGTCTCGAGTCATGTTGTGATGCTTGGTCCTTGCCATTCATGTTTGGTAATCTCATGTTGTGGTGTATAGTCGAGTTGGGTTATTTATGCTCTTGTGTGTCGTTAGAAAATACTTTAATGAATTATTATTAAATAATAATGCTTCTTTGATGATTATTGGATAATATTTGCCTGGCTTAGAACTTAAATTAAATCCTTGGTTTAATTTTAAAATAGACTAGAGTCAATTATCTATTGTCCAAGAGTATTTATGTCATTAATTTGGAGTTATGGGTTATTAATTTATAATTGGTGGAGAATAATTTTGATATGCGAAATAAATGCCTTGAGTTGTCAAATATGAAATCTCTAATTTGTGGAATCTCCATTATTAGTAAAATTTTGAATTTCTTAGAGGAGTGGGTTGTGGGGTAATGGATGCATGTCTGCATCTGTTTCATTAGTTGAATCATTTTTATAAAGGGAGAAAAAAATCTTGTGGGGGGGAGTTGGAAAAATTGGGAGGTGGGACTAGAATCCAGGTATGCAATTTGTCTCTCTCTGTAAAAATTTGCAGTGGATGTAACTTTAATTTGAAATTTATTGCTGCATTGTGTGTGAAACTTGCATGTTTCTGTAACTTAGAATTTATTTATCGTTGTGTGCACTATGTGGTTGAATGTTGCTCCTACCTTTGTGGTTTCCTCTGATAAGCATTCTACCGGGTTAGCCTTTGCTAATCTCTCTTGAATTCATATGCCATCCTCTGTAACCCTGTATCTTGATTTCAACTCTGTGAAATAAATGACTCAATGTGAAGTTTTTACCAATCTCTTGACCCTGTAGTGCTTGCATATTTAACCTCATATTTTATCTCTCAGACTAAAGTTGATGCCCAGTAAGAAGTGTTTGGTCTTTGCATATAATATCCTTGCAACCTGTCAGTGCCTGTAACCATGTATTCTGTGTTCTACCTATGTAACCCAGATGGAAATCTTGTATCTCCAACACTACCCCCACCAAAAATGTACCATGCAAGCATGTCTGGGATTCCAACCAAATCATGTGTAGTTTTATTCATAATTGCCTTCATTTCTGCTTTAAAATTTCTTGATGACTGTAAGACATCCATGTATTCCTTTCCATGCTATGGTTATACACTCAGCTTGAAACAATTAGAAGGTTTGATTCATTTTGATCCTGGCATTCGCTTGGAAAAAGGCTAGGAATGTGTGAACTCTTATAGAAGTTTTCCATTTCTTTCTGTCAACCAGCTTGTAACTCTCCTTGCTTTCCACTGTCACTATTAGTTAGGTTTTGTTTAATCTTAAGTGAATGCTTAGAAAACTGTGGGTTTGGCAAGTCTTTTGGTAATTGAGGTTTGGGCGGTTTTGACTTGCGATGTTAACCTAGAGTGTATGGTGAACTTTCTAAACCATTTCTGTGTTAGACCCATGAGCTTAGCAATGGCGTGTGTTTAGTAAATTAGTATTCATTAGACTTTTGTCACTTGCACTTGGTCACTGCCATCATTATAGTACAGTTGTGGTTGGCTTCTTAGCAATATGTATGCGGGTCTAAGGTCTGTGTTAGGTTCTAAGTTAGTAGCTCGGAGGAGAATCACATTTTCTTAGTGGTTGTTTTAGATGTTGCTGTCGTTGTTTTGTTTGGATTGTAGTCATGATATCTCCGTGGGATACTCTGGTTTTATTGATAACGTTGATGAAGTTTAGGAGTTGTATCTATCCACTTATGCATGTATTTTGTCATCGATTATTAATGGGAGCACTGTAATCCATGGTTGTAGCCAAAACTTTGTAGCAGTTGTTGCAATGGTTAGTCGAAAATGTGTGGCAATGAAGGGTTTATACCTTAGCACCGTGCTATCGTCGTAGAAGTCTTAGAATCAGTCGATGCTAATAGTGTATTCAAGTCTGGTTTTAGTCATTGTCGGTAATTGAGATCGCTTAGCTGGCAAAGTTGACCATAGTGTGTGATAGGTATCTCTTTTGGTAGATTGTTCTTTTAAGTTTTGAAGTCATAGAAAATCTCAGGGTTTTTGATGCCTTAGCCAAGTAAATGTTAGTTGTTGTCGTTTTATTGTAATTGTAGTGTGGCAGATAACTTTGGGAACTCATGTGGATTAAATATGTCCTTAAAGATTACTTTTAGTCGTCGCCATTAGGAGTTGTTCTTATGTATCATTTTGAATATCAGAGATATGGTGATGGTGGCCATCGTAATGTGGTGTTAGTGGATCTATTAGTGGACGTCTTATACTTGTGGGTTTTATCAGAAATTGCTTATAGGTATGATGTTAGAGGATAAGAAACGTTGGATCTTTTGCATGTATATGATTACGTTTGTGGCAATGTTAGTTAGCAAGTTAAGTGTTTAGGAAAGTATTTAATATTTTGATGCTTGTTGAAATTTGTAATAGGTTGGAAATTATGCGTATTCAAGTATAAGGGTAGCTTTTGCTTTTAGAATTGTTAGGAATCAGTTTTAAGGGAATGTATATGCTTACCGATGTCTTAGTAGAAATTTTAGATGCCTATTTTGTTAATTTATGTCTCTAGTGAGAATCATAAGATACCTATAGTTATGGTTTTAGGAGTTGGAAACTATTGGAATAAGAAAAATGTATTTATGCATAGTTTAAACATTATTTAAAAGGTACTAGTCCTTGTAATTGTGTGATTATTGGGTTCTTGAAATACATTTGTTTCTATTTTAGCAAGACTATGCTTATTTTTGTAGTAGTTGTTCCTATTAGGGAAAATCTATAGTAAACTTATTTATTCTTGATTAGTCTCATTCTTATCCTACTAATTGTTTCATTGGTACAATGTCATGGAAGATTGTTGATTGTAAAACCTATTAACTTCATGACGCCTTTAAGTCCTTAGAAGTGTATGCACATCTCTAAAAACAAGCAAAAACATTAGTTAGTATATTTCTCCGAATTTATATTAGGAGATGTCTTATTTGATCTAACTCTTTTACTTAAAAGGAAGGTTCTTTTGCTTACGAGGTAATTTTTAAGCTAGTTCTCTAATTATATCTAAGAACTGAATTTATTTTAGGCATTAAGGAAATAATTATAGTTAGCAACAATATAGTCTTATTTTGCTACGTAAATTTCTTAGTCTTAGATAAGAAAAGGTTATCTAGCTATGTTTAATTAGTTGAGTTTTATAACCATACTTGTCTTTAAATCCTTGTGTTCTTTTGGGAAAAGAATTAATTTTGTTGTGGAAGTTCTTTTTATAGTTGTTGGAAATTGGAAAAAGTTAGACAAATATGTTTTGTTTAAAGGTAGCTATATGTATTTAAAATAGATGTGATCACCGAAAGTTGTATACTTAATCAAATTTTCCTTAGTGGGAAGGATTATTAATGAAGCTTAGAAGGAAAATTCTTGTTGACTGTTAGGAGATGGTAGTCATTAAGAAATGAGTTAGGAGGCTGATTTTGAATTAGAAGGGAAATTATCCTGTAAGCTTGTATGTTATTAGAAATAAGTTAAAATCTCTTAAGTTGTTTTCATGATTGAACTAGGAGCTCATTGAATTGCGTATGCGTGATATGCCTCCTTGTCATATCTTTATGTTGCTTAGATCATGATGTTAGTTTGGTCTATGTTTGGCTTAATTTTGATGTGGGAACCTTGAGGGGGTTCATGTGTACTTGGTAATAAGGAGCAAAATGTAGTCTTTATCAGATATTGGTCACCTTATCATTGTTCTGTACCTAACTCCAGAGGTGAAGTTCTTGGTTTGCTTCAAATTATGGCATATCATTGTATTGGTTCCACTGGATTTTCGTATCTTGTAATGAATGGGGAATGGCCTTGGATATTGTACTTGGTTTTGAAATGGTATTGATTCAAATTTTGATGGAATTTTAAAGAATTTATTGTTGTGGCCTAGAGAAGGGCGTAAGTTATGGCTCAGATCTAATTTATGAACTTTTACCTGCATGTTGTGGCATGTATGTTTGACCAGGGAACGCTAAGGGAGTGGCTTTCATGGTGGGGCCGGTGCCTAGTGAGAGGTTGCCTAGGTAACCCCATGGAAGTTGTAAGCATGTGGAAAACTTAATAATTTAATCAAAGGGTTGGGGTAATAAAACACTTAACAAGGTAAGTAAGACACCTCACCCATGCCTTGAGTGCTCTCACAGGCTAAGGATGGGATGAGAAGGCCTGGTTGGCAAGGCTGACCTCCTTGTCTCCATGAGAGGACCTGCCGGCTTAGCATGTGTCACCCTATGGGGCCGGTGCCTAAAGAGAAGCTGCCAGGGTAACCATAGATGGGGGTCAGCTTCTGGTGATTGATAGCCTAGGTAACCCATGCTAGGACCATGCGATGACACTCTCCTTATGTAGTTTGGTTGTTTCTTCTTGGTTGTGCCTCTGGAGTGATGTCTGGTCTTGTGCAGCTTTGTTGGTATGGTCGGTTGTGTCAAGTCAATTGTCATTCTTTTATTTTTGGATGTTGTTTCTTGGCTTAGTGGAATCCTCGTCGTTATCTCCTAGCTCAGAGGGGTGGACCTCAGGGTTCCACATGGTTGGGTGGCAGAGCTATCCATTAGCTTTTTTGGAGTTTTGGTTCGAGTCCTGAGTAGAGGTGTTCCAGTTCCAGATTGCTTCCCACCTTCGATGGTGTTGTATACCTTCATATGCATTCTTTTGTAAACTGACGTGATCAATCTTGTAATCTTGTATTGTAACGTTGTATTTTATCTATCTTGCTAATGTAAAAGTGGACCTTACCTGTAATAGCAGTTTTATGTATATCACTTGTGTGGTTTTAACTTTATTTTCACTGATGTAGTTATGTGCCCCTAGAGGTGTTAGCTATTCATTTTATTTAATGTTGTTAATAGTATAATTATATTTTATGATTAATGCATTTTCTTGCTTCAAAAAAAAAAATTCTGGAATTTTTGCTCTTGTTCGTCTAACTCTCCAGGGTTGCATGATAGGGCATTACATTTGGTATCAGAACCAGGTTTAAACACTGGGTACTCTAGTTACAATGGAGCCCATTATGTGACCTAGTGCTTAAACTTTGTAGATTAACTGTATTCCAGGTTACAACACTAAGACCTCTAGATTGTTGTGGTTGCCCTAGGTTAAATAATTTTCTCGTTGTAGTAAGTTGGTAATAGTATCCTCCACCTGTTTGCATTAGTATGGAAGTTGATAAGTTTATAGACTTGCTCTTTAAGAAATGAATGCTTTATGCTACTATGTGTCTGCGATGGTCTTTCTCCTTCTTCTCTTAAAATGTGATGTTACATCTAACAATATGTTCTCCCTGAATGTTAATGCATCTAATCATCTAGTGGTATCATGCATCATGAGTTGTGTGGTTATGTGATGTTGACATCTTTACATGGTTTCTTGTAAATCTATATCTAACCCTAGATGGTCATGACCTCTTATGGAAGAATTGTTGTAAATTATGGAAGTTATCATTATATAAGTCTGTGTAAGAACTGTATGTAGGAGATCAAGGAGAGCTTGTGTCAGGCTTACGAAATTAGGTATGAGATAATGTAAGTCAATTATAGTTTGAATTATTTCTGTATGTGATATCATATATTCCTGTTATATCTTCGTGTATAAGGAAGCAATTGCATATTTTCGTAGTTTAGTGGAAAGAAATTGTATTGTAATAAAGATAGAAGTTGTTTAGATAAGAAGATGTAGTTAACATAATTGTTTGAGTGTTGGTGTACATTCTCTAACACATTCTGGATCTTGTGTCCTTGAATGTTGTGAAGCAGATACTCCCTTTTTGTGGCCAAAATTAGTCACATCGTGATGTGAAATTGTTGTAATTTGGTTGTTTTGAAATTTTGACAGTTGTTTCATGTGTTGTGAGGGGTTAACAGTGAGTTTTCTTTCTTTGAACCTTCTTATGTCAGGAATGGTCACCAAGAATCTTTTCCTTATTCTTGAATTATTGAAATTGTCGGCACTTTGTGACTTAAAGTTGAATTTGATTGTTTTCCATGTGGGTTTGCATTTATTTTTAAATTTTCTATGGTGGAGATTCCAAATTGTTTGAGTCTGTTGGCCCCATTATGTGGTAAGTGTTGTTTCTATCATGTTCATTTCGAACCTCTGATAGTATGTTCAAGGGAGGACTTCGCGAAGAATTGCACTTTGCATGGTTGGTAATTAGTGAAAACAATATATAAGATGAATCTTTCAGTAGTTTTATGTGGCTGCAATTATTTTGATTATATGAGATTGCTGAAGAAAGTGAAATTGGTTATAAGTAGATCGCAGGATGTGCCATAAAGGTAAAGGATAGATGATCCTCTTGCCATTTATTGAAAAGTAGTGCTTGTTTTATGAACCATTGTTTAATATAGTTGAGAATGTTGGCAATGGAATATGGCAATATTAATATATTATGTTTCTGCCCTAGTCTGTGACTTCCAAGAGTAAGTCAAGTTTTAGGGGGGGAGGATGTAGTGCCCCCTCGTCATTGACTTATGATAGCGGTGGTTCTGCATTGCCCTCTATTAATTGGAGACAGTTGCTAGTTGTTCATTGCATTGATTCAGTTCCTAGACAATTGATTAGTAGGTTATGATTTATGTTTATTTTAATGAACTATGTTTGACTGATAAAATTAGACAGGTGTTATGAGTTTATGATGGCACTGCTATTATTTCAGTTATGATGCAAATTAGTACCATCATGTGTCATTTGAATTGTGGTGGTTGAATTTAGATAAAAGTTGTTATGATATTGTTTCAAGAGTAGAGACGGTGTACTACTACTCGCTTCGAGGACCCTACTATGCCGCAATTCTCTGACTCTCTATGTGTGTTGACATATATGTGTTTGATTTTATACAACCAATTGCTCGGATGTAGGCTGCAGGTACTGAACCTCGACTCCACCTAATATAACAGGATCGAGCGGGTTCTTACACCAATGGGTATCAATGATGGGAGATAATGTGAGGTCTATTCCACTAGGTCAGTCCTTGTATTCTATTGTAGTCTCGAGTCACGTTGTGATGCTTGGTCCTTGCCTTTCATGTTTGGTAATCTCGTGTTGTGGTGTATAGTCGAGTTAGGTTATTTATGCTCTTGTGTGTGGTTAGAAAATACTTTAATGAATTATTATTAAATAATAATTCTTCTTTGATGATTATTAGATAATATTTGCCTGGCTTAGAACTTGGATTAATTCCTTGGTTTGATTTTAAAATAGACTAGAGTCAATTATTTGTTGTGCAAGAGTATTTATGTCATTAATTTGGAGTTATGGGTTATTAATTTATAATTGGTGGAGAATAATTTTGATATGCGAAATAAGTGCCTTGAGTTGTCAAATATGAAATCTTTGATTTGTAGAATCTCCATTATTAGAAAATTTTTGAATTTCTCAGAGGAATGGGTTGTGGGGTAACAGATGCATGTCTGCATCTGTTTCATGAGTTGAATCATTTTTATAAAGGGAGAAAAAAATCTTGTGGGGGGGAGTTGGAAAAATTGGGAGGTGGGACTAGAATCTAGGTATGCAATTTGTCTCTCTCTATAAAAATTTGTAGTGGATGTAACTTTAATTTGAAATTTATTGCTGCATTGTGTGTGAAACTTGCATGTTTCTGTAACTTAGAATTTATTTATCGTTGTGTGCCCTATGTGGTCGAATGTTGCTCCTACCTCTGTGGTTTCCTCCAAGAAGTATTCTACTGGGTTAGCCTTTTCTAATCTCTCTTGAATTCATATGCCATCCTCTGTAACCCTGTATCTTGATTTCAACTCTGTGAAATAAATAACTCAATGTGAAGTTTTTACCAATCTCTTGACCCTGTAGTGCTTGCATATTTAACCTCATATTTTATCTCTCAGATTGAATTTGATGCCCAGTAAGAAGTGTTTGGTCTTTGCATATAATCTCCTTGCAACCTGTCAGTACCTGTAACCATGTATTCTGTGTTCTACCTGTGTAACCCAAATGGAAATCTTGTATCTCCAACACTACCCCCACCAAAAATGTACCATGCAAGCATGTCTGGGATTCCAACCGAATCATGTGTAGTTTTATTCATAATTGCCTTCATTTCTGCTTTAAAATTTCTTGATGACTGTAAGACATCCATGTATTCCTTTCCTTGCTATGGTTATAAACTCAGCTTGAAGCAATTAGAAGGTTTAATTTGTTTTGATCTTGGTATTCGCATGGAAAAAGGCTAGGAATGTGTGAACTCTTATAGGAGTTTTCCATTTCTTTCTGTCGGCCAGCTTGCAACTCTCCTTGCTTTCCACTGTCACTGTTAGTTAGGTTTTGTTTAATCTTAAGTGAATGCTTAGAAAACTGTGGGTTTGGTGAGTCTTTTGGTAATTGAGGTTTGGACAGTTTTGACTTGTGATGTTAACCTAGAGTGTATGGTGAACTTTCTAAAGCATTTCTATGTTAGACCCACAAGCTTAGCAATGGCGTGTGTTTAGTAAATTAGTATTCATTAGACTTTTGTCACTTGCACTTGGTCACTGCCATCATTATAGTACAGTTGTGGTTGGCTTCTTAGCAATGTGTATGCGGGTCTAAGGTTTGTGTTAGGTTCTAAGTTAGTAGCTTGGAGGAGAATCACATTTGCTTAGTGGTTGTTTTAGATGTTGCCGTCGTTGTTTTGTTTAGACTGTAGTCATGATATCTCCGTGGGATACTCTAGTTTTATTGATAACATCGATGAAGTTTAGGAGTCAGTTGTATCTATTGTCTTATGCATGTATTTTGTCATTGATTATTAATGTGAGCACCATAATCCATGGTTGTAGCCAAAACTTTGTAGCAGTTGTTGCAATGGTTAGTCAAAAATGTGTGGCAACGAAGGGTTTATACCTTAGCACTGTGCTGTCATCATAAAAGTCTTAGAGTCGGTCGATGCTAACAGTGTATTCAAGTCTGGTTTTAGTTGTTATTGGTAATTGAGGTTGCTTAGCTAGCAGAGTTGACCGTAGTGTGTGATAGGTATCTCTTTTGGTAGATTGTTCTTTTAAGTTTTGAAGTTGTAGAAAACATCGGGGTTTTCAATGCCTTAGCCAAGTAAATGTTAGTTGTTGTCGTTTTATTATAATTGTAGTGTGGCAGATAACTTTGGGAACTCATGTGGATGAAATATGTCCTTAAAGATTACTTTTAGTCGTCACCATTAGGAGTTGTTCTTGTGTATCATTTTGAATATCGAAGATATGGTGATGGTGGTCATCATAATGCGGTGTTAGTGGATCTATTAGTGGATGTCTTATACTTGTGGGTTTTATCAGAAATTGCTTATAGGTATGATGTTAGAGGATAAGAAATGTTGGATCTTTTGCATGTATATGATTACATTTGTGGCAATGTTAGTTAGCAAGTTAAGTGTTTAGGAAAGTATTTAATGTTTTGATGCTTGTTGAAATTTGTAATAGGTTGGAAATTATGTGTATTAAAGTATAGGGGTAGCTTTTGCTTTTGGAATTGTTAGGAATCAGTTTTAAGGGAATGTATATGCTTACCGATGTCTTACTAGAAATTTTAGATGCCTATTTTGTTAATTTATGTCTCTAGTGAGAATCATAAGATACCTATAGTTATGGTTTTAGGAGTTGGAAACTATTGGAATAAGAAAAATGTATTTATGCATAGTTTAAACATTATTTAAAAGGTACTAGTCCTTGTAATTATGTGATTATTGGGTTCTTGAAATACATTTGTTTCTATTTTAGCAAGATTATGCTTATTTTTGTAGTAGTTATTCCTGTTAGGGAAAATCTATAGTAAACTTATTTATTCTTGATTAGTCTCATTCTTATCCTACTAATTGTTTCATTGGTACAATGTCATGGAAGATTGTTGATTGTAAAACCTATTAACTTCATGACACCTTTAAGTCCTTAGAAGTGTATGCACATCTCTGAAAACAAGTAAAAGTATTAGTTAGTATATTGCTTCAAATTTATATTAGGAGATGTCTTATTTGATCTAACTCTTTTATTTAAAAAGGAAGGTTCTTTTGCTTACGAGGTAATTTTTAAGCTAGTTCTCTAATTATATCTAAGAACTGAATTTATTTTAGGCATTATGGAAATAATTATAGTTAGCAACAATATAGTCTTATTTTGCTACATAAATTTATTCTTAGTCTTAGATACGAAAAGGTTATCTAGCTATGTTTAATTAGTTGAGATTTATAACCATACTTGTCTTTAAATCCTTGTGTTCTTTTGGGAAAAGAATTAATTTTTTTGTGGAAGTTCTTTTTATATTTGTTGGAAATTGGAAAAAGTTAGACAAATATGTTTTGTTTATAGGAAGCTATATGTATTTACAATAGATGTGATCACTGAAAGTTGTATACTTAATCAAATTTGCCTTAGTGGGAAGGATTATTAATGAAGCTTAGAAGGAAAATTCTTGTTGACTTTTAGACTATGGTATGTTAGGAGATGGTAGTCATTAAGAAATGAGTTACGAGGTTGATTTTGAATTAGAAGGGAAATTATCCCGTAAGCTTGTATGTTATCTGAAATAAGTTAAAATCTCTTAAGTTGTTTTCATGATTGAACTAGGAGCTCATTGAATTGTGTATGCGTGATATGCCTCCTTGTTGTATCTTTATGTTGCTTGGATCATGATGTTAGTTTGTTCTATGTTCAGGTTAATTTTGATGTGGGAACCTTGAGGGGGTATCATGTGTACTTGGTAATAAGGCACAAAACGTAGTCCTTGCCGAATATTGCTCACCTTATCATTGTTCTATACCTAACTCCAGAGGCGAAGTTCTTGGTTTGCTTCAAATTATGGCATGTCATTGTATTGGTTCCACTAGATTTTCATATCTTGTAATGAATGGGGAATGGCCTTGGATATTGTACTTGGTTTCGAAATGGTATTGATTCAAATTTTGATGGGATTTTAAGGAATTTATTATTGTGGCCTAGAGAAGGGCGTAAGTTATGGCTCGGATCTAATTTGTGAATTTTTACTTGCATGTTGTGGCATGTATGTTTGACCAGGGAAAGCTAAGGGAGTGGATTTCATGGTGGGGCTGGTGCCTAGTGAGAGGTTGCCTGGGTAACCCCATGGAAGTTGTAAGCATATGGAAAACTTAATAATTTAATTAAAGGGTTGGGGTAATAAAACACTTAACAAGATAAGTAAGACACCTCACCCATGCCTTGAGTGCTCTCATAGGCTAAGGATGGGATGAGAAGGCCTGGTTGGCAAGGCTGACCTCCTTGTCTCCATGAGAGGACCTGTCGGCTCCACATGTGTCACTCTATGGGGCTGGTGCCTAGAGAGAGGCTGCCAGGGTAACGATAGATGGGGGCCGGCTTCTGGTGATTGATAGCCTAGGTAACCCATGCTAGGACCATGCGATGACACTCTCCTTATGCAGTTTAGTTGTTTCTTATTGGTTGTGCCTCTAGAGTGATGTCTGGTCTTGTGTTGCTTTGTTGGTATGGTCGATTGTGTTAAGTCAATTGTCGTTCTTTTATTTTTGGATGTTGTTTCTTGGCTTAGTGGAATCCTCGTCATTATCTCCTAGCTCGGAGGGGTGGACCTCAAGGTTCCACATGGTTGGGTGGCAGAGCTATCCATTGGCCTTTTTGGAGTTTCAGTTTGAGTCCTGAGAAGAGGTGTTCCAGTTCCAGATTGCTTCCCACCTTCGGTGGTGTTGTATACCTTCTTATGCATTCTTTTGTAAACTGATGTGATTGGTCTTGTAATCTTGTATTGTAACATTGTATTTTATCTATCTTGCTAATGTAAAAGTGGACCTTACCTGTAATAGCAGTTTTATGTATATCACTTGTGTGGTTTTAACTTTATTTTCATTGATGTAGTTATGTGCCCCTAGAGGTGTTAGCTATTCATTTTATTTAATGTTGTTAATAGTATAATTATATTTTATGATTAATGCATTTTCTTGCTTCAAAAAAAAATATTTCTGGAATTTTTTCTCTTGTTAGTCTAACTCTCTAGGGTTGCATGATGGGGCATTACATTGGGTATGGGATTTTTATAGCATACGATGGTTTTGGTAAAACCATTTTTTGTTTTTACCCTTTTTGTGCCTATATATTGGGAGTATGAGATAGTGGATTTGAGAAAATTATTTTCATAGGTACATAGGAGTTGTTGGATTTTTTCCTGAATTCAGACTTGTACTGTGTTGATATTGTATTATGTGGATTGAAGAATAATACATACATGTCCTCTTTTCTCTAGTGGAGTTTTTTTATTGAAAGGGTTTCTCCACATAAATTCTTTGTTATGTGATGATCTTATGTGGTTTTTTGATTTCTTATGTTGCTTATTTTTATGTCATAAATCTAATTTTGGTATTCTACAATTAAGAACATTTGGTTTAATGGGTTTTCAATGAACATGAAGTCTTAATTTCATATTTGCATACAAATTTCAGATTTCCATTTTGTAGTAATTTACCTTTCTTTTCAACATTCTTTTCTTCTACTTCAACATTTGTAGTTTTAGGTTTGGCTTTACTCCATATGTGAAATATTTTCCAATCTCTTATAATGTATAAATATATATATTTCTTAAGGTTATGATATTGAGGTTGCGATTATTTTCTTAATCCCTCTTATATATCTATTTATGAATGATGCAAATGCCTTTTATTCAATTATAATTATACTTAAGTATGAATGATAGTGAGTATTACGCTTCATGTTTCTCTTCTACAAGACAAAGATTAACCTTCTATAGAGAAAAAAAGCATAAGAGAGATTTGCAGAATAAAATGGATGCAATTAATGAAAAAGAATAATGAATTACACGTGACAACTTGCTTTTAGATTTGTAAGTTAAATAAAACCCTAATATGACTTAATAATAACCTAAGACTAAAAATAATCCTTAAGTAAACTTATTAAAGTGTAATTAAATATTTAATTACACCAACACCCCCCATAAGTGCAACTTAGGGAGAAATAAAAGACATACAACTAATGCAAGAATGGGTCCCAACTACAAGGCCATATTAGGTACCCATGAACAACAAGAATATCTCATAAGGTGGAGAAAAGGAGAAAAACCATGTGGGAAAAACCCCTCTCCAAAAGAGAGAAAAAACATGCAAAAAACATGCAAATAAATATGTACAAGTCATGGAAGAAGGTCTCCAACTAAGACCCCCCAAGAACTGAATCCATCACAAGAATACAATCATGAGCCCCCCCCCACAAGAGGGAAAGATAGAGGCAATAAGATCCTTCAACACTATAGAATCTCCAGAAGTAGAAGAGGATGCTTGAACATGAATGCAAAAGCCAATACACTTATGGAAAATCACATGTCTTCCCTTAGAAATAAATAGAACAACTTGTGAATACTGAAGAGTCTCTAAAGATTGGATGAGTGTCCACATGCCAAAATCTGAAGATGCCACAACAAAGTCAGGAACAACCTGTTGAATCCATGAAGATGACAACTAAGGACAAAATGGAACCTCTAAATTAGGTGTCTCCAAAGATAGAATATGATTGACAAGAGTAGTGCCATGACTGTCAGCAAAGAGGGACTGCAAGCCCTCAAGAGTATCATCATCCTGCTCATCCAAAGACACATCAATCTTAATAGAAACAGGATGTGGAGAAGAAGAACAAAGGGTATCATGATGTAAAAGTGAATCAATAGAAAGAATACCAAGATTTAAATACACAAACTTCTCCTTAGAAGTAATATTCACACAAGAAGTGTGATCAACAGTCAAAGGATCAGAACCATCATCTAGAGAAAAAATAGAAGAGGTATATAACTGAGATGCATGATCAACCACCCCAGTAGAAGAATCTATGTGGCTCCAAATATCTAATGATAACTAGATCAGGTGTGAATTCTACAATTTTCTCTGCACCACTATAAGTAATATGATAGATGGAAAGTAGATTATGTGATAAGGAAGGCACACACAATACATCACAAAAAGTCCCCCTCCAATATCAATAGATCCCTTTCCTATCACCTTCATGTAATTATTATTACCCATGAGGATTGGTGGCATATCACAAGGCTCAAAAATAGAAAACATAGACAAAGTGGAAGCCATGTGGTGAGAGGCTTCTAAATCAATAAGCCATTTACCTGATCCATGAGATGTAGTGGAGAAAAGTGCCTTACCTTTCAATTTGTCATCTCCATTAGCAATATTAGGATGGCTTGTCTCAATAGATCCTGACTGATGTGATGAAGGAGTAGAAGAGGATGAACTAGAAATCAAAGTTGAAGGAGAACCAACACTAAGTTTATTAACAAGATTCTTCATCTCATCTATCTACTTGCAGTATAAAAAAATATCATCATGCACATGTTTCTTGCAATGGATGCATGTGGGTAGCTCCTTGGATTGCTCCTTTTTGTTGGATGAAGATGAAACAGGAGGTGTATGTGAAGTAGACTCCTTGCCTTGCTCACAGTGTTGGGGTTTTTGTTTCTTTTCCTTACCACTTCATGCCTTTTCATCTTTGGTACCTTGACTTGCAAGAAGTACCTGAGGCTTTTTAGACTTCAATGTGCCCATCTAAACCAATTTTTCCTACTCCCTGGTGAGTGATGTAGCAAAGTCATCAAGTGAAGGCATTATGAATTTATTTCCAAGAGCATCCATGGTAGCATAGAATGTGGAGACAAAAATAGAATAATTTGAACCAAGCTTAGCAAGTATGGAGAGAATCAACTGGGTGTCCTCTTTCTTAATACCATATTGTGTGAGCTACAACCTGAGGGATTTGAGTTTGGTTATGAAGTCTTTCTTAATACCATATTGTGTGAGCTACGATCTGTAGGATTCAGAACGATAAGCTCATTCTCCAACTGAAAACTCCTCAAAGTATCTTGCTTGCCAAACAAAATCTCTAATTGGGCCCATACTTCATTTGGTGTTGAGTAAGAATCAACATGAAAGAGTAGATTAGGTGAAATCAACTGACATAATGTACCAAAGGCCTCATCACACCTGTTAAACCATTTCCTTTTTTCAGCAGCCCCTATAGGTTGAGTTTATGAGCCCATAGAAAAGAGAGTATTTGCACAATAAAATGGATCCAATTAGTGAAAAAGAATAATGAATTACATGTGACAACTTGCTTTTATAGTTGCAAGTTAAATAAAACCCTAATATGACTTAATAATAACCTAAGAATAAAAATAATCCTTAAGTAAACTTATTAAAATGTAATTAAATATTTAATTACACCAACACATTCTAGCTTAGAACTATTTTTTGTTTCCTATACTTATGGTTTCTTATCCTTTTTACCTAAAATAGAATGTAGGCCTTGTTAGAACAAAGGATATAACCTTTTAATCCCATAGTTTATTTGATAGATCCCATTAATGCAATCTTTCCATGATTGATGTTCTTGCATGGTGTAGATTAATATGAGAACAAATATGAATATGAATATTAATGGTTTTTGCAACACTTGATTGGGCACATGTTTAAGGCTTTGGTCTTCATTCTAATTTTGTAAGTTTTGTTTTGTATTTTATAGTTCAAATGGAGAATCATAAAAATTATCTCTCAAGAACATGCATCATCCACCTAGTGAGTTCACTAATTGTAAATCCTTATCCCTCTATTTTAGTAGACCATACATAATCCTCATATTTATGTTCATCTATTTATACCTTAAATATGATGGCCAGTCCTAAGATTCAACTCTTTGTTGCCTAGAATTTTAATAGACCATTGCAATAGTGGCAATGGAATCTAATTCTAAAATCAACTTTAAAAGCATTACCTATTTTCTATGGACATAGCTCTATTTCTCTTGGTGATCATATCCAAGATGTAGCAAATCTATTCATTATTCACAATGTTATAGCTCAAGATGATGCTCATATGCTACTTGATTCATCTCTCAAGAGAAAAGAACTACACTAGTTCAAAAGATTGAAACCTACTTCCATTGCAAGATAGGATTAGTTAGGAGCTTCATTTGTTGATTTTTTTTAGAGAGAGTGAAAACAATAGTTCATTGATTTAGCATCGCACTACAATAAAGAGAGTTTCCATGGAGCACATGCACGATTTCAACTCTAGATTCAAGAACACATGGAAGAGTATCCCTACTAATGTTCATCCTTCACTAGTTTTTTAATTTTTTCTACTATTTGAAAAATCTAAGTTTAGAAAGTACAATAATGATCCAATTTTTAGGTAAATCTCTTCTTGAATTTTATGATCCAGTTGTTCAAGATGAAATAAATCTTGTACAAGCCAAAAGAATAATTGTATATATATAAAGTGATTGATTCCTTGAAAAAGTAACCTCCCTCAACCCATTCAATCGAGTTAGCTACAAATTTTTATCCCCTCCTCTCCTCTCACTAAGTCTATTGACCATAGTGAGATGATAGAAATTAGGAGTTTTATAGGAGAGTTATTTCATAAACTTGTGGAGTTTAAGAAGAAATTTTTGACCCAAATAGGAAAAAATTAATGGTTCAAGACCTCAAAGATAATAGTCTTCCCAATCTCATCCTACTAGAATCCTACATAGTTATGTCTAGCATGAACATAATCTTGAGTTCAATAATTTCAACACATGTGCCTTAGAAAGTCTAGAAACTAGAAAGTCAAAATTTGAGTAATAGTGGTAGATGATCAAGTTTTCTATAAATTTGATTTCATGGAAAGTTGCAATGACCTGAGTTAAATATCAAAAATCAACATCATGTGAAAGAGATTATTGCCATATGTTTAGTTGTTGTAAAAAATTACGTTAGTAATTGGCATAGAGAAGATATAAGATTAGGCATGTCTATGATCCCTTTGATTTTTACATTATTTAATAGTCTTTCTCATGAATTTTATGAGGAAACAAAGAGGGGAAAATGATTATGTTATACAATAGACAATGTTCCATTGCAAAGGGTTTACATAAATCCATATACCTTAATAATGACTACAAAAATTGACGACCTCTCAACTGTTATAAGGTTGGTAAGTGCTTGGATATAGATGAAGAATATTTCTCTTTCGAAGGAATAAATATGTCTAAAAAAATTCAAAGCACCCATGAAGGATGCCATCATTGGAGATAGTTCTAACAATGTGGATTAAACAAATGTCTTATTCCATTAGGAGAAGTAAAGAATAGAATTATTTTTATTATTTAATAGTGCTATAATCTTCTTGTCAAAGAGAATGTGGCTTTAGAATAAAGATTTGGCATTCATTTAGAGCCTCCTTTTAAGGATGTTGAAGAGAGGGGTAATTTTGAATAACATTTGAGTACAAAAGTGATGGATCTATTTGACATTCTTAGAGATGGACACATTGTTCTTCTTGAAGAGGATGATCATGTGCATGCCTAGTCAAATTACAACATTGAGGGTTCAAATTTGGGAGACAAACACTTATCATTCTACATCAGTTGAGGTTATCCAATGAGATTGGAGACTCTCTTGGGCTATATATTCATCTTTAAGCCAAAATTTGGTGTTTCCTATCTAGTAGTAACAATGAGATGTATCAGAAAGAAGAAAATCAATAACATCAAGTTATTAAGAATGGTTTATTATGAGCATTTATAAGTGTTTAAACTCTTAAACTATAATTCCTTAGTTTTTCACGCAAAGTCTTAGCCAAACAAACATTGAACTGACAATTTTTTTGTGTTTGCAAATGTGACATTTACATGTCACATTGCACTCACACACACACAAGGTGTCACAAAAAGCACAAAACCACCTAAAACAACATCGCCATTGCACTAAGAAAGGCGATACAAGAGGAAGACTTCACCCATCATGTGACAACTCACCATGATGACCAAGCGAGAGGTGGAACTCATTCCTGTTGGTGATGATTGTTAGTCATAACAACATGCATAAATGTTTACACAAAAAACCTTTATTATCTTGAAAAGTATGATCAATTTGGAATGAACTGATGACTCCAAGTATCTATGGATCAAGTCTTTATCATCTAACATTACTCAGAGGTTGATGTGATATATTGTTTCTCATTCATGGGTCTTACACTTCTTTGTTACAATGAACTGATGTCTACACATTTGTTCTACACCTGATTCCTATAAATCTCTTCACAAATAGAGTTAATCCTGCTATACTCTATAGGTAATGATGATCTTTGATAAGTTTGATCAATTCTTCTAATCATTAACTATAATTTGATTAATCTCACTTTTACACTATGAATCTACTCAAATAATGTGTTTATTAGTTAATATTTGCATGATTTAGGTTGTTATTTATGGTTCTTCGCATGATATTTTCAATATTACATGCATTAAGCTCAAAATATGCTACTGATGTTCAATTTTCTTTTGGATATCTACATATTTGTGTATTCTTCTTATCATTATCGATGTATTTGCAATTGTGGAGGTGATTGTAATGAAATTAAAGAAAATTGAAAAATGCTTTCTAAATTTAATGAACCTTTAGCTACTGATTCACATACATTCCAGATACTTTGATGAAGAGAAGAAATCAAACCATAATTTCACCAGGATCTGTTCCATAGGTAGGTATGGTTGATGCTAACTTCAAAGGAATAAGGAATGAAAACAACACATGCAGACTAATAAGCACTCCAAGGGATGCAGCTAATCAATGCATATATCTAGAATTCATCCATTGATTACTCAAGATTTATGATTATTTGTAATCAAAACAACTTCTATTTCATTAGGTATGCAAAAGACATGTACATTCACAATGAGCTTTGAAATTAGTCCTAAGAACCTCAACAATCTAACTTCAATTAATTCTCTCATAATCATACCAAGTGCACTCCATCTCCTTTTATAGAATAAGGAGAGGAGGTGGTTACAAAATGATCAAAGATCAAGATTTATCAATCCAAGTCCACGGTTAATATTCTCTCTTTGACTAGGTCAGTACTGGTAGACGTGGCACAAGTTGCCAGCTGGCAACCATTTGGTAGAACTTGATCATTTTTTTATCTGGTTTTGCATATGACTCTGTCATCATGCATATTTTCTTACTCTTTGTCCTCTTCATCTTCATCTTCGTCTTCATCTTCATCTTCTTCATTCACATCCTCTTCTTTATCTTCATCTTCATCTTCTCCACTATCATCTTCATCAACTCCAGGGTCATGTATTATATGCACACTAATCACTGCTCTAATGGATTCATACAGTTGCACTATTCTTTCTACTTCACCTCCATCCTAAATTTTGGTTTTTGCTACAACATGCTTGTGAGAATGAAACTGTGCCTGAAGAGCATTCCATTTTCTCTTCCTTCTATTTAACATCTCATTATATGTCTGTACTTTAGCTTTCATTCTCATGGCCTTATTTATCACATCTTCTGTCAAGTGATGAAGAGGGTCTTATGTTGCTTGCTTAAAAATTTTATGGAAGGCTTGGACAACAAAATCAGTATCTTGATTTTCTATTTTTCCTTCTACTTTGTCCTCCAGAGCCTCCAAGGTATTCATTTCTTCTACCATGAGATCGTGTATCTTAACACTTATGTGTTTGAGCTTGCTACTGTATCTCCTCAAGATATCACATTTAAATTTGGTATCTTCATACCAAATGCCTAGCAACTATGTAGTATTATTATCTACTTTTTAGTTATCCATAAGTATTTTTATGTCTATCCTTTTTATTTCTCCCAAGGCATCCAGATGTTTTTCTAACTTGAAGGACCTTCTCCCCACCTCATTTTGCAGATTACTACTTTACTCCTCAAATCACCAATAGAGTTCCAATTTGATAGGGAAGTTTTAACTACATTCTCTACTTCGAAAGCAAAAGAGACAAACCAATTATCCACTAGCGGATCCTTATGTTTCATGAGATCCAACCCTGTCATCTCATCTTGAGATATGATAGTCAGCGGGGTAGCTAGACTGAGTGGTGTTGCTTAGGAACAATTAACCCTTTAATGAGTGAATGTAATTGAGCAATGTGCTCTTTATGTTTCTTGTTCTTATCATTTTCTCTCTTTACTCTTTATGTCAAGGAATCAATAATATCTTTACCTTCTTGACCTTCTTGATCCTCATTGGCAAAACCTAAATCAATGTTTGTTATTTGAAACTCATCAAGGCCTATTTTTCCTTTTTCTTTATCTGCCATTGGTAAGGCTACTTGGGTTGTCCTCCTACCTATGCTAGGATCTCTTTTCATTGTAGATGTAGGCATTGCCTTTCTTCTAGGTTTCAACATGCTTGCAGTAAACAATGTGGAAACATCAAATTTAGGTACCTCATCTATCTATTGTAGATTTATCTCTTGTTGCAACTAGTATGGAACATCACCCCTGGGCCCTTGTTGGTCATTCTACTTGTTTTGAGCATCCTAAGACTATGTTATGCTCCACCCTTGGTGGTGAACTCTCTTTTCTTGGTTCTTCCTCATGCACATTCTTATGAGAGGGATCTTGCTGAGGTATCTCTTGTTGGAGAATATCCTATTGAGGGGGCTCCTTTTGAGGGGAAGGTTCTTGTGGTATTTGTATATTCTGATCATGTACCTCCTCTTGCAATTTACCCTCATGTGGTTCCTAAACATTTTGATCTTCTATATTTTGTGGCACTTGGTCATCATGAGAAGATTGTACAATTTGATCTTGGGGATCACCTTGATCACCTTTGGCCACATTCTCTGGTTCCTTTGGTTGACCATCATCTTGGGACATATTTTGTTCCTCACCTTTCGATGTATTTACTTATTCAAGACCCAGGACCTTTTCCTTCTCTTTTTCTTTTATTTCTCTTTCAGGTGCTAGTTTAGGATTATCACCCTGATCTATATTTTTATCAAGCACCTCTTCATTATGTTGATCACTTTTATCAGGCATCTCCTGATCACCCTCCTTTTGAACATTAGTTTATGGCTTTTCTTGTTTTGGAGGTGCATTACTTTGCCCTTTATCTTGATTAGGCACTCTCTTATCATCCTCTTCATGCACACTAATTTCTACTTTCTTAGGTTCCAAAGGTGGATCATTATCTTTGCTCTGATCTTCATCCCCTTGGTAAGCCAAGTCTATTACTGCCGAGCTAGTGACATGATTAACCAAATTGGTCAATCCTATATGTTGGGCTGCATCCTTAGGATTATCTTCTTCAATTTCCTCTATCTCAATCTGCTCCTGATGAATTCCCTTTTGAACCATAGGAGTCCCATGAGGAGTCATCTTTGTATTGGCCACTAGGGTTTCCATCTTTTGACTAGCAACATCCCTAACTATCTCATCATCTAACAGATATACAGTATCATCAAGTGGAAGAGGTGGCTCTTTCCTTGTCTTATGCCTCTCTTCTCTTTATTCTTCCACCTTTTCAATTTTAAATTGAATAATGTCTGGGATAGGAACCTCATGTTGCAAGTCCTTCATAAAACATGGACCACCTGCACCCCTCGATATAATAGGATCAATATTTACATTTCCTCTCATTGCAGTCTTCTACTTCTTTTGGGGTGGTGTCTACTACACCTTCTTCCTCTTCTTTGTTAGCAATAAATCATCATCTCGAGGCTCTTCATCCAATGGTTCCTCCTCCAATGGTTCATCCTCCTCTATAATCATAGTGGCGAGCTTTGTGACCTTCTTCTTTTGTTTGGCAGGGGTATGAAATGATGTAGTTGCAGATGTAGATGCCACATCTCCCTTTGGTTGGAGTCTTCTAACTATTACTCCATGTTGCACAGGAGCTACTTTCTTGCTTTTACCCTGCTGCTTTTCTTCTACAGTTGGCTGCCTCTCCCCATTGGATTTCCTCTTCTTAATGAGAAAGTCATCATATTCTTCTTCAGATAGTTCTTGTCTTTTCTTCCTATTATCAATAGTAAGGGCTACACCCTTCTTCTTGAACTTAGTGATTTCAGCACTTACCCAGCTATGGGTTAGTTGAAAACCTTCTGTATTAATTGATCAAATGAAGTCACCTTAGGCTGAGTCAAATCAGGGGCTAATATGGTTTCATTATACACTTTCTTGTCCTCAAACTCACTAGACATGATCTTTCCATCATCCTTGTGCAACTGGATAGGCACTGATATGCAATCAAAGGTGCAAATTTGGTTGAGAGTGAGCCTCTGGTAAGTCCTTCTCTGGACTTCTACTTCATCATCACAATTAGTCCAATAATCCTCAAGGTACCTTTGATATATTTGTTTTCCCTTTAATTTCTGCATCCTGCCATATGGGTCATATGACCTAGCTATTGAAAATGGGTACAAGTACATTAGCTTTAATCCTCTGATGGCATCCTTGATACTTTGTCTTTCAGGGCATAAATACGAACCAATGAAGACTAGAAACAACATAGGTGAAATATTTCCTTTCTCCAAGTGAGCATCTATTGAGGTCGATATATGTCTAACAAATTCCATTAGAAGGACCCTGTCCGTGGGGTATCTAGGTAGCATGAGAGGTTTCCCTTCAAAGCCCTCTATTCTCATGTATGAAAATGTAGGGAACTGGATAAACCAAGCCCCATATTTGTAGATAACAACTTGGGCTTTGATACTTAACCTTTTTGTTCTATCCTCCACCATGGTTCTAACCAAATTCATAGAAAAGGAGTCATTCATTATTTTGTAATTTTGGAGGGATTCCCTCCTACTCAATTGTGGGTAATGTTCCCATATTTTTACATCATCAGGATTGTTTCCAACCCTTCCTACTATTTGTAACCCATTAAATGTACCACTAATGCACAGGCATATATGACATAAGAAGTCATATGGAACATGCACATTTTTCCACCAAGCCTTCTCATTCCTTCATCTAAACTAACACTTATGATTTTAGCCCAGAGAGGCTTATCATCTGAATATTCCACCATCTGGATAATTCCATACATCCAATTTTTGAAGTTTTCAGCATGTTGTCTCCTGGTCATTCTACTAAGCATGACCATCATGTATTGATATTCTTCAGCAAAATCAAATTTAAACAAGTATTTTGACAATTTAGCAAATGCCTTATATGTACTGCTCTTGGACCTCAACTCGTACATGACCCTCCTGGCTTCTTTCTCATTACCATGGTATTCTTTCTCCAGCCTTCTTAGGCTCAATCTAACCACATCAGATCCTATAGGCAAATTAAATGCAATGGTGATGCCTTTTATTGAGAAATCTTCATACACCCTGCCATGCTTCTCCACTCTTCTAGAATCTGAATTATAGTTTCGTGCACATTCAACCACTAACTCAATAGCTCCCATAGCATATGGAAATCCCCCAGTGTGCCACATGCCTATGGAGTATATTCTTTGAAATATAGGGTTTCCACTTACATTATCTAACCTTCTCGTCCATGCATCCAGGTTTGTATTCCCCTGATGTGTATCATTTATCATTTCGTATCTAAATCCTACCCCTTCGAGCTGTAAGAACATGGGGTTCAAGAACTCTGTATCAGACCTAGTGCTTCTGATAGCCATTAAATCTTGTGATACAGACATGCATTTCTTACCCTAACATGTTTGTATGGAGCAGGGTTCAAGGATCACATATATTCCATAGCAGTAATTCAATTATTCTAACTTATTTCATGTATCATCATGCTAATTAACCTAGTGAAAACCATTTTACCTCATGATTTACCGTAAATGACAAAAGAGAGGGTTTCAATTTTACTTACCAGTTAATCGCTTTCCTTTTTACTATATGACTGATAATTGTATGAATGCGAATACATTGTATTGGCCATTCTATTCCATCAAGATGCGGGTTCCATTCTGTTTGTAGGTGACTATGATGCCTTGACCTTCAAAGCTCTGTAATTTTAATTTAAACATAGGGTAAATGTGAATAAACCCCAAAATTTACCTTTTAATTGATCAATACGACAAATTAGGGTGCATTTAGTACTTTTGTTTAAGTCCATTGATCAACGCATGACATCTGTGGATGTTTGAGAAGTGGCAGGTTTATATTTGAAACTGGAGGGCACGACCTACCATTGGGTTCACATTTCATGCGGAGGGTGATCTCTGTGAAAATCAGTGATATTTGAAAATATGACCCTCCATCAAACACATGAGGGTGATATCACCGTGAATATGGTCAACCCTTTAACTACAAGCAAGATCGGGTCACATTATACATTTGCTAACAAATCAGGGAGGTGCCACATGGCATCATTAGATTGGTTACTGATAGATTAAGTATCTCGGGTCATCTGAGTTCATATAAGGGATATTGACAATATCTGAATCTTTTAACACTAAGGAATATCACCCTCATTCGAGAATGTAAGGATGATGTCATCACTTTATAGGCATTTACAGTTACTCAAGGAGAATGACGTCATCATCAAATTTTTAAAGTTGGGGATATTTTAGAATATGACCTTCTCAGGTTGGAGCATGATGACATCATCAGGATATCATGTCCTCTTTTTTATAGGGTTATGGTGACGTCATCATCATATTGAGAAATATGACGGATGTTTGGAAATGTGACCCTATGAGGGTCAGGTGTATTGATGACATCATCATCAGGGTGATCTCTTCTATTCATCGAAACTGGATGACGTCAGGGTCATGTTTGAGAAAGGTGATATTTGTAAAAGGGTTATATTTTCTAAGATGATGGATATTCAAAAATATGACCCTCTAAAATATGCATGAAGGTTCTGACGAGTATATACTATCGCACTTAAGTTTGACGTTTGCATATCAAGAATATGAAGACATCTTATGTCTGGGTCATCTTAGCTAATATGACTGACATTTAGAAATGTGACCCTATTGTAAATATTTGGGTTGACCAAACTTTGACTTAGCATAACTTTTTATCCTTGTTGAATATTAGGGTGATGTAAAAGGCAATTCTACATAGAATTCTACACCCTTTAAGACTATGAGGCTTATGACATCAAATTCTAGCTTTGACAACTAAACCCTTTTGTAAATGCACATGCATGTGCAAGGGTGATATACTCAACTTGACCTTTTGCCAGACTACCCAAAGCAAGAAAACAAGAACAAGCAGGAGCAAAAAAAGTTTGGTCCCTGTTTTGCTAAGGCAAAATGGGGCGTGTTGTGTAACCACACAACAATTCCATGATGAGGATCGGATACACATCCACAACCTTTCTCCCTCACGAAAACGTGGAGTAGGATGAGGGTGAAATCTACCTCAATCCATTCCATGACTAGATAAGACATCACAAACACAAGGATAATGCTCACCCATAGGATGGTCCAACTAGGAGGTATGATTCCTCAACCAACTGGAATGGTCACTAGTTAAACTCATGCAAAGGCATGCTTCACAAAGAAAAAGAGGGAGTACTCCAAGAGTGCATATCACACCATGGAAATGACACCATGGATGCACTCAGACAATCAAATAAGTACCTTATGAAAACAAACTTCACAAAAGGTCTGAATAGGCAAAACAGGACATAAGTGATACAAAAGGATACGCATGTTCGACACCAACATCAATACATGCGAAAAGAAAAGATAGGATCCTCACCACCTATGTGGGATGAATATGATCCAACACAAACATGTGCATAAACATCAAATAAAACATCAAATAACTAAGTCTAAACATGCTAACATAGCTATACTCTAACATATAAAATCTATCAAAGCATGTCAACATCCTCACAAACTGAGGCATGGAAAAATATAACACGATATCCAATAATTACAATATTCAAAGGGCTTCATCCTAAGCCTAGATGAATCATAGCCAACATCATAAATCAACTCATAGAATTAATTACATCTTATTACAAGGGTCTCAAAAGACCTACATTACAAAGGTTACAATAATCAATATGATAATATACATGTGCATAAACCACCCAAAAATTATCATGCTCTCCAAGGTACAACAAGACATGAAGCATGACATAATCAACCTACAAAAAGATAAGGGAACTGTCCAACACCTAAAGATCATCATGAAGGGACAATGGGGAAATGTTGCCCACCTCCCAACCATATTTACATCATCAAGCACAATAGTTGTCTATGCAACTTTAGGCAACCCCCAAGCTACTAAGAAGGTGATCATGGAAAACCTGCTAGCATCATCTCACTTAATCCAAGGTATACATAGCAACATATGGCATACACGCCAATTAATGCACACAAAACACATGGCAAAACTGCTAATACAATGCATATAAACAACACATGGTACAAATACCATCCAATTGCATTCAAGTAACATATGACACACTTGCGAGAGAATAAGTATGACATTACAACATTCAAGCATATGGGAAATAATCACACCTTCAATACACACCAAACAAGACATAAATCATAGTTAATCATAAACACATACAAGAATGAATTAGGCATCACAATGCACATGCAATCACATGTTGAGTCAAACTCTGATGGTGAAAGAAGGAAGAGAGGCCTAGGTAGTTAGGACAAGGAGTGTTAAACGGGGCCAATACTCACTTTGTGGTAGAACATGAGGGCATAACCTCCTCATAGCAACTGGAAAATATACCAAAGATTTCTCTTTACACCCAAACCCAAGCAAGCCAAACACTTCATGAGGACATGTAATTTGGTGTAGATGATCTCATTATTAAATTTTATTACCCAATGTGTTTACATGTTATTATTAATTAAAAATTCTATTATCTTAATTCGAATGACCTCCTTAGGCCATGGTACACAACGGAAGACACTCATTTCCCTACCCTAGACCTCTTCCTAAACACCCAAAGCTCCAATTTAGCCAATTAGGCTTGACATGGTTTATGAGGTAACAAAATCCCAATTTGACAAAAACACAACAATTTCTAAAATGATGAAAACCAACATTTCCCATGGGAGGAAACTCATCCCACATTAAAATCAATAAAGGAAAGGTTTAAAAATGATTTTTTTTTTCTATTTGTATAGAAGAACCATAAAAAACCCAAATTCACCATTGTTGCAAGCTTGGCTACCTTGAGCCATTTTCTAACTCTCATGTTTCAAATTCAAATGAAAATTTGACAACTACCAATTGTAGAATAAATGCACAACAATCCAAATATGAAATAATAACAAGGTGGGTAATCCTAGGTAAAATTTGCCATAACCCTATCTATTTTTGCATGTTTCCAACAAAGAACATAAAGCAAAATTACATAAAACAACCATAAATTCATATCTAAGTTTTTCCTTTCCTAATCAAGATGCCATAGAAATCCACTAAATGTGGCATGGTAATGAAGAAAACTTACAAATTTAAAACAAAGGAAAGATTCAAGAATCATACATTTCCTACAAGCAATCCAAGGAGGAGAAGAGGGTATTGAAAGCAATCTTTGATCACACACAAGCATCCACAATTCAAATCCACTCCACTTAAATAAAGAAATCCAAGCAAGTCAACATTTTTTTAATTCATGGAGAAAATCCTTCTTTCCAACAAGAGAGGGTTGAGAAGAGAGAGCAAACGGAAAGGAAAAAGAATGAAATAAAATAAATTTGTTTTCCCTTTTAACACCCAAAAGTCCCAATTTAAAATAGAATATGAAAATCACTTATAATCCTTTTCTTTAAATCAATAATGAAATAAGATATATTCACTTAATACACCATATAAAAAATATATCTAATTCATTTCATTTTAGTAACCTAAATAATTTAATAATATACCTAGGAACATTAAAACTGATTTAACAATATTTCAACTTCGAAATACCTTTCAGGAAACACATTTAGTAATAGAAAATTAGCTAATTGACCTATTAGAACTATTCCAAATAGGTAGTTGCCTTTTAACTCAATCTCATTTTGAAAAGTCCAAACACACCATATCAAGAATTTTGTTTTCCAATTTAATGCAATTCTACCTTTTTGATAGAAAATATTAAATTTTGCAAATAATTTGAAATCATTTAAATTTATTCCTCTAGCATAATATAATGCAATAGATATTTTTGCTAGGATAATTAATCATTAAAATAATCTGAAAACACAGAAAACACATTTTTTGAGATCATTTAAAATAAAGTGCAAAAATACTAAGGAAACACACAAAATTGACTTCAACAACACATTATGGGTTTCCACAACACAAGGATAATGGTGACATGTCTTAGCATCCCATGTCAACCTTCTACACATTTCCCACATTACTTAACACCTTTAATTACCTACACACTCAAGTCAACCATCAGGCATACTTACTCCATATATAATAGCCACAGAAATATAACCCACTCCAATGTTGTATAATCACACATGATACAAAATAATCACACCCACTATAATTATCTATGCATAGCATGATCCAAAAACATGAAGCATAAATGAAAATATTTCACAATGTGAGAATAATATGACAATCACAACTATAACAAGTATAGTGAAAATAGTGAAGCTAAAGCAATGTAATAATCTAACATGCACAATCATAATGGATGTATCCCATAATGCATAGTTGGAAACCAAATAACAAAGCACAACCCCATTGGAAACACATTGATGGTCATGTAGAATACACCCTCAGAACTCATCAATGGCACCATAGACCTCATCGACAAGTTTGGTGCAATGCATCAGAGTATAATAATCACATAATACACTAATAAATACTTAGAATAGCATAAAACACATGAATCACGTAACAACCCCCATGTTCACATTTTGCTTTTGCTTATGTTCGATGGATTCTGATGACTATATACTTTATGTTGGATTATTCATCCTATTATTATTTTGTATTGGCACCAGTGATGTGCAATCTCGATACTATTATGATGTTGACATGATTATTGTTTATGTTGGATTAAGCTTATATGATTTGTGTTGCTTCAGCTATATGATATATGCATTTGCATAGGTACCTTGACATGTGCTTGGAGTGTTGTAGGTATTGAGTATTGACTCCACCTAGATTCACAGGCCTGAGCATACTTCTATTCCCCGATGGTAGTTACTGGAGATAGTCACAGGCCCTATACCCTACGGGTAAGTGCAAGAAGATGAGTTTACTTTTTGGCCAAAAAGTGGAAGTGTTTTCCCTGTTTTTCAACTTTTGTCATACTTGGAGTGACAATTTGAAGCACTTACACATAACATATTAAGATGATGTAAAAATAATAAATGTAGGATTTTGTTTCTAGTTTTCAAATATATAATTTTTTCTAATACCCAGATGATGTAAGTTGGTTTTTTATTGGATGTACAAAAAGTGGCTTTTTAAAAGTGCCCTATTTTTTGTAAAAGCATGCATGTGTACAACCAACATAATTTGACCTAAATTAATGTATTTCTCTAATTTCTTTTGTGGAAAGATTCTTAGAATGTTGAATTTTGGTTGGGATATTTTTTTATAATTTTTTGATAAATATTTTTTTATTAATTTTTTAATGAGCCTAATTAGTGTTTTTTAAAACCCCTTGTGTACGGCCAACATAATTTGAGCTAAACTAATCAATTCAGTAATTCTTTTTTTCATCATGTAGAGGATGATGTGTAGTTTGGTCAGACATAAATTTTTTTTCAAGAAACTTCTAAAATCAAAAGTTATTAAAAAAATAGTAAGCTATGTTAGTTCAATTTTATGAGTTATTTTGTTTAGAAAATAATTAATAAATAGAAAATTATGTTCAATAGTAAAACAAATTACAAATTTGAAAACTAGACTTTTAGATCTATAATGGGTTTTAATTTTGTTAAAATATTCTGAAAAAAAGTCGTCAGCCACAGTGGTAAAACTGGTTTTTTCTCCCATTATTTTCATGGCTTCTTAGTTGCAGATTGGTTGTAGGTCCAAGGCTTAAGCTCGGGTTTCCAAGCCTTACCAATCCTAAAACCAAGGAAAATTGGCAAGTGTCACATTTGAAAAAACAAGAAACGGGTACCCGCTCATAACGGGTACCCGTTACAAACAGGTACCTGTTTTATTTTTCTTTTCACAAAATGGGTACCCATTTCTTCTTTTTTACAGAGAGTACCCATTTTAAAATAGGCACCCATTTCTATTTTAGCCATTGTTTTTTCCTAAATTCGTAGTACGACCTAAAACCTGCAACATTCCCTTTGACTAGTACAGTGGACAACGATAGATTCTGTGTTTTTTTTATGTGCAAAGTGTCGATTCGAGCTCTCAACGGGGCATACCTTATGCAATTTTAATGGGGCATATCTTATGCAATTTTGACAAGGATTCAATCACAAGGAGAATTTTTAGATGGAATGAAGTAGAAAATTTATTTTTTTACAGGTATTCAACTTCTTGGACAGACATTCATTTTTACCAATACACCGACAACAACAAATTCTGTGACTTTTTTATATGCAAAGTGTTAATTCAAGCTCTTAAGAGGACATATTTTATGCAATTTTTATAGGGATTCAAGCATTAAAAGAATTTTTAGATGTGATGAAGTAGGAAATCCATTTTTTAGAAGGATTCAATTTCTTGGAGAGATCAAACAAATATCAAGCAACTATCATATTGAACAAAGGATCTATTTCTACTTGTATTTCATACATTTTTTAAGAAGAGATACAACACATTTTGATAATCATGGGATCAAATAAACATCAACAAAAAAAGAAGAGGAAGGTTATGACAGTTGAAGAAATTGAAGCACATTGAGAGAAAGAGGAAAAATGATAAAGAGATAGGAGAGAGAGGATTAAAAAAATGAAGAATGATGTATCATCTAGTTTGATGACTATTGAAGAGGAGACCAATTTGAATGAAATGAATGTAGAGTATACAAATGTGGAAGAGGTCAAGAACATGGAAAATGCAAATATAAGAATGAATCCAGGTATGTCTTCGAATCCATTGAATGATAATGAGATTAAAGATTTAAAGCTAGTTGGATATAATGTTGATGAGATAAATGCTTCTACTACAAACAAGACAATAAAAAATGAAAATGAAAACTCTTGTATGCATGAAAATGAAAATATATTTTTTTAAAATTGAAAGTAATGTTTTGACAGATCTTCGTGGTAAGATATCTCGGAGACAAATTTGAACACATCCAAATAGATTGCACAAACAAATTTTTTATATAAAAGCTCTTGGATTTCAATGTCAACTTGTATTACAATTGATTAGAATGACAAAAATGAGAAAAATAATGAAAAAATTAGGCATTTTTGTAAAACCCAAAAAGGTGGATGAATCAATGGAACATGTTATGTCTAGTGTTGCTAGTGCTATTGGTTCTATAGGAAAATATAATCGATCTAAGGATAAGAATGCAACACATAGAGCAATAACAACTTCTTTAGTTAATAAATCAGTTGTGAGAAAAAGAATGATGCATAAAACAAGTGGATATTTAAATGTGCATGCTATAACTTCAAGAAAAGAAGCAAAGAGAAGACTAAGTATTGAAGAGGATCCAGTCAACCAATGTTGGACTTTTAGTGGTAGACTCCCAAGGTCTGACATGAAATTAAACAATGAAATTAGATCTTTGATTGAAAAATATTGGCGTGATAATACAAGGGTTTCATCTATAATGCCCCTCAATTTTGGTTTGTGACAGTTGTTAGTTCCCTTTTGCTTTTAGACAGTTTTGAGACAGTTAGTAACTTTATATTGCATTTTGTCAGTTTGAGATATTTGAGTTATTAGACTATGGTTTATGCTTATTATGATCACGATGGACTACATTTGACTGATATGGTTTTTTCTTATGAGTTTTATGATGACATTATTGATATTTCAACTCATGATGTATTTCAATATGTTTAGTTGATGGTTAGTTGGATTATGCAGATTGATGTAATCTTGTTTTACGTAGTTGAATGTTATCATGCTTTATGGATTAATGTTATATGATGATGAATTAGAGATGTGGTGTTGATTGTTATGCTTGAGAGAAAGGATGCTGTAGTATTACTCATTTCGAGCACCCTACTATGCTATGATTTCCTGACTCTGTGTGTTTGATATATATGCGTATGTTGTATACAACTATCGTCTTGATGTAGGTTGCAGGTATCGGGCATCGACTCCACCTGACTTTGCAAGTCTAAGCGTGCCCTTGGCCAATGGATACTGTTGATGGGAAATAACATGACGTCTTCCCTAGGTCAATTTTCAGTCTTTAGTTTGTGGCAGTGAGTCGAGGTATGTTGGTCATCATGTGGTATGTGGAGTTATTGTCGAGTTTTGCTTGTTATACCTATGTGTAATTTGGAGATGCATTAATGAATAATAATGTTGTTAATTAGTTAGATATAATATTATTTATTATTTAGCAATGTGAAATTAAGAATATTATATAAGTAAATTTTTAAAAAAGAATAAATTAATTAATTTTAATGATTTAACAAGATTTGTGTCTTAAGAATTTAATATCGTTTTATTAAAATAGTATATGGTAATTCAAAAATTATATTAGTTAATAAATTATGTTTTGTGAGTTGTCGAATCTCTCTAGGAAGTAAAATTAATTGTTTTCTATTTTTAGAGAGGAATGGGATCTTCTATTACAGATTTTGGTGATATGGGAATTTACGATGTTTGTCTATTTTTGTATCTTAGGGCGGGGATAATAATGTTTTGGGGGGAATTTATGAAAGGGGGGATTAGTTTGCATCTAGGGAAATTCATCTCAGCACCTTCAACCAGTCAAGGGATACAAGTTCAGATCCTGCAATCTTAGATTGTCAAGAGGGTACATCTCTTAAGGTATCCTATCAAACCCGTTGCTTTTTCATTGTCAATCTTTTAACTTTTCTTGTGCATGACTTACGAGATAGTTGCAACACCAACATTTGATATAATACTCTTTTTGCCCTTATGCTTTGGGGTTGCTTGCACCCTGTTTCAAGCACCTATTATTTACTTATAGGTTTCTAAGCCTTTTTTTGCGAATCCATTTTGTCTATATCTGGAAATTATTGTTTCCTATGATTGTGCTGGGGCATTCTTGTCTATAGAAGCATTCTGAGTCTTGCTTGATGCATAGAAGGTTTTAGGGTCTTTTAATCCAACTTCTTCTAGTGACCCTTGTTGGCAAGAGACACTATGTGGCCTCATAATTGTTGTCATTAATAGCAACAAAGCTTATCCCACACATCTGTAGCACATAATATGTCTATATCAGAAGTCAGATTGAAGAGTATTTTGGTCTAGTGAACAAGAACAGAGCATGCAGCAAGGTCTGACAATCAGGTCTAGATCTCTCAGATGATGTATCTCAACAAAGTGCAGACCTGGGGAAGTCAAGAGGAGTACAATGACTACTACAATCCAGAGATTGAGCCTCCGGTGATGAAAGAGTGAAAAGAGATGAGCATCTAAGTGTTGGGTTCCTGACAGGCAAAGCAGACTGAGGAAGATCTGACCGGCAGAGCATCAGACTTTAATCCGGATGAAGAATTGATGGTGGTCAAGCTAACTGAGAGATCATACATGGTTGGCTGACTTGATTGATGACTTCTAACTCTATGTTTTGGATACGCATCGCATATTGAGCATGGATCCAGTCGACAGATCAGTGTTTAGTAAATATCTTGAGTATTCTAGTTGCCGACTAGAAAGATGTTGAAATTTTTGATGCGGATATATATACCAGATTGATTTCGGTATGAAGGTGTGTGTGGATTGTAATAGTATGGAGGAAAGGTAGAGAGCAGAGTGGAAGCAGGAATATAAGTCTGGTATGTGAAAGAACATCAACACTAAAATAGAGGAAGAATGAAGTGTAGTAGATCAGTATATTGAGCCTAACCGGAACTGAACCTTAGCATATGCAGATGCCTCTCATCAGTTCAAACACTTACTTACCTTCCATAAATATTTTAATAGAGAATACAATCTTAGGTTAGTCACCCCATGGTTTTTTCCTTAATCGGGTTTTCCACGTAAAAATACTTGTGTTATGTGTGTTGATTTCTTTTCTAGTCTCATGATCATGTATGCTTATATGTTTTAATACTGCACTAATTGTTAAAGAAGAAAATAAAGTTAAGTGATTAAGATAATTGATTCACCCCCCTCTCAGTTATCCACCTTGTTACCAACAGTTGGTATCAGAGCTAAGTTCCTCTAAACAGAGCCTAACAGCTTGAGGAAGATCTGGGAATCTCAATGGATATGTATGGTATGAGGGAACAACTTCAGTCTACCCTAGATGATCTTGAGAAATCTCACTCTGAAGTCAATAACCTAAGGGAAAGACTCAAACAAGCTGATGATTTCATAAATGAACTAAAAGAAAAACTGAGTATCTCTGTGAAAAAGAGAAAGGAACTACTTCAACAATTAGCAAGTCAAAGTGAAGCCAATGATACTAATGAAGATTTGAATGAGAAAAACAAGTTATGTGAGAAGCTATCAAAAGAGGTCATTATGGTGAGACATGAAATGGAATCAGGGGTTATGAAATTCACCCAAGAAATTGAAGAGAAAAGAAAAACTGAAGACAATCTAAAACAATCTCTCAAGGAGAAGTCAGAAGCCTGCCACAAAATGGATAGAATAATCAGGCATCTAGAATCTGATCTTGAAGAAGCTAGAGATAATGAAGAATAACTTGAGAATCAGAGAGACACTCTTAAAAGAGATCTTCAAACAACAAATGAATACAAGGAGAAATTCAAGATAAGCTTTGCTCAACTTGAAGTTCTTCTTGAAAAACAAAAGAGGGTAGATGACAAGCATGGCTTGGGGTATGAAAAAGATGAAAGCTTTGGATCTTGTCAGAAGAACTCTGGATTAGGAAATCCAAGGAACAGACCTAGAAGACCTTCGGTAAGGCAACCAAATGCTCAAAGATATCCATCCTTCAATGGATACTACCACAATTGCAATAACTTTGGTCATAAAGCAAATCAGTGCAGAAGAAGAATGAATCAGACTAACTCATCCTTCTCTAGATAGCGTTTTAATTGCAAAAGGTATGGTCACAAATCTCATGAATGTATAAATATGCAATAGAATGGGACATATGGCTAATCAGAGCAGATCAAGAGGATATTAGTCAAATATGCAAAGAAATGTTGCTTACTATAATAACAATAGATCTGGTCATATTGCCAAATTTTGTAGAAGTAAGATTTAGGGTAAAAAGGGTCTGGTGCATCATAATCAAAATCAAGACAAAGGAAAACAAAAAGTGAATGCAGATGAAGTTCAAAGGGAGATGAACAAAATTTGGGTGAAGAGAAGTACAGAAAATGTTGGGGATGGATCCGCACCAGAATCTGGTGTTGATATTCCTTTTAGAAACTAAATAAGATGAGCTCTGGCTTAGGGGGAGTCACCAAGGAAAATAAATTTCCCCAGCCAGTCAATTGGTGCCTAAATTTAGCACATGGAATGCTGCGGATTAAAGGGTTCTCAAAGAAATATCTAAATAACCCTCCATAAAAATATGAAAGATCTGCAAGGGGTTTGAAAAGGTTAATCATCCAAGATTGATCTGGTTTGTTAGTCATTCAGTAAAAGCAGGTTTTTCACAGTTAAATCTAGTATGATTCAAAATTGAAATATCTTGATCAGCAGATAAATGGAATGATTGGAGAAAGGGAGATACATTGTCAATTATCACCAAGAATAAATCTAAGTACATCTCAGTGATTCAGAAGGATCTCTCTTAGAACAAGGCCAGAACAAGGGAACCAGAATAACTTAAGGTGTGCATTTATTGCAATATAAAATTAGGGTTTACGCAGAAATATAAGGGTTCTTTTGTTCATCATTTGCACATTTGCATTCAAGAAGAAGAAAGAAAGAGCTTTGCAAACAAGATTGCTTTAACCCTCTTAAAGAACAACTGTAGAATCTGATTCAACCAACGATCTTTTCGGATCATATTGTGAACCCTAGAAGCATAAGAAGGTATTTCCATTCTTGAATATCTCACTCTGAATCTTTTGCAAGATGGCTACTCCAAATGTTGTTAAGATCACTGATAGGTCACGCCCTAAGTTCAAGAAACATCCTTACAAATCCCTAGAAGTTGATCCCTTAGGCGCCTTCTCTAGTATTCTGCATGGGGTTTTGCATGTAGAAGATGTTAGGGTATACATACACGCCAATATTGAGGAATTTGGGGAATCCAAGCTGATGGATATCTATCACAAGCAATTAATAGATGAAACATTTGAACTTAAACCTCAATACAAGGCCATCCGGGATAAGCATTTTGGACATTGCATCCACTTTCCCTATTTTGCAAAGGATGAATGGGTCCAGTATGTTCTAAGCAGAATACATGACAACTTCATGTGGTTGACAAGGCCATTCAAGATAACAAAAGATGTCATTAGGGTAGTAACCAATTTGCACTCATCCGATGGGTTGCCTGCTCTCAAATCCGTCAAGAACCAAACAGTTAGTGAGGCTACCAGATCAAAGTTTGACAAGAGAGCAATGACAATAGAAGATATCACTGATCCAGATATCAAATTTGCCTCTATGATAATTAGATACAAAATATATCATTCCAGTAGGGAAAACTCTGTCTCTAAAACTGCAATATACACTGCCTATCAGATGCTAAAGGAAAATGTAGACTATGATCTATGTGAGTTTCTCCTGAGCCAATTGTTAGAAAACTTGAAAAAGATCAAAAAGGACAAGAAGAACTCATTCAAGTATGGTGGGCTAATACTATGTTTATTCTTTTACTATATGAATGAGCTACCCAGATCAAGTGGTTGGGTATGGCAAAATGATAGACTAGTTGCCATACAAATCAAAGATTATATGTATGGGCTTGGTGATGCCCAAACACAAAGTATAGCACTCTGGGGATACTTAAAAAACTTCCAAGGCATGATGCAGGCTAGAGAGAGAATCCCCCAATCTCTAGTTGAAAAATACAAGGATACAGTGTGCTTCATGGTAGACATTGATCAATGCCTAATGGAGGCAATGGAACCCAGAATAGTCTAGATTATGCCAATGGGCTATGAGGTAGATGAGAAAATTTTGGAGCTTCATGTTCAACACCTACTAAGTCAGCCAAAGGACCCTGAGGTAGAAAGGTTTGGGACCTTTCAAGAATTAAGTGTGAAAATACATGTTGAACTGAGACAACCAGAGATAAAAAGGAAAGTGAGAAAGGAAGTGGAGGAAATTGCCAAGAAATATGGCATATCAAAGGAGGCAGTTGATGCCAACAGAGAGAAAGTAGAAAGAGCAGAGAAAGAGAGACAAGAGGTAGAAAAAGAAAGTGTTCCGGTGCAAGTTCCCTCACAGACTAGATCCTCTAAGAGTTCTGCACTTACCACCTCTAAGAGCTCAAAATCCTCCAAACTAGAAGCCAAGACATCCAGAAAGGGAGAAAAGAGAATAAAAACCAAGGCCACAAGGTCTTATATAAGCCAAAAGGATGATGAAGAAACAAAGACCGATGAGGAAGTTAAGAAAATGAGGAAGAAGAAGAAAACATCAGGGGAATCCTCTACCAGTACAAACAAAGAGGAAGGGGTAGAAGAGTTTATTGAAAGGCCTACTCTCTCCATTGATGATGTCATCAAAGCCATCACTATGGATGGAAATCTGCAACCAATGACAGAATTTTATGATGAGTATAGTGACACCAACAAAAGGATCTTGGAAGAAGCTACGGTTAAGTACCTAAACATTTATAATAAAGAATTCATTTAAATCATCTCTCTAATTCCCAAAAGTTTAGAGAAGGTACTTGAACTCAGAAAAGATAATACCAAGGCTAGGGACCTAGAGATTCGAGAGCAGATTGCTATTTAGCTCTATCCCTCTATTACTCCAAAATAAATGAACATGATCTTTAAGGACTGCAAGGATGAGTTCCGGAGCAAAGCAAGAATGAACAAACTAATGCTTGGAGAGATTGATCATGTAGCAAAAGAGACCGAAGACATCCTCTAGAATGCATTTAAAAGATTTAATCTTCCTGTTATAGAGGACATAGATGATGAACCTTCTACTATGGATGACGAAGGACTAAGTACATCAAAAGAAGAATCTACTGAGAAAAATGTAGAAGAGCCGAAGGAGATAGGTGAGGAGAGGACCAAGGACTTGGATTCCTCTATTTCAGAAGAGGAAGTCCATGAAGAAGTAAACATCTCTCTTCTAGATCCCCCAGCAGACTCTGGAACTGAAGGAGAAGAAAGAAAAGAAGAGAAAATTAGTCAAGGAGAAGAGGTAAAGGGAAGAGAAGAAGAACAAACAGAGAAGATCCCAGATGACAGTTTTGAAGTGGGAAAAGGAAAGAAGGCTCTGTCTCGAGCAAGAGACACTACTGATGCAGTAAAGAGCTTCTTGAACAAAGAAATGTTAGAGATAGATGAACCAGAATTATTTCAAGGACCACTCAATTTTGACTCCCTCTCTCCGGTCTAGACAATGAAGGTAGCACCTTTTGCTCAAGCTAAAGAAAAAGAGAAGCTTCTAAAGTCTCACATGGAAGACTGTAAGCTAATAGAGATTGCATCCAGTGTGCTAGAGAAAATCATACCATCCTTCCAAAAGGATCTTTCAGCCTCTTCATTTGGTAATTTGAAATCTCTTGTTAATTCTGTTAGCACACATTTTGATTCTTTGGAGAAATCAGCAGAAGAGAAAATCTAGAAAGAGTTTTTGGGAAAGAGATTCTCCGAAGTGCAGGGACTCATAGCAAATGATAGGAGAAATTTGAATATTGGGATAAAGAGCCTAGAAAATGCTCTTAAAGATGGCAGAGAATTATACAAATTTTGTTTATCTTGGTCCACAGTGACAACAGGCATTGCAAAGAAGGTGGAAGGACAAGAGCGTAAACTATCAAGTTTATCTCAGAATTTTGATCCTCTCACCTCATCCATAATGAATCAAGAGTGCTAGGCTATTGCCACTAAAATGAGATAAAGAGGCTTGAGAAGGAGCAAAAGAATAGAATAAGAAGAATGAGTGAACTAAGAGGGATAATTACCCCTAAGTTAGAGGCAATGCATGAGGCCCTAACTGATGCTCAGACCACGGCCCGGACTAGTGATCCGACAGACTTAAAGAGGGCAGAAGCTTTTGCATTTTTTATGAGTGGTCACATCTCAATTTTGGATAGGATGAAGTAGAGTTGGGAGACAGAAGTTGTACAGTTGAAGAATATCTTTGTGGATATACTTAAGTATATGTAAGTATAACATGTATATATACTTATGTGGCTATGTATAGGTTGATTTTTGCAAATTTTGGCATGCAGATTCCACCCTTTGCCATTGATGTCAAAGGGGGAGTGAGAAGTAGTGAAAAATGTGGAATCCAACTAAGGGGGAGCTCCGGTGAAAGTGTACATAAGATAGAGCATCAACCAAGGGGGAGTTTGCTACGACACTTAGTCATTTTTCACTAAGTGTTGCCATCAATGCCAAAGGGGGAGATTGTTGTCAGTGATGGAAAAAAAGCTTATCCCACACATCTGCAGCACATAGTACATCTATACCAGAAGTCAGATTGAAGAGTGTTTTGGTCTGGTGAACAAGAACAGAGCATGCGGCAAGGTTCGACAATCAGGTCCGAATCTCTCAGAGGATGCATCTCAGCAAAGTACAGACCTGGGGAAGTCAAGAGGAGTACCATGACTGCTACACTCTAGAGATTGAGCCTCCGGTGATGAAAGAGTGAAAAGAGATGAGCATCTAAGTGTTGGGTTCCTGACAGGCAAAGCAGACTGAGGAAGATCTGACCGGCAGAGCATCAGACTTTAATCCGGATGAAGAATTGATGTTGATCAAGCTAATTGAGAGATCATACATGGTTGGCTGACTTGACTGATGACTTCTAACTCTATGTTTTAGATACACATCACATAGTGAGGATGGATCCAGCTGACAGATCAGTGTTTAGTAAATATCTTGAGTATTCCCATTGCTGACTAGAAAGATGTTGAAATCCTTGATGCAGATATATATACCAGATTGATTTTGGTATGAAGGTGTGTGTGGATTGTAATAGTATGCAAGGAAAGGCAGAGAGAAGAGTGGAAACAGGAATACAAGTCTGGTATGTGACAAAACAACAACACTAAAACAGAGGAAGAATGAAGTGCAGTAGATCAGTATATTGAGCCTAACCGAAACTGAACCTCAGCATATGTGGATGCCTCTCATCAGTTCAAACACTTGGTTACCTTCCATAAACATTGTAGACAGTGAGTCTCTTGTAGGCAGTGTGCCTCTTGTGAGTAGTGTGCTCAGGCAGTGAGCCCTAATTGGCCAGTGCCATTTTGTACTTCTATTCTTTTAACAGAGAATACAATCTTCGGTTATTCTCCTTGTGGTTTTTCCCTTAACTGGGTTTTCCATGTAAAAATATTTGTGTTATGTGTGTTGATTTTTTTCTACTCTCATGATCATGTATGCTTATATGTTTTAATACTGCACTAATTGTTAAAAAAGAAAAGAAAGTTAGGTGATTAAGATAACTAATTCACCCCCCTCTTAGTTATCCACCTTGTTACCAACAACCCTTTAATCTCTCTATCTTTCATCAAACATCCTTACCAGTTAAACCCCTCCACACCTACCCGCTTCTGCATAAATGTTGAGAGAATAACATAAGCCCTGTAAAAGTTTGGGGTTCAAAATCAAATGTAGTGTCACAGTAAACCTAAGTCTTTGCGCGCATGCAAACACATCCTTTCAATCACTGATTTAACTGGTGTCTAAATGATAAGTTTAAGGTGTCTTCATTAAAAAGAAGGTTGACCATGTCCGATAAGGGTTCTTTTGTGACTGAATTTTCTTTCCCACTATTATAGTTCATGCCTGCCAAATGCATTTGTATTAGAAGTGAAAAGTTAAGTTTTTTTTACCACCTACCAAATGTATATCCTTTAGAACTAAATGTTATTATGACTAGTTCTATATGCTTATAAAGAAGTAAATAATCTTTTGGGTTATTCTATACCTGGCAAGGATTATGTTGTGCTATGATTCTTGGAAATTCCTTTTAATTGTTCTTAAGTCCTCATAATTATGCACGGCAAAATCAATGGTCTCCTGAAATCGCCAACGCTGAATGTCATTAAACCTCCCATTCTGTGATCTTTGATTATAGTTGACATTTTTCTAAGGCATTCCATCTGGTCAAAACTGAGAACACTTTGCTGGGGTATCCTAACACCTTGGAAATGAATCCATTTTTTTGCAAATGATGTGAACATTTTCACCAGAGAAGAGATGCGAATGCTTGATTTGTTGGCAAGAGACACATTTTGGCTTCGTGATTGTTGTCATTGATGGCAACAAAGTTCATCCCATGGTGTGCCTATACCAGAAGCCAGATTGAAGAATGTTGTGGTCCGGTAAGCAAGAACACAGCATGTGGCAAGGTCTGACAGTCAGGTCTGGATCTCTTAGAGGAAACATCTATGTAAAGTGCAGACTTGGGAAAGTCAAGAGGAATACCTTGACTATTAGATTCTAGGGATTGAGCCTCTGATGATAAGAAAGTGAAGAGATATGAGCATCTAAGTTTTGGGGTCTGGTTTGGCAGAGTAAACAGGGGAAGAACTAATAAATAGTGCATCAGAACTATTCTAGATGAGATATTGATAGTGATCAAGGTTCTTAAGACATCATCCATGATTGGCTGACATGTTAGATGACTTCTATAAGTATCTTCTTGATCCGCATCACTTGGTGAGCAAGGATTCAGCCGACAGACTGAAGTTTGGGAAAATATTGACTATTCCGGATGCCGACTAGAAAGAGGATGAAATCCGTTGTGCGGATATATATACTAGATGGATTTGGATATAAGGGTGTGTTGTGTGTGTTGGTATGTGTGAATAAAAGTAGAAGTCTAGTGTGAAAGCAGTAAGGCAGGTCTGGTATGTGAAAGGATAGTAGCACAAAAGAAGAGGAAGAATGAAGTGCACTAGATCAGTATATAGAGCCTAACCAAAACTGAACTCTAGCATATGTGGATGATTCTCATCAGTTCAAGTATCTTGTTACTCTCTTATAACTTGTAGACAGTGAGTCTCTTGTAGGCAGTGAGTCTCTTGTGAGCAGTGTGCTCAGGCAGTGAGCCCTAATTGGCAAGTGCCATCTTTTGTATTTCTATTCTTCTAACAGAGAATACATTCTTGGGTTAATCGCCCCATGGTTTTCTCCCTTAACAGGGTTTCCGCATCAAAAATATTGTGTCATGTGTACTGAGTTTATTTTTGCTTCCATGTTCATTTAAAGCTTATGTGTTTTGATACTGCACTAGTTGATTAAGAAGAACAGAAAGTTAAAATAATTAAGATAACTGATTCACCCCCCTCTCAGTTATCAACAATTGGTATCAGAGCCAAGTTCCTCCTAACAGAGCCTAACAGCTTGAGGAAGATCTGAGAATTCAAATGGATGTGTATGGAATGAGGGAGCAACTTCAGACTGCCATAGATGATCTTGAACAATCTAACTCTGAAGTCAATGAATTGAAGGAAAGACTCAAACAGGCTGATGATTTCATAAATGAGCTAAAAGGGAAATTGATTATCTCTATGAAAAAGAGAAAGGATCTACTTCAGCAATTGGCAAGTCAAGGTGAAGAAAATGATACAAATGATGTTCTGAAGGAGAAAACAAAGTTATGTGAAAAGTTATCAAAAGAAGTCATTATGATAAGACATGAAATGGAATCTGGAGTCATAAAATTTACTCAAGAAATTGAAGAAAAAAGAAAAACAGAAGATGATCTAAGACTATCTCTCAAAGAGAAAATGGAAGACTGCCACAAGATGGATAGAATAATCAGACATCTTGAATTTGATCTTGAAGATGCTAAAGATAATGAAGAAAAACTTGAGGATCAAATTATCTCTCTTAAAAGGGATCTTCAAATAGCAAATGAATACAAAGAAAAATTCAAGATAAGTTCTGCTCAACTTGAAGTTCTTCTTGAAAGCCAAAAAAGGGTAAATGACAAGTGTGGCTTGGGTTATGAGAAAGGTGAAAGCTCTGGATCTGGTTAGAAGAAGTTTGGATCAGAAAATCAAAGAAATAGGCCTAGAAGACCTTCAGTAACGCAACCTAATGCTCAAAGATATCTATCCTTCAATGGATACTGCCACAACTACAATAACTTTGGTCACAAGGCTAATCAATGCAAAAAAAAAATGAATCAGACTAATACATCCTTCTCCGGACAATGTTTCAACTGCAAGAGGTATGGTCACAAATCTCATGAGTGCACAAATATGCAAATGAACAATTCATTCAATGGTAGATGCTTTGCATGCAATAGAATGGGTCATATGGCTAATCAATGTAGATCAAAAGGATATCAATCAAATATGCAAAGAAATGTTGTTTTCCACAATTGCAATAGATCTGGTCACATTGCCAAATTCTGTAGAAACAAGAATCAGGACAAAAGAGGTCCGGTACATCATAATCAAAATCAAGACAAGGGAAAAAGAAATGTGAATGTGGATGAAGTTCAAAGTGAGATGAATAAGATTTGGGTGAAGAGAAGTACAAAAAATGTAGGGGATGGATCTGCACCAGAATCTGGTGCTGATAATCCTTTTGAAAATTAAAAAGTGAGGTCTAGCTCAAGGGGAGACACAAGGAAAAATACTTTTCCCCCAGCTAGTTAATTGGTGCCAGGATTGGCACAAGGAGAGTTGCGGATTAAAGGGTTCTTAGAGAAACATCTAAACAAGCTGTGGTTAAGATATGGAAGATCCACAAGATGTTTGGAACAAGATTGTTTCGGTTCTTCAAGTCATCTGGATAAGGAAAACAAGGCAAACTGGAATGACTTAAGTTGAGCATTTATTGCAACTTGGTATTAGGGTTTGTAGAGAAATATAAGGGTTTTTCTTAATAAACATTTGTTCATTCTACATTCAAGAAGAAGTGAAAAGGAGCTCTGCAACAAATTTCCTCAAGCCCATCAAAAATCATCTGCAGAAGTCGATTCATCCAGCAATTGATCTAGCTCACTCCGTGAAACCTAGAAGTGCAAAAGGTATTTTCCATTCTTGACTATCTCTCTACAAATCTTTGAAAGATGACTACTTCGAATGTCGTGAAGATTTCTAATAGGCCTCAACCCAAATTTAAGAAACATCCTTATAAATCTCTAGAAGTGGACCCCTTAGGGGCATTTTCTAGCATTTCGCATGGGGTTTTGTACATAGAAGATATTAGGGCATATATTCATGCGAACATTGAAGAATTTGGGGAATCTAAACTAGTCGATATCTATCACAAGTATTTGATAGATGACTCATTTGAAATTAAAACTTAGTATAAAGCCATCCGGGAAAAGCATTTTGCACAATGTATTCATTTCCCCTGTTTTACAGAAGATGAATGGGTCTGGTATGTTTTGAGCAGGGTGCATGATAACTTCATGTGGTTAAATGGACCATTCAAGATCACTAAGGATGCCATTAAGGCAATAACCAGATTGCACTCAACCGGTGAGATGACCACTCTCAAATCTATCAAAAACTAAATTGTAAGTGAGGCTACCAGATCAAAGTTTGATAAAAGAGCAATGACAATTGAGGATATCATAGATCTAGATATCAAGTTTGCATCAATGATAATTGGATATAAGATATATCACTCCAGCAGGGAGAATTCAGTATCCAGAACTGCTATATATACTACTTATGAAATGTTGAGGAAGAATGCAAACTATGATCTTTGTGAACTTCTTATGAACCAACTCTTGGAGAATCTGCATAAGATAAAGAAAGACAAGAAGAATTCCTTCAAATATGGTGGGTTGATACTGTGTTTGTTCTTCTACTTCATGAATGAGCTTCCTGGATCCAGTGGTTGGGTGTGGAAGAATGATAGACCAATAGCCATCCAAATCAGGGATTACTTGTATGGACTTGGTAATGCTAAGGCACAGAATACAACACTGTGGGGTTATTTCAAAAACTTTCAAAACATGATGCAGGCTAGAGAAAGAATTCCCAAATCATTAGTTGAAAAATATAAGGAGATAGTTTTCTTTATGGTAGAAACTGATCAGTGCCTAATGGAGGCAGTGGAGCCAAGGGTAGTGTGGATCATGCCAATGGGATATGAAGTTGATGAGAAAATTGTAGAGCTACATGTTCAACACATGCTAAGTTAGCTAAAGAATCCTAAGGCAGAAAGGTTTGGAACCTTTGAAGAGTTAAGTGTGAAGATCCATGTGGAGCTACAACAACTAGAAATGAAGTTGAGAACATTGCCAAAAGTTTTGGCATTTCAAAAGAGGCACTTGATGCCAGCAGAGAAAAGATGGAAAAGGCAGAAAAAGAGAAGGAAGAAGTAGAAAAGAAAAGTGATCCGGTAGAAGCCCCCTCTAAGAAGTCTGCACCTACTACTGCTAAGACCTCAAAGGCATCAAAACCGGAAACAAAATCATCTTGTAAAGTAGAGAAAAGGACTAAGATAAAGGCTACAAGGTCTTATACAAGCCAGAAAGATGAAGAAGAGACAGAATTTGATGAAGAAATCAAGAAGATGAAAAAGAAAAGGAGAGTATCTAGTGAAACCAAGGAGGCAGAGGTAGAAGAGTTTGTTGAAAAGCCCACTCTATCATTAGATGATGTCGTCAAATCAGTTACTGTGGATGGAAACCTTCAACCAATGGCTGAAATCTATGATGATTATACTAAGGCTAACCAAAAGATCTTGCAGGAAGCAGTAGTCAAGTGTCTGAATATCTACAATAAGGCTTTTATTGAAATTATATCTCATATTCCCAAAAGCCTAGAGAAAGAGTTAGAAATAAGAAAGAATAATGCTATGGCAAAAGATCTTGAGATCCAAGAATAGATAGCCATTCAACTCTTTCCTTCAATCACTTTGAAACAAATGAACATGGTCTTCAAAGATTGCAAGGATGAGTTTCGGAGTAAGGCTAGAATGAATCAACTCATGCTTGGAGAAACTGATAAGGTGGCAAAAGAAACAGAGGAAATCCTCTAGAATGCCTATAAAAGATTCAATATTCTTGTTGTAGAGGATTTAGGTGATGATCCCTCGGGAATGGATAACAAAGAAGAAGCCACTGAGAAAATGGGAGAAGAGGTAAAGGAGACAAGTAAAGAAAAAGGTACGGACTTAGATTCCTCTACTCCAGAAGAAGAAGTCCATGAACAAGCAAACATCTCTCCTCTAGTTTCCCTTGCTGACTCCGGATCCAAAGGAGAAGAAAGAATAGAGGATAAAGAAAAAGAAGTGAAGGAAAAAGAAGATGACAGTACTAAGGTTGCAGAAGGAAAGAAGAATTCAACAGAGAAGAACACAATTGTTAGTGCTAAGAGTGTAGAAGGAGAGAAAGCTCCAAGAGATAGCTCTAAGACTGCAGAAGAGAAGAAGAATCTATCTCTGGCAAGAGACTACAGAAACTGTCAAAGAATTCTTAAACAAAGAGACAATGGAGATTGATGTACCGTAACTTGTACAAGGGCCATTTGATTTTGATTCTCTTTCCCCGGTACAAACAATGAAGATAGCTTCATTTGCTAATGCAAAGGAAAAAGAAAAACTCCTGAAGTCTCACATGGAAGACTGTGAGCTAATAGAAGTTGCATCCGGAGTATTAGAAAAGATCATGCCATCTTTTCAGAAGGATCCCTTAGCCTCCTTATCTAGTAATCTCAAATCTCTAGTCAATAGTGTTAGCACATATTTTAGTTCCCTAGAGAAGTCAATAGAAAATAAGGTCCGGAAGGAATTTTTGGCAAAAAGATTATCAGAGGTACAAGGGTTAATAACTACTGATAGGAGGAATATGAATATTGGGATAAAGATCTTAGAAAATGCTCTTAAAGATGGCGGGGAAATGTAAAAATTTTGTTTATCATGGCCCAAAGTAACATTGGATATTGAAAAAAAAGTGAAAGAACAGGAGGACAAATTGACAAAACTTTCTAAGAATTTTGATCCTCTCTCCTCTTCCATAATAAATCAAGAATGTCAGAATATTGCAGTCTTGAATGAAATCAAGAAGCTTGAGAAGGAAAAGAAAAATAGAATAAGCAGGTTGGGTGAACTTAGAGGGATAATTATCCCTAAGTTAGAGGCCATGCATGAGGCCATAGAAGAAGCTCATATCACAACCTGGACCGGTGATCCGACAGATCTAAAAAGGGCAGACATGTTTGCATTCCTGTTGAGTGGTCACATCTCAATTTTGGACAGGATGAAGCAGAGTTGGACAATAGAACTTGTCCAGTTGAAGACAACTTTTGCAGACATACTACAATATATGTAAGTATAACCTGTTTATGTACTAATGTGGCTAAGTATAGATAATTTTTTGGGCAATTTTTGGTGCGTGGACCCTACCCTTTGCCATTGATGTCAAAGGGGGAGTGAGGAACAGTGAAAAATGTGGAATCTAGCTAAAAGGGAGCTTCGGTAAAATATATATTAGAACAGAGCATCAACCAAGGGGGAGTGTAGTATAACACTTAGTCATTTTTCACTAAGTGTTGCCATCAATGCCAAAGGGGGAGATTGTTGGCAAGAGACACATTTTGGCTTCATGATTGTTGTCATTAATGGCAACAAAGTTCATCCCAGACATCCGCAGGACATGGTGTGCCTATTGTTAGCAGTGAGCTGCCCCCTTGTCAGTGAGATGTTCAATGCTAACCTCGGGATTCATGACATGGCAGTGAGCCTCCCATGGATCTAGGTTAATTATGATGTTTGTAGCGAGCGTTGAAAGCTCAAGCTTTTGGCGCAACGGCAAATGATTCCAACAATTGGTATTAGAGCCAAGTTCCCTTTTGGAAGTCTAATAGGCTCGGGTAGGTCCTGGTAGTGGAGTAAAATGGGTAAGAAGAATAGAATTAAGATGTCAAATAAAGATGTTGATCAAAAGATGGTAAAACAAGCCTCAGTTGTGCCCAGCAATGATTTGTTACATTTGTCACCCTTGATAATTGATACAAAGAATGGTCATGTAGTTGAGAATTTTGATAAATTTAATGAAAGAAAAGATATCTTTTCTATTGAGACTAATGATGAAGATGAACAAGAATTTAATGAAGATATTTGTGAGGTTGATTTTGAAGGAGAGCTTCTATGTGCCCTGGATACAATTAAGCAACTTAGTAAAGAAAATAGAAGATTAAAAGATCAACATAAACAAGAGAAAGAATTCAAGGACAAAGTTGTTTTAGATCTTGAAGAGGCAAGAAACCTAATTGTAGACTTGAAGAATCAAGCAGGTGAATCAGACAAATTGAAGACAGAGGTTGAGAAAGCGAAGACGATAACTGATGAAACAAAATCTAAGTTGGAGGCTAAAAAGGTTGAATGTCAAAAGCTAGAAAAAGAAATAATTTCTTTAAGTAAAGAAATTGAGGATGTTAGAAAGCAGTTGGAAAAGAATCTCAAATTTGATGAAAAGGGAGAATGTTCAAAAATTAGAAAGACTCCTAAAAGGAAGATTGATTTAAATTATCATACTGCTGCCCCTAAAGACAAAATGCATAATCAAAGGAGAAAATTTAGAAGAAATGCCCCTGCAAGACAAGCATATATGTACAAGTATAATTATTCATTTAATGGATATTGTCATACTTGTAATCAATTTGGACATAAATCAGTTAATTGCAAAAGAAATCATTTTGCTTCAATTAGGAATACTAATATTGTTTGTTTCAAGTGTAATTCTCCTAGTCACAAAGCATATAGTTGTAGAAGGTTTGGAAGAATTGCTTTATCTGGTTTGATGGATTGGAAAAAGAACAGGGTTGAAAAGATTTGGATAAAGAAACCTAAGAAAGTTTGGAAGCAAAAAGAAAGTAAAGAGGAGTCAAAATCTAAGCTTGTGCATCCTGCACAAGTCACTTCATCAGTTGCATAACTGATAGCATGAAGTGAGGAGGAGTTATTCATGTTCTATCAAGTATCCCCAAAAGGGTTTCAGGAAGAAGATCAATTGATATTTATCAGTTTGATGATCTTGTTTTTGTTGAATTCATCTTTGATAATGTTTGACAATGATACAGGAACAACAGGATGGTCTTCATTCTTTTTCATGTCAAAAGGGGTGTGCAAAAATAGATTGGTTGTAGGATAATAGTTCATTGACAAGGACATCTCTTGTGTGATATTCATCATGGATTGTGATTCATACTGACTAGTGAAAAGTGTAGTCATTGCATGAAATTCAAGTTCATATCAAAGAAGTCAATTTGATGGTCATATCTACTACCTTGTTGAGTTGTTTTTATGGCATATGTTTTGCATAAGTATTGAAGCTTTCAGGGGATTTGGAGATAGTGTTTCACTTGTTTCATTGATGATATTCCTCACTAATATGTTTCAGACAGAGTTCTTCAAGCTATGACATTGATGGTGATATCCTGCATTTCATTAGAGGAAGTTAAAGGTATGTTTTGAATCAGCAATAGCAGATGGTAATGTTCAAAAAGGTTTGTCATATGTTGGCTTCAGGATTGTTATCATCAAAAATCATTACTTGTTAAAAGGTTAACAAGAGTTTATGTCTTTAAAGTGTTCATAATTCAATATGATTATAATGGTTATGATCATGCTATAACAACTTTAAGTGGAGTTGTTCTCAGGGGGAGTTAATCAGAGGATTGAGTCATGGGAGATTTGAAAAGGTCTTATCAAAAGTGGCCATCATGTCATCTTGAGTTGGGAACTATGTGTTAAGGAATCTTCATGATTTTTGCCTACAAAATTGTTCATCAAAGAGTATTGGTGTGTTTATGATTTCTTTACAAAGTGTTCAAGAAGTTGGTATTTGGTTGTAGAGTTATGTCTTATTCATCCTCATATTGGTTTTGTGTCAAAAAGTGATATTATGTTTCAGAGATTTGTTTGACTTAATGAAAATGGTTCATTACAAGGATGTCATAATAATCTTGCTGAGAGCTTGTTGTCTTTACATTGATACAAGAAAAGTTGATTGTGATGTCAAAAGGTGTTTTGATTTTTCTTAGCATGGAAGGTTGAATGTCAGTAATTGGATGGTATTCTTCAGGTTGATATGTTTCTTTAGGACTAATTCAAAAAGGTGGATCAGTGCTGAGTTTAGTTGAGTTATGTTGATTATTCTTGTCAGTGTTTACCAGTGGTTTTCATGAGCAGTGTTTTGTTTCTGAACTTCAACACAGGGGAAGCAAATAGGTTTGAACCTTTGTCATCCGATGTCAAAAAGGGGGAGAAAGAGAAAATGTTTTATGGAGTTTCTCCATCAATGACAAAGGGGGAGATTGATGGTGTTAGGTTGTCATTGATGTCAAAAAGTTGTTTGGTCTTCATATGACAAGATGTCATAGTTCAGGATGTAGTGTCAGTATTGGTTGATCAAGCTTCTTATCAGTTGATTTGTTAATGCTTCATTGTTCAGGAGTTGGTTGATCAAGAATATGAAGCATCATTTAAGAGATGAAGGATCATGTTTTCTAATGAATTTTTTAGAAAAAGGAATTTGAGAAATTTGAAGACTAAAAATGTGTAAAGACTTCTACAGATGATTTCAGAGAAAATAAAAATGGAAAATGGAAAGATTTTTTATAAAGATCATATTTTTAAAAGAAATTGATTTTATTTTGCAAAGCAAGAGGAAGATATTGTGTGATCAGATGCAAATAGATATTATTTTTTTGTGAAGAATTTGAAGAGGCTATTGAGAAATTGAATAGACACAGAGGAATATGAAAAGATTTTTTTTGCAGGTGAAAGGAATTTCAATTTATATAAAATTGTTTTCCAGGTGCATTGATGTGTGTGGAACTATATACAGAAATGAAGATATTTTCTATGACATCCTCTTGAATGATATAGATTGATTTGAATCAAGCAAGAAGATAATATGAAATTGAACATGCAGGAATGAATTGTTTGAGCATCAGATGCAGGATTGGAGACCTACAAATGGAGAAATCACAAATGGAGTTCGTATTATTCAGAGATGAAATATTGAATTGAATGGAAACAGAGTGTCCCTCTGATCTTGTTTATTACTTCAAGTGAAGATTTGGTTTGCCAGTGAGGCCTTGTATTAGCCAGTGAGGCTTGTTGGTCAGTGAGACCTATTTGTTTGGTATATCAGTGTTGGAAGTGGGTGCTTCTGTTTGGTATTGGAGTTAGTGCTCCTAGATACATATTGTAGCCAGTGAGGCATGTTTTATCAGTTAAGCTAGTGAGGCAGTTCTGGAGTGGTTTTTCTACCCCTGGAGGGTTTTCCACTCGTGCAATTCTTGTGTCTTGATTCATATTGATTTGCTCTCTATGGTTGTGTGTTTTACTCATGAGTTTTTATTTTTCATTCTCAGTTATGTGCATATGTGTTTGACAAATCAATGATAGCTTTCTCTCTTTGTGCTTTGCAAGTTAAAGATTTTAGAAAGATTTGAAAATTCACACAACACTAATTCACCCCCCCTCTCAGTGTTGTCATTGAATCCTACACCTATACCAGAAGCCAGATTGAAGAATGTTGTGGTCCGGTAAGCAAGAACACAGCATGTGGCAAGGTCCGACAGTCAGGTCTGAATCTCTTAGAGGAGGCATCTTTGTAAAGTGCGGACTTGGGAAAGTCAAGAGGAATACCTTGACTATTAGATTCTAGGGATTGAGCCTCTAGTGGTAAGAAAGTGAAGAGATATGAGCATCTAAGTTTTGGGGTCCGGTTTGGCAGAGTAGACAAGGGAAGAACTAATAAATAGTGCATCAGAACTATTTTGGATGAGATATTGATAGTGATCAAGGTTCTTAAGGCATCATCCATGATTGGCTGACATGTTAGATGACTTCTATAAGTATCTTCTTGATCCGCATCACTTGGTGAGCAAGGATTCAGCCGACATACCGAAGTTTGGGAAAATATTGACTATTCCGGATGCCGACTAGAAAGAGGATGAAATCTGTTGTGCGAATATATATACCAGATGGATTTGGATATAAGGGTGTGTTGTGTGTGTTGGTATGTGTGAATAAAAGTAGAAGTATAGTGTGAAAGCAATAAGGCAGGTACGGTATGTGAAAGGACAACAGCATAAAAGAAGAGGAAGAATGAAGTGCAATAGATCAGTATACAGAGCCTAACTGGAACTGAACTCCAACATATGTGGATGCTTCTCATCAGTTCAAGTATCTTGTTACTCTCTTATAACTTGTAGCTAGTGAGTCTCTAGTGAGCAGTGTGCTCAGGCAGTGAGCCCTAATTGGCAAGTGCCATCTTTTGTATTTCTAGTCTTCTAACAGAGAATACATTCTTGGGTTAATCACCCCATGGTTTTCTTCCTTAACAGGGTTTCCACGTCAAAAATATTGTGTCATGTGTACTGAGTTTATTTCTGCTTCCATGTTCATTTAAAGCTTATTTGTTTTGATACTGCACTAGTTGATTAAGAAGAACAGAAAGTTAAAATAATTAAGATAACTGATTCACCCCCCCTCTCAATTATCAACATGATTATCTCTGAGCCTTTCATGTTCCATGTTCAATTTATGATGTTCTGCAAACATTGTGCTTGCTAGACTAATTATCCTTTTGTGCCTGTATGGTTAGAAATCATTAGAGATTTAATTAGTGCTTTCTCCATATGAATTGTTATTACCCACGGTTGTTAGTAGGTGAAGAGTGAATTTAGAAATAATGTTTAGCAATAGAAAAAATATTGTTTGATTTGTATAAAGAAAGTTTAGTTTATTGCTAGTTTGTAGAATGCCCTTCATGAAATTTAGGAGTCTTTTGAGGTGTTATATATATAGAATTTGATGTATATTAGTGCATGAGTTAATCATGTAAATATAGATATCTTGATATATGTGTAAATTTGTATAAATAAAGAAACATGCTTCTACTTATCTATCCTTTTATTCGGCCTGCAACTTATCTATATCAAGTTATGCTTCTAAACATGGCCAATATATTATAGATGACAAACTTTACTTATCCCATGTTTTGTCTATTACCTTGTGCATGCTAATCTTGGAAATCATATTCTCTGAATTCGATTGTGTAGGTAGATCCTTTTTTTTTATTATTGAATTAAATTTAATTACTCCATTTGTTTATTTTTGTCACACTATTAATCTTATCACCTCTAATATATTAGTAACCCTCTTTAGGCATAGTTATATTTGATGCTTACATGGGAGACACTTTTGGAAATGGTAGTCAAGAGACTTTAACTATACAATATGTTTGTCATGTCTTAATAGGAAGTTATGTTCCTAATCGTTTAATGATTATGATTCTAACAAGCGTGATGATTAATAGACTTCTAGATTTCCTTTTTGGAAGAAAAGAATCAATCTTTATTCTTTTTTAATTGTGTTTTATTGTTGAAACTAGAAATAAGTATAAGTCTTTTCATATTAATGTTATCATTGGAGGAAATGTTCTTACGACCCCTATTTTTGTTAGTGCATTATTTCTGATGTTGTAAATGCAGTTCTGTAAATTGAATTATTGATGATGGAAACTTAGTTTGGTCTATTAGATGAAGTTGTGCATTTTAGAGTGAATGTCGATGTGGGATTGTTGTGTTACAGTGGTGTCTAGTATCTGTGTCATTAAGAAAGTTGATTCCAGAGGCCAGGAGGGATAGTCATGTGTATGACCATTGTGACTTTATAATCTTGTTAGAGGATGAACATGTTTTGGTCTTACGTAATGTTGTTTGTGGTTGTTGTGATTGTTCAACTAGAAGTTTTGGGACAATGGTTCAAGAGTTGGTCCTTGAGATATGATTTGTATGCAAGAGGATAGATGGCTTGCAGTGTCATTTTCATGCATGTTCTTGGTTTCGAATGATTGGTAAGAGGTTTCTAGTTGTAGGTAGGAGAGTGCCTTTCATGGTGGGGCCAGTGCCCAAAGTGGTTGCCTAGGTAACCCCATGGAAGTGTAATCAAGTGATAACTTAAAAAATTTTTAGGTGGGTTGGATAAAAATTCACATAACAAAATAAGTATGATGTCTCACCCATTCCTTGAGTGCTCTCACACACTAAGGATGGGATGAGAAGGCCTGGTTGGCAAGGTCAACCTCCTTGTCTTCATGAAAGGATGTGTCAACTCTGCATGTGTCACCCTATGGGGCCAGTGCCTAGAGAGAGGCTGCCAGGGTAACCATAGATGGGGTCAGTTTCTAGAGAGAGATAGCCTGGGTAACCCATGCTAGGACCATGCAATGACACTCTCCCTACTACAGTCTAGTTACTTCCTCTTTATCTTTCGTTGTTACCTCTGGAGTACTATCTTGTCTTGAGCAGTCTTGATAATCTATTTTGTCTGTGTCGAGTTTGTATTTGTTGTTTGTATCCTTTGTCTTAGTAGAACCTCATTGTTATCTCCTAGCTCGAAGTGGTGGACCTCAAGGTTCCACATGGGTGGGTGGAAGAGCTTAATCCATTGGTTATTCTTGGCTGTCTTGGTTCGTGACCACTGCAGATGTGGTACCTGTTCCAGTTTTACACTTGTATCTTTAGAGTGGCTTCATGCTTTTAGAATTGTATTATATTGTAAACTGATGTAAATGGTCATGAATCTTATAATCCTGTAATCTTATATTTGAACCTTTGTAATTAGTCATCTCTACAAATGAATGATGTAAATTCTTTTCTGTAGTATTACAATGTATATCACTTGAGTTGTTATGATTTTATGTTTATCTGATGCAGTTATGTTTCCCTAGAGGTGTTAGTTGATCTTTTTGTGTAAATGTTGTAAATAGCATAATTTTATCTAATGTTAATGCATTTACTTGCTTCAAAAAAAAATTCTATTTAGTTTGTACTTGTTAGTCTAATACTCTAGGGTTGCATGATGGGGCATCACATTTGGTATCAGAGCTAGGTTGAAACACTAGGTACTCTGGTTATAACCGAGCCCATTATTTATAGTAGTGCTTAAACTCTGTAGATTAACTTTCATCCCTGTTGTTTCCCCTATGTGTGTAATAAATTATTCTTTGTTGTTGTGGGTAGATGCCTAGAAGTAGGGGTCATGGTCGTGGTAGAGGTAGGGGTTGTGGGAGAGGTGGTGGTGGTACACCTCCTCCTAGTTCTCCTCATGAATGTGCCCATGAAGGTGGGGGTCAGAACATGGAAGGTCAGGGTCAGTCTGAGGGAGCCCAGCTAAGATAGTTACTTGAGGAGACCCTTGCCCATTTAGGCCTGAGGTAGGAGGTTGAGCAGCCTAGAGGAGGTCAGGAGGTAGATCAACCAGAACCTAGGGATAGAGAGAGATCCCCTAGGCAGAGAGAGTTGTCAGCTGAGCAGGAGGCCATACTAGCCAGCCATATGAGAGATCTTCTGAGGGCACGCCCTCCCACCTTTGATGGAGCTAGTAGTGATCTAGAGGCAGAGACTTGGTTACTAGATATAGGAAGGTGTTTTGCCATGCATCTATATGGCAGCAACACCAAAGCTAGATGTGCTATTCTGCATCTCAGGTGTTTTGCTTCAACCTGGTGGCATTTAGAAGAGTAGAAGTTACACTTGGATATTAGCACTGTTTATTGGGAGTTGTTCTTAGAGAGATTCAGAGCCCGTTTCCTATCTGATCATTGGAGACAGTGTCACGTAGATGAGTTCCACAAGCTAAGGAAGATGGCCATGTCAATTAAGCAGTATGAGCATAGATTCTATGAGCTCAAGCAGTATGCGGGCATTAGAGATGAGGAGACTATGTTAGTGCATGATTTTATCAGGGGCTTGAATGCCTAGATCAGTGGAGGGGTTCATGTCTTCGAACCTAAGTCTATGGAAGTAGCCGTGGAGAAAGCCCAGTTAGTGGAGGAGAATTTGGCGATGACACTTGGAGGGAATACAGGTGTACACATTGGTAGTGCACCTTCTGTAGGTGTTGGTGGTCAGTCTCAGGCAGCCATCTCTTCAAGAGACCATCATGCAACTGATAAAGGTGAGCAGCAGCAACAGCAGTGTTCTCAGTCACAACCAAAGAATACTCAGCCTCAACATGGTAATAGATTTCAGTCTAAGAAAGATCGGTCTTAGCAGTGGAATAGGCATAACCGCTTCGATCAGCCAGCTCAAAGTACATAGTCTGCAGTGAGTAGAGATAACTTTCAGCAGTCCAATGCTTCTTCAGGTGGTAGAGGTTATAGTAGAGGCTCAGGATGTTACTCTTGTGGATAGTAGGGCCATATAGCCAAGCGGTGTCCACAAAGGAACACTTCAGGTTTTGGTCAAAGGCCCGCAACTTTAGAGTTGATTGTAGGCGAGATGAGAAGGTCTCATAGAGTGTTCACAGCCTTTGAGCATCAGGGGATAGCCTTGGAGACCGTAAGTAGGGGACAGGCGGCCTTCTTTGGAGATCATGTGCGAGTTACAGCATTGGGAGTAGACTCTCAGGAGCATAGATGTGGAGCAGGTCAGGGTTCAGTGGGACCCTAGTGATGAGACTTTTCCTACCCGGGAGGATGCTTCTAGGTTGAGAGAGTTATACCCTTACTTGTTTGAAGGACTCTAGGAGTAAGCCTGATTCTAGGGGGAGGATGTAATGCCCCTTGATTTTGGTTTGTGATAGTTGTTAGTTCCCTTTTACTTTTAGTCAATTTTGAGATAGTTAGTAGTTTTATATTGCATTTTGTCAGTTTGAGATATTTAAGTTATTAGAGTATGGTTTATGCTTTTTATGATCACGATGGACTACATTTGACTGATATGGTTTTTTGTTACGAGTTTTATGATGACATTATTGATATTTTAGCTCATGATGTATTTCGATATATTTAGTTGATGGTTAGTTGGATTATGTAGATTGATGTAATCTTATTTTATGTAGTTGAATGTTATCATGCTTTATGGATTAATGTTATATGATGATGAATTAGAGATGTGGTGTTGATTGTTATGCTTGAGAGCAGGGATAGTGTAGTATTATTCATTTTGAGTACCCTACTATGCTGCGATTCCCTGACTCTATGTGTTTGATAAATACATGTATGTTGTATACAACTATCGTCTTGATGCAGGCTACAGGTACCGGGCATCGACTCCACCTAACTTTGTAGGTCTGAGCGTGCCCCTAGCTAATGGATACCGTTGATGGGAGATAACATGAGGTCTTCCCTAGGTCAAGTTTCAGTCTTTAGTTTATGGCAATGAGTCGAGGTATGTTGGTCGTCATGTGGTATGTAGAGTTATTGTCGAGTTTTGCTTGTTATACCTATGTGTAATTTGGAGATGCATTAATGAATAATAATGTTGTTAATTAGTTAGATATAATATTATTTATTAGTTATTATTTAGCAATGCGAAATTAAGAATATTATATAAGTAAATTTTAAAAAAAGAATAAATTAATTAATTTTAATGATTTAATAAGATTTGTGTCTTAAGAATTTAATATCATTTTATTAAAATAGTATATGGTAATTCAAAAATTATATTAGTTAATAAATTATGTTTTGTGAGTTGTCAAATCTCTCTAGGAACTAAAATTAATTGTTTTCTATTTTTAGAGAGGAGTGGGATCTTTTGTTACAGATTTTGGTGATATAGGAATTTATTATGTTTGTCTATTTTTGTATCTTGGGGGTGTGGGGGGGAATAATAGCATTTTGGGGGAATCTATGAAAGGGGGGATTGGTTTGCATCTGGGGAAATTCATCTTGGCACCTTCAACCCATCAAGGGATGCGAGTTCAGATCCTACAATCTTAGCATGTCAAGAGGGGACATCTCTTAAGGTATCATGTCAAACCAGTTGCTTTTGCATTGTCAATGTTTTAACTTTTCACGTACATGACTAACGGGATAGTTGCAACACCAACATTTGATATAATACTCTTTTTTCCCTTATCATTTGGGGTTGCTTGCACCCTATTTCAAGCAGCCATTATTTGCTTATAGGTTTCTAAGCCTTTCTTTGCTAATCCATTCTGTGCATATCTAGCAATTATTGTTTCCTATGATTGTGCTAGGGCATTCTTGTCTATAGAAGCGTTCTAACTCTTGCTTGATGCATAGAAGGTTTTAGGGTCATTTAATCCAACTTCTTCTAGTGACCCTTTACTCTCTCTATCTTTCAACAAACTTCCTTACCAGTTAAACCCCACCGCACCTACCCACTTCTGCATAAATGTTGAGAGAATAACATAAGCCCTGTAAAAGTTTGGGGTTCCAAATCAAATGCAGCATCATAGTAAACCTAAGTCTTTAGGTGCATGTAAACACATCCTTTCAATCAATGATTTAACTGGCATCTAAATGATAACTTTAAGGTGTCTTCATTGAAAAGAAGGTCGACCATGTCCAATAAGGGTTCTTTTGTGACTGAATTTTCTTTCCCGCTGTTGTAGTTCACGCCTGCCAAATGCATTTGTATTAGAAGTGAAAAGTTAGATTTTTATTTTTACCACCTACCAAATGTATATCCTTTAGAACTAAATGTTATTATGACTAGTTTTGTATGCTTATAAAGAAGTAAATAATCTTTTGGGTCATTCTATACCTAGCAAGGATTCTGTTGTGCTATGATTGTTGGAAATTGCTTTAAATTGTTCCTAAGTCCTCATAATTATTCATGGAAAAATCAATGCTCTCTTCAAATCGCCAATGCCAAATGTCATTAAACCTCGCATTCTATGATCTCTGATTATAGTCGACATTTTTCTGAGGCACTCCATCCAGTCAAAACCGAGACCACTTTGCTTGGGTATCCTGCCACATTGGAAATGAATCCATTTTTTTTGCAAATGGTGTGAACATTTTCGCTAGAGAAGAGACCGAATGCTTGATTACTTCTGAGCCTTTCTTGTTCCTTGTTCAGTTTATGATGTTCTGTAAACATTGTGCCTGCCAGACCGATTATCCTTTTGTGCCTGTACAGTTAGCAATCATTAGAGATTTAATTAGTGCTTTCTCCATATGAATTGTTATTACCCATGGTTTTTAGTAGGTTGAGAGTGAATTTAGAAATAATGTTTCTAAACAGAAAAATTATTGTTTGATTCATAGAAAGAAAGTTTAGTTTATTGCTAGTTGGTAGAATGTCCTTCATGAAATTTAGGAGTCTTTTGAGGTGTTATATATATAGAATTCGATGTATATTAGTGCATGAGTTAATCATGTAAATATAGATATCTTGATATATGTGTAAATTTGTATAAATAAAGAAACATGCTTCTACTTATCTATCCTTGTATTCGGCCTGCAACTTATCTATATCAAGTTATGCTTCTAAACATGGCCAATATATTACAGATGACCAACTTTAATTATCCCATGTTTTGTTTATTACCTTGTGCATGCTAATCTTCGCAATTGTATTCTTTGAATTCAATTGTGTAGGTAGATCCTTTTTTTATGGTTGAATTAAATTTAATTACTCCATTTGTTTATTTTCATCACACTATTAATCTTATCACCTCAGATATCTTAGTAACCCTCTTTAGGCATAGTTATATTTGATGCTTACATGGGAGACACTTTTGGAAATGGCAGTCAAGAGACTTTAACTATATGATATGTTTGTCATGTCTTAATAGGAAGTTATGTTCCTAATAGTTTAATGATTAGGCTTCTAACAATCGTGATGATTAATAGATTTCTAGGTTTCCTTTTTGGAAGAAAAGAATCAATCTTTATTCTTTTTTCATTGTGTGTTATTGTTGAAAATAGAAATAAGTATAAGTCTTTTCATATTAATATTATCATTGGAGGAAATGTTCTTACGACCCCTATTTTTTTTAGTGCATTATTTCTGATGTTGCAAATGCGGTTCTGTAAATTGAATTATTGATGATGGAAACTTAGTTTGGTCTATTAGATAAAGTTGTGTATTTTAGAATGAATGTCGATGTGGGATTGTTGTGTTACAGTGGTGTCTAGTAACTGTGTCATTAAGAGAGTTGATTCTAGAGGCTAGGAGAGATAGTCATGTGTATGACCATTGTGACATTATAATCTTGTTAGAGGATGAGATTGTTTTGGTCTCATGTAATGTTGTTTGTGGTTGTCGTGATTGTTCAACTAGAAGTTTTGGGACAATGGTTCAAGAGTTGGTCCATGAGAAATGATTTGTATGCAAGAGGATAGATGCCTTGCAGTGTTATTTTCATGCATGTTCTTGGTTTCGGATGATTGGTTAGAGGTTTCTAGTTGTAGGTACGAGAGTGGCTTTCATGGTGGGGCTGGTGCTCAAAGTGGTTGCCTGGGTAACCCCATGGAAGTGTAATCAAGTGATAACTTAATAATTTTTAGGTGGGCTGGGTAGAAATTCACATAAGAAGATAAGTATGATGCCTCACCCATGCCTTGAGTGCTCTCACAGGCTAAGGATGGGATGAGAAGGCTTGGTTGGCAAGGTCGACCTCCTCATCTTCATGAAAGGATGTGTCGGCTCTGCTTGTGTCACCCTATGGGGCCGGTACCTAGAGAGAGGCTGCCAGGGTAACCATAGATGGGGGCTAGTTTCTAGAAAGAGATAGCCTGGGTAACTCATGCTAGGACCATGCAATGACACTCTCCCTACTGCAGTCTAGTTACTTCTTGTTTATCTTTCATTGTTCCCTCTGGAGTATTGTCTTGTCTTGAGTAGTCTTGATAATATATTTTGTCTATGTCAAGTTTGTATATATTTGTTTGTATTTGTTGTTTGTATCCTTTGTCTTAGTGGAACCTCATTGTTATCTCCTAGCTCATAGGGGTGGGCCTCAGGGTTCCACATGGTTGGGTGGAAGAGCTTAATCCATTGGTTATTCTTGGCTATATTAGTTCGTGACCACTTCAGATGTGGTACCTATTCTAGTTTTGCACCTGCATCTTCAGAGTGGCTTCATGCTTTTAGAATTGTATTATATTGTAAACTGATGTAAATGGTCATGAATCTTATAATCCTATAATCTTGTATTTGAACCTTTGTAATTAGTCATCTCTGCAAATGAATGATGTAAATTCTTTTATGTAGTATTACAATGTATATCACTTGAGTTTTTATGATTTTATGTTTATCTAAAGTGGTTATGTTTCCCTAGAGGTGTTAGCTGATCTTTTTCCTAAATGATGTATATAGCGAAATTTTATCTAATGTTAATGCATTTACTTGCTTCAAAAAAAATATTTCTGTTTATTTTGCACTTGTTAGTCTAACACTCTAGGGTTACATGATGGGGCATCACATCATCAAATGCTCAAGATGTTTGGAAATTAAGGGCAAGGTCAAAAAATCATGATCCTCATCTAAAACATCTTTTACACATGACTCAAATAGAATTATATAGAAAATTTCTAGATGATTCAGTTATAGAAAATTTTAGTATAAGTCAAAGATCATTTGACAAATGCAAACCTTGGTATGTTAAGATTAATAAGCAATGAATCTCTTGTTGTTGTAGAACTCATGTGCAATTTCATTATTTTTATGATGTTTTTTGAAATATACGTTGTACTTTGCATACTAACCAAATTATGCAGGAATATGGTATTAATATGCCACCTACAACAGTTAAGGATTTTATAACAAGTATACTTTGTGAAACAACTGAGGGGCAATTCTATTTTTCAAAACCATGTGTTTCTAGACAATGCAGTATATGTGGTAACCTTTCATTGTTGGGAGAATGCATGCATGAAAGTAGTTCACATGATTTTGGACATTAGCGGAGGTGAAGAGGTTCACCAATGTTCAATATCCCTTAAATGATGAAAAACTGAAAAGCGTTGTGAGTTAGTCATAAAACAAAGTAGTGTACATGCATTCATCACAAAGTTCAAGAATAAGATTGTGTATAAATATGTCCAACATTCTCAATATGCTCGGTGGCATGATGAACAATTTCATAGATATAAAAACACATTTCATATTAGAACTATACTTTTAGTGGTTGACTTTCCAAAAAACTATACACTTGCTCCACAAGAGGAGACTCAATCACAATATTATAACTCAGTACAGGTGGCCATATTTGTTCATATTGTATACAGACATGCAGCTAACAGTACAGAAGATGATAGGAAAATTTTGAGAGATTACCATTTCTATGTGAGTGATAATTGATTACATTCATCAGAGTTTGTGTAGTATTGTTTCAAAGTATTTTACAACTTAAAGGAAAGACAAATCTAGACGATTTCATATGGTCAAACAATTGTATAGGACAATAAAAAAATTCTTGAATGCTTTTGTGGTTAAGTAGGGTCCATAAAGAAAATAATATCCAGCATATTTGGAGTTTCTTTGAAGCTGGACATGGTAAAGGAGAACATGATGGAGTTGGAACATGTGTGAAAAAGGGTCTTGCTAGGGAGCAACTAAAATTTCACAATGCAACAAAGTTTCAAGATGCACGTGCAATTGTGGATTGGTGTAATTCAAAATTGACTACAGGATCAAGTGAAAACTCTAAAGTTCAACGGTTTTTTTGGTTGGTTGAAGAAGAAAACATTCCTCCCCAATTTGATTGTGATACAATTAGTGGATCAACAAAATGGCATGCATTTAAGAGTTCAAATGCAAGCACATGGACTCCATCGACTAGGGAGCTCACATGTTTTTTTAGTTTTGTATTGCAGGTGAGTGGGAAGCATGTGAAAATACATATTGGGTTGAAGAATGGAAACAAAAGTCCTTAACACCTCTACAAACACATGATCAAAATGAGATAACATTTCAGGAGGATAATCATTTGCAAGCATCAGATGACTATGACCGTATTTCAGACCTTGTACAAGAAGGTATAAATTCATTCAATATTTCTTTTCGATACATTTTTTGGAAATATATATTTAATTGTACATATGTATGTATGTATATTTTTGTGATTTGTTGAAATTGAAATGTTTTTGTAGGATATGTGTATGCTTTTGTTGCACCTGAGGGTAATGAAGAGGAAATAGAGTATTGGTTGGCTCAATTTGTTGAGGCAAAACATAAGTTGTTACAACCTAGAGTAGATGATGATAACTTTGAGTGTCCAATAGGTTCTATGGTGTTATTGGAACTTGGCTACATAAATATTTGATAAGGAGGAATGGTATACCTACATTTGAAGATTATGAAAGACATAAGAAAATTTTGCACTACTCACATCTGATTGTGGCAACAAATATACAATTAGTGAGATATAAAGGGAGACTTGTCACAAAAGAATTATGGACACTTTCTATGGAAGAGCATGAGGCAATCATAGATGCAATACAAAAAGAGAGGATGCATATGTTGGCAAGAGACACTATATGGATTCATGATCGTTGTCATTGATGGCAACAAAGTTCATCCCACACATCCGTAGGACATGGTGTGTCTCTATCGGAAGTCAGAATGAAGATTGTTGTGGTCCGGTAAACAAGAATAGAGCATGTGGCAAGGTCCAACAGATAGGTCTGGATCTCTCAGAGGAAGTATCTTGGTGAAATACGGATTTGGGGAAGTCAAGAGGACTACCTTGAGTGGTATATTCTAAGGATTTAGCCTCTGGTGATAGATGAGGAAAAAGATATGAATAGTTGAGTACCGGATTCCTGAGTGACAGTGTGAACAGAGGAAGAACTGACTGACAGAACATTAGACTACATTCCAAATGTGCTACTGATGGTGGTAAAGGTTATGAAGGCATGAATCATGTTTGGCCGACATGATTAATGATTTCTACAAGCATATACTTGATCCACATTACTTGATGTGGAAGGATTCAGCCGATAGATCAGAATCAGTGAAAAGATTGACTATTCTGGGTGCCGACTAGAAAGGTGATGAAATTACTTGTGCGGATATATATACATGATGGATTTAGTTGTGAAAGTTGTTGTTGTGGTTAGTGTGGTGTGAATAAAAGTAGAAGAGCAGAGCAGAAGTAGTAAGGAAGGTCTGGTATGTGAAAGGAAAGTAGCAAAAGAGAAGAAGAAAGATGAAGTGCAGCAGATCAGTGTACTAAGCCTAACCGGAACTGAACTCCAGCATTTGTAGATGCTCCCAATCAGTTCAAGTATTGTATAACATTCTTTTTGTAGACAGTGAGTCTTTTGTAGGTAGTGTGCCTCTTGTGAGCAGTGTGCTCGGGTAGTGAGCCCTAATTGGCAAGTGCCATTTTGTTTTTCTATTCTTCTAACAGAGAATATAATCTTGGGTTAATCACCCCATGGTTTTCTCCCTTAACAGGGTTTCCACATCAAAAATATTGTGTCATGTGTATTTCCATTTCATGGTTGTGTTTGCTTGTTTGAATTAATGCTGCATTGATCAACAAGAAAGTTCAAAAAGAAGAATTAATTAGGATAACTGATTCACCCCCCCTCTCAGTTATCAACAATTGGTATCAGAGCTAAGTTCTTCCTAACAGAGTCTAATAGCTTAAGGAAGATCTAGGAATCCAAATGGATGCATATGGTTTAAAGGAGCAACTCAAGACTACCCTTGAGGATCTTGAACAGTCAAACTCTGAAGTCAATGAATTAAAGGAAAGACTCAAACAGGCTGATGATTTCATGAGAGAACTAAAAGACAAATTAAGTGTCTCTATGAAGAAGAGAAAGGAACTACTTCAGCAATTGGCAAGACAAAGTGAAACAAATAATGCAAATGAAGAGCTGATTGAGAAAACCAAGTTATGTGAAAAGTTATCAAAAGAAGTCATTATGGTAAGACATGAAATGGAATCAGGAGTTATAAAGTTTACCCAAGAGATTGAAGAGAAAAGAAAAACTGAAGATAATCTAAGACAATCTCTCAAGGAGAAATCAGAAGATTGCCACCAGATGGATAGAATTATCAGACATCTTGAATCTGATCTTGAAGAAGCTAAAGATAATGAAGAAAAGCTTGAGGACCAAATTGTCTCTCTCAAAAGGGATCTTCAAACAACAAATGAATATAAAGAGAAATTCAAGATAAGTTCTACTCAACTTGAAGTTCTCCTTGGAAGTCAAAAGAAGGTAGATGACAAGTGTGGCTTGGGATATGAGAAAGGAGAAAGCTCCAGATCCGGTCAGAAGAATTTTGGACTAGAAAATCTAAGAAATAGGCCTAGAAGACCTCTGGTAAGATAGCCCAATGCTCAAAGATATCCATCCTTCAATGGATACTGCCACAGCTACAATCACTTTGGTCACAAAGCTAATCAGTGCAGAAAGAGAATGAATCAGACTAATTCATCCTTCTCCAGACAATATTTTAACTGCAAAAGGTATGGTCACAAGTCTCATGAATGCAAAAATATGCAAATGAACAAATCATTCAATGGTAGATGCTTTGCATGCAATAGAGTAGGTCATATGGCTAATCAATGCAGATCAAGAGGATATCAGTCAAATATGCAAAGAAATGTTGTTCGCCAAATCTGTAATAGGTCCGGTCATAGTGCAAAATTTTGTAGAAGCAAGAATCAGGACAAAAGAGGTTCGGTATATCATAATCAGAATCAAGATAAGGGTAAACAAAAGGTGAATGTAGATGAAGTTAGAAGTGAGATGAGAAAGATTTGGGTGAAGAAAAGTACAGAGAATGTAGAGGTTGGATCCGCACCAGACTCTGGTGCTGATATTCCTTCTAAAAATTAAAAAGTGAGCTCTGGCTCAGGGGTAGACACAAAGAAAACCTTGTTCCCCTAGCCAGTCAAGTGGTGCCGGAACTGGCACAAGAAGAGTTGCAGATTGAAGGGTTCATAAGGGAAATATCTAAACAAACTACGGTTAAGATTTGGAAGATCCGCATGATGCTTTAAAATTAGGATAGATCTGGTTCCTCAAATCATCCGAATAAGGCAAATCAGAATAATGTAGGTCGAGCATTTATTGCAATCTGATATTAGGGTTTGCGGAGCAATATAAGGGTTTCCTCATTAATCACTTGTTCATTCTGCACTCAAGAAGAAATGAAAAGTGGAGCTCTGCAATGAAATTCCTCAAGTTCATCAAAGATCATTTGTAGAAGTCATTACATCCAAAAATCAATCCAACCAACTCCGTGAAACCGAAAGGCACAAAAGGTATTTTCCGTTTTCAATATCTCACTGCAAATCTCTTGATGATGGCTACTCCAAATATAGTAAAGATTTCTAATAGACCTCACCCTACATTTAAGAAACATCCATACAAATCCTTGGAGGTAGATCCCCTAGGTGCATTTTCCAGTGTTCTGCATGGTGTTTTGCACACTGAAGATATTAGGGTTTATATACACGTAAATGTTGAAGAGTTTGGGGAATTCAAACTAAGAGATATCTATCACAAACAATTGTTAGATGATTCATTTGAGCTTAAACCAGAATATAAGGGTATCCAAGAGAAACATTTTGATCAATTCATTCATTTCCCCTACTTTGAAGAAGATGAATGGGTCCAGTATGTGTTGAGTAGGGTGCATGATAACTTCCTATGGCTGAACAGACCTTACAAGATTACAAAGGAGGCAATTATGGTAGTAACTGGTTTATACTCCTTCAGAGGGATACCTATCCTCAAATCTATCAAAAACAACATTGTAACTGAGGCCACTGGATCAAAATTTGATAAGAGGGCAATGACTATTGAAGATATTACTGACCTAGACATCAGATTTGCATCTATGATAATAGGATACAAGATATATCACTCCAGTAGGGAGAATTCAGTATTCAGAACTGCAATATATACTGCCTATGAGATGCTGAGAAAAAATGGAGAATATGCTATTTGTGAACTTTTTTTGAGCTAATTAATGGAAAACATACAAAAGATCAAAAAGGACAAGAAAAACTCTTTCAAATATGGTGCACTAATAGTATGTTTATTTTTCTACTTCATGAATGAGTTGCCCGGATCAAATGGATGGGTATGGCAGAATGACAAACTAGTAGCAGTTCAGATCAGAGACTATTTGCATGGGCTTGGGGATGCTAAAGCAAGAAATACAGCCCTGTGGGGATATTTCAGGAACTTTCAGAGCATGATGCAAGCAAGAGAAAGAATTCCCCAGTCTCTTGTTGAGAAATACAAAGACACAGTATGCTTTATGGTAGAGACAGATCAGTGCCTAATGGAGGCAGTAGAACCAAGAACTGTGTGGATCATGCCTATGGGGTATGAAGTTGACAAACAAATTGTGGAGCTACATGTTCAACATATGCTAAGTCAGCCAAAGGATCCAAAGGTAGAGAGGTTTGGAACCTTTGAAGAGCTAAGTATAAAGGTTCATGTGGAACTCAGGCAACCGGAAATGAAGAGGAAAGATAGAAAAGAAGTTGAAGAAATTGTAAAAGGCCTAGGCATCTCAAAGGAGGCACTTGATGCCAACAAGGAAAAGAAAAAGGTTGAGGAAGAGAAGAAAGAGGCAGAAAAGAAAAGTGAGAAAAGTGCTCCGGTAGAAACTTCCACCCGGACCAGATCATCAAAGAGATCAGCACCTGTCCTTGCTAAAAGCTCAAAACTGGAAGTCCAAGCATCCGACAAAGGAGAGAAAAGGTCAAAGACAAAAGCCACAAGTGCTTATGCAAGTCAAAGGGATGAAGAGGAGACTAAATCTGATGAAGAAATTAGGAAAATGAAGAAAAAGAAGAAAACATCCGGTCAACCCTCTACCAAACAGAAGGAAGAAGAAAAGACAAAGGAATATGTTGAAAAACCCACTCTTCACATTGACGAAATAATCAAATCAGTCACAGTGGACAGAAATCTTCAGCCAATGGTTGAGTTCTATGATGATTATAGTGAAGCAGATAAGAAGATATTGCAAGATGCCACAATCAGGTATCTAAATATCTACAACAAAGCATTTATTGAAATTATATCTCTGATCCCTAAAAGCTTGGAGAAGGAACTAGAAATAAGAAAGAACACTGCCCAAGCTAAAGACCTAGAAATCTGGGAACAAATAGCTATTCAGCTATATCCTTCAATCGATCCCAAGACAATGAATATGGTATTCAAGGATTGCAAGGATGAGTTGAGGAGCAAAGCAAGGATGAATCAGCTCATGCTTGGTGAGACTAACAAGGTAGCCAAGGACATAGAAGAGATCCTCCGGAAGGCCTTCAAAAGATTTAATCTTCCTACTATAGAGGACTTGGGTACTGACCCCTCGACCACAGATGTTGTAGAAGAAACTACTTAGAAAATGACAGAAGAGGTGGGCCCTGAACAGACTAACATTTCTCCTCCAGTTTCACCTATAGTCTCTGGATCTAAAGGAGAAGAAAGATTACAGGAGAAAGAAACAGAGGTGAAGGAAAAAGAAGATGACAGTGCAAAGATTGTGCAAGGAGAGGAAGCTCTAAAAGATAGTTCAGTGACTGCAAAAGAAAAGAAAAATCTGTCTCTGATAAGAGACACTGCAGAATTAGTCAAGGACTTCTTAACAAAAGCAGCTGTGGAGATTGATGAACCAAACCTATTAAAAGGGCCTCTGAACTTTGATTCTTTATGTCCGGTGTAAACAATGAAGATAGCTTCATTTGCCAATGCAAAGGCCAAAGAGAAGCTACTGAAATCTCACATGGAAGACTGTGAGCTTATAGAGGTAGCATCCAGAGTTTTGGAAAAGATAATGCCAACTTTTTAGAAGGATCCCACAGCCTCCTCATCTGGTAATCTAAAAACTTTGGTCAACAGTATTAATACACATTTTGATTCTCTAGAGAAATTAGCTGAAGAAAAGGTCTAGAAGGAGTTTTTGGATAAGAGATTCTCAGAGGTACAAGGATTAATCACTAATGATAGGAGAAATATGAGTATTGGGATAAAGAGCTTAGAAAATGCTCTTAAGGATGGCAGTGAAGTATACAAATTTTGTATCTCCTGGTCCAAAGCAATAGTAGAAATTGAGAAGAAAATAAAAGAGCAAGAGGATAAACTACTAAGTTTGTCTCAAAGTTTTGATCCTCTCTCTTCCTCCATAGTAAATCAAGAGTGTCAGACTATTGCAATCACAAATGCAATAATAAAATTTTGAGAAGGAAAGGAAGAACATAATTAGCTGGATGGGTGAACTTAGAAGGATTATTATCCCTAAATTAGAGGCCATGCATGAGGCCATAAGTGATGCTTAGACTACTGCCCGGACCAATGATCTGACAGATCTTAAGAGGGCAGAAGCTTTTGTGTTTTTGTTGAGTGGTCACATCTCAATTTTGGATAGAATGAAGCAAAGTTTTGCTGCAGAACTCATCCAACTGAAAACAACTTTTGCAGACATACTACAGTTTATGTAAGTATTCCACATGTATATACTTATGTGGCTAAGTATAGTAAATTTTTTTAAAAATTTTGGTGTGCGGACCCTACCCTTTGCCATTGATGTCAAAGTGGGAGTGAGGAGCAGTGAAAAATGACGAATCCAACTAAGCGGGAGCTCCGAAAAATGTATATAAAAACAAAACATCAGCCAAGGGGGAGCATAGTGTAAACACTTAGTCATTTTTCACTAAGTGTTGCCATCAATGCCAAAGGGGGAGATTGTTGGCAAGAGACACTATATGGATTCATGATTGTTGTCAATGATGGCAACAAAGTTCATCCCACACATTTACAGGACATGGTCTGTCTCTACCAGAAGTCAGAATGAAGATTGTTGTGGTCCAGTAAACAAGAATAGAGCATGTGGTAAGGTCCGACAGACAGGTCCAGATCTCTCAGAGGAAGTATCTTGGTGAAGTGCGGATTTGAGTGGTATATTTCAAGGATTTAGCCTCTAGTGATAGATGAGGAAAAATATATGAATAGTTGAGCACCGGATTCCTGAGTGACAGTGTGAACAAAGAAAGAACTGACTGACAGAACATCAGACTACTTTCTGGACGTGCTACTGATGGTGGTAAAGGTTATGAAGGCATGAATCATGTTTGGCCGACATGATTAATGATTTCTACAAGCATATACTTGATCCGCATTACTTGATGTGCAAGGATTCAGCCGACAGATCAAAATTAGTGAAAAGATTGACTATTCAAGGTGCCGACTAGAAAGGTGATGAAATTACTTGTGCCGATATATATACACGATAGATTTAGTTGTGAAAGTTGTTGTCGTGGTTAGTGTGGTGCAAATAAAAGTAGAAGAGTAGAGCAGAAGCAGTAAAAGAAGGTCTGGTATGTGAAAGAAAAGCAGCAAAAGAGAAGAGGAAAGATGAAGTGCAGTAGATCAGTGTACTGAGCTTAACCAAAACTAAACTCCAGCATTTGCAGATGCTCCCAATCAGTTCAAGTATTGTATAACATTCTTTTTGTAGACAGTGAGTCTCTTGTAGGCAGTGTGCCTCTTTTGAGCAATGTGCTCGCGTAGTGAGCCCTAATTGGCAAGTGCCATTTTGTTTTTCTATTCTTCTAATAGAGAATACAATCTTGGGTTAATCACCCCGTGGTTTTCTCCCTTAACAGGGTTTCCACGTCAAAAATATTGTGCAATGTGTATTTCCATTTCATGGTTGTGTTTGCTTGTTTGAATTAATGCTGCATTGATCAACAAGAAAGTTCAAAAAGAAGAATTAATTAGGATAACTGATTCACCCCCCTCTCAGTTATCAAAAACATATGGTACAATGGAGTAAATGTTTTAAATGATTAATAGGTATGTAGAAATTTTTAAACTTTTGATCTGTGTCTAGGATGTGAGTTTAGGATTTATTATGATTGATAACTTAACTAACTGATTGCATCTCCCTTAAGCCATCCTCTTAAGTCCACTTAAGACATCCCTTAGTTATGTTACATAAGTTAGGTAAGTCATATCCCCTAATTGATTGCATCTCCCCTTAAGACATTCTCTTAACTCCCCTTAAGCCATCCCCTAGCTAAATGCTATAAGTTAGTGCAGGTACCCTTACCAAAAATACTATAGTTGATTGGACCATCTCTCCTTAAGACATTCTCTTAACTCCCCTTAAGCCATCCCCTAGCTAAATGATATAAGTTAGTGCATGTACCCTTACCAAAAATACTATAGTTGATTGGACCATCTCCCCTTAAGACATCCTCTTAACTCCCCTTAAGCCATCCCCTAGCTAAATGATATAAGGTAGTGCATGTACCCTTACCATTTAAATACTATAGTTGATTCTATCTCCCCTTAATCCATCCTCTTAACTCCCCTTAAGCCATCCTCAAGCTATGTTATGTAAGTTAGGTAAACTGTCATTTCCCTAATTGATTGCATCTCCCCTTAATCCATCCTCTTAACTCCCCTTAAGACTTCATATTAATATTCCTAATTCTCTTAAAGATCATTACACATTCTAACTTTTTTACAATACATTACATGGTGCAGGAGATGTTTTTTGCAGTCATAATAGAGGCTAGAAACATAGAACCTATGTTAAATTTTACTTACACTTTATTTCAAGTATTCACTAGACCTATACTATTAATTATTTTAATTTATGCTTCAATAGTTCTTTCCTTTCATTATAATTTCAATATAACTTCGTAACAAATTCTATCTTTTAATAAAATGATCTCTAGAGACCTTCTAAATTTTTATATATGTTTCATTGTGGCCTGACCTCTATATTTGTTTTTGCAATTTTTCACATGTAGTGTTAAAAGGATTCAAATCTATTGTTTCTTGTTGCATAGGTATGATCTCTACACATGTTTCATATCTAGATTCTTCAACTTCTAGGTGTCAAGTATAAAATCTTAGATGATCTAGACTTAGAGAATAACATTGTATAAAATCTAGGTGTCTCTAGGTGTCTTGGGTTCTAACTATATAATACCTATGTCTCTACCTGTGTCTTAGGTATTCTATATGTCAACTAGGTAGATAAAGACTAGAAAAAAGGCACTTCATCTAATCTAGGTGTCTTAGGTAGATACTATATATCAACTACTTGTCTAGAGATATAATATGGAATCTAGGCATGTCTTAGGTAGATACTATATATATCAACTACTTATCTAGAGACTAGAATAAGGTTATAATTTAATGTAGGTGGATTAGGTAGATACTAGATATGTCAACTAGGTCTACCATGTAATAGGTGTCTAGAGCTTGTGTCTTAGGTAGAAAGTTATAATTTCTAGGTGTCTATACAATATGTGTCTTAGGTGTCCTACATAGAACTAGAATACATGTGTCTTAGGCCTTAGGTGAGGCCACATGAGCTTCCACCTTCATGTGGTTGGCCTTGTCAGTATAGAATATTTATATTTCATGAAGCTAAGGGTAGCTCTTTTTATTGTACATAGATGTTATGAAAAACTAACTGATGCAAATTGATTAAGTTATTATTTAGTGCATATTGATGAAATTACATACAGAATGCTAATTTTTGAGTTTGTTACTTTCTTTGACATGAATAAGTTGGTTAAAAGTATGATTAGAGAATTCCCTAGTGTCATATAGGACCCAAATGACTTAGTGGCCCATTTCATAACTAGGTGGAGACTAATGCTTTACTCTTCAACTAGTGTGCCACACATGGACCACATGGATCTTTGTGATATTTTCTTGCATGCCCTAAATAGGGACACACAAGAGGAGGTTCAAAATCTCACATATAAATTCTACAAGAAATCTTTTGAGTGCATTTTGAGAATTGATGGACATATAATCATCAAAAGAAAAACACTTATTCATGGACATATAATCATCTCTAGGACACCCCAAACTGTAATTTCCTATAGCCCATCACCACTCAAAACTCCAATTTGTGGATCTGCCAAAATTGCTTCCCACCATATAAGCAGAAGAACACTTTGAATCATCCCAATCATCCTAATCCCTCCACATATAGATCAATAGTCGCCTCTCACCTAGAAGGATCTAACACCGCTCAAATGGGGATAAAGGGAGAGACCAAAATGTTGGGATTAGTTGAATTAGTTCAAAATGATGAAAACCAAGAACCTTGGGCATCTCCAAAAGTGGAGTATCACATGCATGTAGTCTCCATGGTTGACCCAACTCCTAATTCTATTGGTCCTTGCAACTTGGTGGACGATCTCAAAAAGATGTTCACAAAAATCTCGTTCATTGAGAGAAAATCCTCATCATGCCATGTATTCCCTCTAGAGGCCATCGAATTGAAATATGTAAACCATATAACACCACCCCCAAAACATCCTATTGACCAAGTTGACCTAATTCGAGCCCACCCAACACTGAGTTACACGATCTAGGTTTCTTTTGAAACCTTGAGAAAATCCCTACAAAGGTTGAGCTAGCTAGAAGAGGAGACCCCTCAACCTATATTTACAAGTATGGATCTATGATAATTGCTTTAAAAGGATCCTCATGGATGATGGGGCTATGGTCAACATCATTCCCTTATCCCTCTTGGAGAGTGGGATATTGCCACACCAATATCACTGCATGTAGAGAGACCTTATGTGGCTCCAACAACCTAAAGGTAACCGCTATTGGTAAAATTATGATTTTGATTTCCACTTTGATGGAGCTAGATGTAGGACAAGAGCTAGAGTTGGGGTAGTTCTAACTTGATAAAATGGGAGAGTTCTCCCTTTCCCCTTTTAATTAGACTTCCAAAAATGTTGTTGACTAAAAAGCTCTTTCCTTGGAAATCATGCTAGCTTTGAAATTGAGAACTCAAAACATTTGGCTTTGAAGATTCTTAGCTACTGATAAATTAGGTTTCTGAGAACTATGAGATGAAGTGGGAATGATTACAACCATACGACATGATTTGAAAGCTAATCCAGTAGTTTGTCTACTTCGAGAATGTTATTATTTAATGCTCTTAATGAAATTGATTAAGTTATTATTATGTTACATGTAAATTGCTCTATTTTTCTTTTGATATAATTTAGGGTAGACTTTAATTTTTCAAATTTTCAAAATTTCTTCAATTTAAAATTTAAACGGAATAGGTATTTCTTTAATTTTCTTTAAATTCTTTTCTTACATTTATAGGGAATCTATTGATCTATGAAATGTTTAATCTAGAATTAAAAATAAATTGATTAAACATGGTTAGTAGATTGAAAAATCTAATCAATAAAATTTTCGTAAATATTTAACTCGATTAAAATTTAACACAAGTGTCCCAACATTTGACTCATGTAAATCCAAACATATTCATTCTAGTTCAATAACTTGTTAATTTTCATTTTATTTTTTAAATTTATTTAGGGAAGGTACATTTAGTCTATAAACTATCCAACCTAGAGTCTATATCTAATAAATGTTTAATAAATTAAATCAATTGAAATTTTTCTCTTAACTAATTAGAATTAGTAAATTTACAATTTTATGTAATTAAACACATGATTTAATTTGAAGTGTTAAATATGAGGTATATGAACTTAAAGTTTGAATATAGATGTATATAGTGGAAATTCAATACATGGTAAAATCTAGTCTAGATGAAATAGTCTATGAGATATAAATACTGACATAATAATAGTCCATGTAAAAATAGTGAAATAGTCACAAAACATAAACATGTCTAGTCAATACTGAAATAGTCATGAAATAGTCAATACTGAAATAGTGATAAACAATCTAATACATCATGTCATCATCGCCATCCATCATCCATCCATAAATCTAAAACATGTGTGCACACTAAGTTTGATCATCATCCATTTCAAGCTGCCTTTTGGTCCCATGTGGCTGAGAGGGCAACTCATGTTATGTACAAGAAAAAGAAGCTACAAATCAATTTTAATGTCGAAACTGCATCCTAAATAAATTTAAATCAAATATTTAAAACCAAACCATCAAATTAAATTTTTAAATCTAAACTTCAAAATGTCTAAGCATACCACAACAGGCTCATCATCTCTCCTGCCATGCTCCTATGCAACAGATGGTGCCAATTCAGATGACAGATTGAATGTCTGTGTCACCAATTCTTGTATTTCAATAAAACACTTGAATGAACTAGTTTGGGTCTAGAGTATAGATACAAAATGCAAGGTTGGATGATACAAAAGACTTTGAAATCACACAGGATTTAACTATAGGACCTGAAATATGAGAGATGACTTGTGCACCTGTGCACGCTCATCAATGATACGATGAATTGAGCATGTACCTAAACTAATCTCATCCTACATATATATGTGTACATGTATATATAAATTCAACTTTAAAGACATGAATTTAATAAAATCATGAAATTACACTAGAAATTCAAATTTAAACTAAAAATGTACAATTTTAAGATACAAACCATGGCATATGAAGTAAGATCCTTTATAGATGATGTTGCCACTGGTCTTGGATGACTAGGTTGGTTTGACACAAGAGTGTCAGGACCTCTCATCTGCTTTAAATTAAAATGTCACATTTTTGCATTAAATTATATATTATTAAATTAGATATATCCAATTAAATAATCTTTAGAGGTCCTAATTTTATACCTTGTCCATATAAGGTCTACCCAACTCTATTGCCATTGAAACTAAATGGTCTAGCCATGATGAAGTGGTAGCAATTGATGGAGTCATCTATACCAATCAACATGAACATATATATTTATTAATATATATATAAATTTTTTTAAAAGATTGATAATTAATAATTGTCTAAATCCATATTAATTTGTATTAATTTTAATTTTATTAAATGTGGCATACATACCAACTCCATAGGAGTGAATAATGTAGCCAAAAAGGACTCCTCCGAAGTAGATGTAGGACCAAAACATGGTTGATGACAATTCTGACAAAAATGTAGTGTGGACCACAATGGTGTCAATCTAGGGGATGCATTAGGACAAGCATCAGATGCTCCTCTAGGCTATGTAGGCTCTCCAGGATTGACTTCATCTGCCAAGTGAGTAGCTTGGTCAGTTATGTTTCTTGAGAGCGATGATAACACTATGAGTGCTGAGACGACCATCTGCTGGTGAAAGGGCATAGGAACAGAGGGTGAAGAAGGGACAACAGGTGTAAGGGGAAAACATCGATTTGGATTGACAAATGCTCCTAGTCTATGCTGTGGCATTCCACCACCCACGCCCTAAAATGATCTCATATCAAAATAATTGGGCTTTCGGCCCATCACAAACTCTACCCATAATTTCTTTAGAAAATAAAAGGGAACCTCAAAATTAGCATGAGGTGGATGGTCAAAGACCATCCACCATTGATCCCAAAAATTATCTACTATCTACTAATGTGTGCACCATCTGATTGAAATTCTCTTTTTAGTTGGTGGTATTTGTTGACCTGTTGAGGGATCAATGAAAAATGGGGAAAGTGTAGTTTTGGTAATATGTAAATCATTGATCTCATTATATGAGAGACCATCTAAATAAAACTGCCTCCTCTCTTCCCGCCATGAGCGGAATGTGTCTAGATCAGTGTGGATAGCTCTCATTGAATCAACAATAGTTTGCATCATAGCTGCAAACCATGAAATGTGTGGAGGGGTTTGGATTTGGCTTTACAATAAATTGATTTTTTCTTGCAGAACATGTATGTTTTCATCAATTGTGGCTTACAAATGAGCCTTATCGTGCGGTGGTGGTGGTGGTGGTGGTGTGGTGGTGGTGGTAGTGGGGGGGTGTGTTGGGGTGGGGGGTCCTATGGGGTGTTCTGTGGGCGGTCATGGGGGGGGGGGTCATAGGATAGATCAGCCATGTGTAGAAATAAGGCCTACAAGTAGAGATATAATTACAAAAAATATAGATTAAATTGCATGCATAACATATGTTTAAATATATACATATACACATAAATTGAAAACTTGGAAATATAAAAATTTGTGTGGTTTAAACAATATAAATTAAAACATTTAATTTAACATATACATGCATTCAAAATTTAAACTTACATTATAAAATGTTTAAAATCAAAATTTATACATTTAAGAATCATGACATGAATAGAAATTTATGTCCTAGTATCTAGTCAAAATTTATACGCTCATGTATTACATTCAAACTCCTAAACATGTCACTAAGTTCATGACCTATTAGCTACAACTACTCCTAAACACATGTCACTAAGTTCATGTTGACCTATTGGCTACAACTACTCCTAAACATGTCACTAAGTTCATGTCGACCTATTCAATCTTTGAACCCATTCTATGTACACTCAACATTATTTTAATTTTTTCTAGATTGTTGTTGTCTCCTTTACCCCTTTGTTAAGCATCAAGTTGTCATAGATATATGGATATATGTTTAAATTAAAGATTCAAACATAATAAAATGACTTCTAGGTTTTAGGTTTAATGGTTTAATATAAGTCATTTAGGTTAGGTCTACAAAAAGATATGTTAGGGTCCTATCCTGTCTAATGTGTAGGTTTTTAGCTTCATGAAAAGAGTTTTAAAATGGTTAATTTAGGACTATAAGACGAGCATCAGGAACATTAAAAGCCATGAAGACTAAAGAATAAGGGGAAAAGACCTAGTAGGTGAGATATAGGGGAAGAACATTATAAGAACGTATAACTAGTTCAAAGTCTAGATATAGGGAGAAAGACCTAATAGGTGAGATAATATATGTGTATTTAATGCCCAATATATTTAAAAGTTTAGTAGAGTAGTTATGACTTTAAGCTTGTTAGTGAATTGTACTATATAACTACTAAATAATTAATGATTAAATAGTCAATCATACATGGTATTAGCCCACCAACAAAGTCTTAATAGATGATTAAATTCAGTGTTCCTTTCATTCCATAACATAAAAAAGACATGAAGTATTCTTCATATTGAAAGACTAGATAATTGACTTGAAGAGAATAGTCTTGATAAATTTGAAGGAGGAGGCCTCTAAAGGGAAGAAATTTATTCCTAGTCAAAAGGCCAAGAAAACATATAAGAGGAAAACTATAAGAGCATAAGGAGATGTGGATGAAGAAGAAATTCCTTTGAGGAAGAAGATGAGAAGGACAACCAAACCACCTCCTTAGAAACCTTCCAGTATTGAAAACCCTATCTAAGTTCTATCGAACCATGTATATGAATATTGAATGTTTAAATTAAAGATTTAAACGTAATATATATGTCCATATGTTTAAATTAAAGATTTAAACGTAATAAAGTGAAGTTTCTAGGTTTTAGGTTTAGGTTTAATAAGTCATTTAGGTTTGAAAGAATAGGTCAGTTTAGCTTATGAAACCCTAGTTTATGAATTAGGGTTTCTAGTGTTTATGAATTATCGTTTTACGTTTTACTGTTTATGAAATCCTAGTTTATGAATTACAGTTTAGTGTAAATATGAATTAGGGTTTTATGTTTGACTATTTTTGAAACCCTAGTTTATGAATTAGGGTTTTATGTTTTACTATTTTTGAAACCCTAGTTTATGAATTAGGGTTTTATGTTTTACCATTTTTGAAACCCTAGTTTATGAATTAGGGTTTTACAATTTAGTCTTTATGAAATAGGGTTTACCATTTATGAATTAAAGGTTTATAGTTTATGCATTATGGTTTACTTGTTTTTGATTTCAAGTTGAATATATATAGTTGAACATTGTAAAAATAATAAAATACAAAGAAAAAAAATGAAAATCAACATAAATGGACAGGCAACCAACCTGGGGCACTGGTGAATCAATCTGAGGAGGCAGGGATGTTGTGGAGGTTGAAAGTTGGGTTAGAAAATGTGGGTACCCATTTTCTGGCGTCGCTTTCCCTGATATCTCACGACCTATAGTAGTTAAAATGAAGCTACAGGCCTGTTTCTTAAAAGAATTATACTTTTCAAAAATGAGTACCCATTTCATAATGGGTGCCCATTTTTGCTTTGGGTGCTAGATCATAAACGAGTATCCGTTTCGTAACGGGCACTTGTTTTGCTTCGAACACCAGTTGCAAGCAGCATTTTTCACTTGTAGAAAACTTCCATGAAATGTATACTCATCTTCTTTCTTTCACCCCTACCCTATGAAGAGGCAGTAACATCTTTATTGATTGATTAGAGATGATACAGTGCAGTAGATTTATACAAGGATGGTGCAATTCACATAACTGTATATTAGTTATAATTGCAACATTGTTAACAATGTAATACCATAGTTGCTATAAGTATTCACCAAAATTCCCTCATTATTACATTGTTCCTGCAATAGTACCAAGGTACCCCCCTGAATGCTAACATATTGAAAAAAAGTTGATTGCATAATATGAATACATATTTTATAGAAGATCTTCTCCCAAAGAACAAATCCTGAACCAAGTAGGGCTCCATCATGCTATCTCGTCTACCCTCGGAAAGGCATAGCTTCAAGCTATGTTCTTGACCTCTTTATTCCCAAACTCTCAAATCACAGATTCTTGAATTATTTGGTAATGAACCCTAAGAGATACGACAGATCTCTATGATTGTCTAGTGACCACGAAAGGGTATAATTCTCAATCATATAATCTTTGAAGCTCACTGGACAACAATCCATATTGAGCGCAACACCAAATCCCAAACTTGTCTCCAAAACAAAATCTTCACAAAACATACATTCTTCAAATCCATCAGCATCAACAAAGAAAAGAAAAACAACGAAAACCAAAAATGCTTCTCATGCAAAGCATCATCTCAAAGTGAGAAGCTAACTTGAGATGATGGAAAATCCTCCATCCTCTGATGCCACCTGCCTCCAATATGACCCTGTTACACTTTAACCAATTGACATCTTAGATGAGTCTTTGGAGGCCTCAAGTGTAACATGCATGGCCTCGAGAGTAAAAACAATATTTGATACAAGTGTGGCTATATTAAAAGATAAGAAATTGGATGTTGGATTCAATCGATCATGCACCCTTACAAAAACATCCTTATGTTTCCTTACAAAAACATCTTGTCTACCAAAATACAATATTTGAAATGCAACTAAAAATATGATCTATGATTTTCACTGACTACACAAATAACTATCTCCGGTATAGTTTCTAGGATGCATAAAAGTTTCAAATAATAAGCTCCTCTTACAAAGTAGTCAAACTTCTTATCAAATCCCTTATTGATCCTCCAAATCATCTACATAATCACCTTTGAAATATGATTTTGACGCTCATCTAAACATGAAATTGAAATCATAAACAACATGAATTCAAATATATGTCAAAACTCCCACACTAATAAAACCTTATATCTCCAAGAGCAAATAGTTTCACTACCTTTAATAAGTATAATTTTTATGATGCCTATATATCTTTAGATTCTAAACAATAAATCTCATCCTTCAAAGTAACTAGCTCTGTATTCTAACAAACTTCTTTTAAAATGAAAAATAGACAAAAACCTAAAACTTCACCCACCAAAAACATTCGTATGCAATGCTTACAGATTTTGAAATGACATTTGAATTTCTCGATTAGATCAGCCCAACACAGATTGGAGATATCTTCCACATTATTCTTACATAGCAACACACTTTATCAAATGGTTTAGTTGCCTCTGTTACACAGATCCAGACTTCTTGTACGATTACAGGCTTCCATTTGATATTCCTTAGTTTAGACTCTTTGTGTAGAAACTTCCAAAGCAATGAATATATGAAGTATGCAAAATCCAGCAGATTACCACAATTTGTAAATATGATTTATAACTTTTAGAAGAAAGGATTACTACAAATAGCAAATATGGCCTATAGGGAATGAATTGACATCTTCACTTTCAAATTTGACTGATGAAATAGGTTCAAATATAACTTTCAAAACAATGTGTATGCACTCACGGTTAGGCCGATAAAACAACAAACTATGATTTTATTCAACAAAATGGCTTCATAACACTTTGTCTGATCATCTTTTCCTTTGTAGGTGCCACCAATACCATTTCGCATACATAGCAAGGAAGAATATCATTCAAGACTCCTCAATCTCCTTCCACGATTTTCACTGTGGCTCTGATACCATATGAAGAGGCAGTAACATCTTTATTGATTGATTTGAAATGATACAGTGTAGTAGATTTATACAAGGATGATGCATTTCATATAACTGTATATTAGTTATAACTACAACATTGTTAACAATGTAATACCATAGTTTCTATAGCTATTCACCAACACCCTAGCCCACTACACCTGGTTAGTGCAGTGTTTCTGTGTCGTCATCTTATCTTCTGGTTACCCTATGGTAATGTCTGGATTGCCCATTTGGTCATGTGTGGCTTACCAGTTTGTCTTGTTGGGGTATTTTGTCTTGGTTCCCATGAATCTTCTTGTGGCTATTTATATTTGTTGTCGGTGTTGATGTGGTTTCATTGCCATCTTTACATGGTTTCTAGTATGTCATTTTAAATTATTTTATTCATCCTTTTGTGAACTCTTATTACCATGATTAAATATTTTTGGGAGATTGAAGTCTTTGAGGAGTCTTTCACCTTTTTGCTAGTAGTAGCCTATTCTTGCAAACACAACCTTTTGATGATAACAACATTTCCTAGGGAGTCACCCTTCTGGTGGGACGTGAGGATTAAGAGGTTTTCACCTTTTGTCCTATGAAAGAAGGAAAATAAGATAAGTCAGATTTTATTTTTAATTTTCTTACCATGCCATAATCGATGACCCTTGGAGAAGCTAGTGAGAGTGTTAAATGCAGGAAAATATCTGGTTTTAGGTGGGGAATTGATTGCTTTTGGGTGAGCAACTACAGAATGCTAGTAGAGTCAACGCATGATCCTTGAAAAAGAGACTCAAAAATAGAGAAAATAAATGAAAAAAAGAGAGAACAAATGACTTAGAGAAAAACAAAGGGACAGAAAAAGAAGGCGGATCATATAACTCAGGCAAGCATATCAAATTGCAAGAGGAGAGGTGCACTATAGTGGGGAGAGTGATTTTCCAGCTAAAGAGAGAAGACTCTGAGTTTTGGGAGAGACCAAGATTAGAGGTGCGCTGAAAAGGGAGTGTGAACTGCCTGGAGGGGAGTGCAAAGTGGAAAAGAGGTATTCACCTTAGATTTTTTGTTCTTCAAGCACAAAAACTAAAATATGTTAGCTACTATTTCATTTAGCACAGAAAAATTGAAACCCCATTACTACCTTTCAAAACAAGGATATGATTGTTGTTATTTCATTAAGCACAGAAAAACTGAGACCCCATCGCAACCATTTAAAAGTAGATATGCCAGAAATATATTTATATGCAGGATCTTTATATTGCCTCTTACTTGGAATGGATCGTTAAAATACAGATCTATTTTATTATTCTTTATATTAAAAGGGGTCTTCAAAAAAACACAAGTGATTTCTGGTTTCTGATTTAGGGAAAATAGAGGTCAATTTTTATAGTGAAATAATGTGCAGCCATACAATAAGACTGGGACGCGATCATAGATATTGCACAGATGTAAGTCCCATGTAACCCTTTTTGTTATACGATGACTTCTCTGAATTATTATCCATGTCAACTCTTCTTAAATGAAACTCGAACAACCTTTGTTTTGATCATTACGGTCATTTTCTACTGAACCACTAGCCTAGTGGAAACTATCAACTTGAGTTAAAGAATGATTGACACTAAAATACCTTAGTTATATCGATCTATGTATGGGCATTGTATTGGTCACAAAATCTCTTATTAAGAAATCTGTCATGCAACCCAAGGATCTAAGGGAACTACTGTAGGAGGGAAAATTAAGATTTCCTTTTTGCAAGCCTTTTTAATATTTTATTTTGTAATTTTAAATATGGTAGACAATATGCAAAGTTTGGGGCTGTGAGTAGACTTGCAAGACCAGTTGTTGTGTTTCCTTATGTCCATGTACTCCTTTGTGAATCATGACCAAATTGGGGTCACTAGAGTTATTACACAACTGATCTAAATGACAAAGACTGTTTTCAATAAATTACACTATCATTGAAACTTTTGTCTTGTAGGTCACATTTTTCAATTTCAAAGTTATGATTCAGTGTTTTATTCATTTTGGTTTCCTCATTTGGTTAAACGAGATGAACTAGGTCTAGGCATTAGAGTGGTCATCTAGAGTGGCTCTCTATGCGCCCAAGGCTTGTAAGTGGCTTCCAGGGGAACTAGTAGTAGAATTATAATAACAAGTGAACTAAATTAGAAACATTCGGGTAAAAAAACACTAATAAGATAATTAGTCCTCATGCATGGCCTTGAGTGCTTCTAAAGGCTAAGGATGCAACGAGAAGGCCTATCCATCTGCAAGGCATCGAGTCATCCGTCTATGGGACATGGGTTCAGGCACGACTGAGTCTCATTGTCTACATGAGAGGAGTACATGGTTCCATGTGGTGCCATCCTTTCGAGCATGCATGATGACTCTCCATCTGATTACACTCTAGTATCTAGTACCTTAGCAGTTGTGAGTAGTACCTGACCTATGACTTGGATGAGTACCTCTATGTTATGACATTGGTTGTATGCATTGTTTTCTGTCTCTGCTCCGTGATTGATGTGTGTGTTGGCCATCTTATATACCCTTGTTGCTATTACTTCTATTTGGGCCTTATGACTACCTTCGAGCATGGTGGGGTGGTCTCATATGAGTCCACATGGTTAGGAGGCATTGCCACCACCATTGGGGACCAATGAACAGGTTATTGGAGCACTAGATTGGAGATGTTCTCTCTCTCCATTACTTTCTCAGTTATTGTACTCTTCTTGTTATTATATCATATTCATGGCTATGCCATTGCACTATATATTCCTTTATGTAATTATACTCTCTAAAGAGAGAAGATGTAGTCATTAAATTAATGAGAAGAAATGAGTTGTTTCCTATTTGGTTTATGGATTCTGGTGTGAGTGTTAGATCTGCTTGTACTATGATGTTTTGGATTCATGTTTATAATATGGAATGAGACATAGGAACAATTATATTGGTGTTTAAAATGAATGTAGTTTTTAATGTTTTCACTGGAGGGTGAATTAGTCTTCTCCTTTAGGTTGAACATTTGGCCATACTTGGCCATGAATATTGTTGATCTATCAAATTGGCAATTGCATCATGGGTATGTCATCGATTTAGGTCAAAAAGAATTATCCTGTCCTCTTTTCGCTCTTACCCTTCAGGGGTTACGTAGCGGGATGTTACAAATTAGAAAGCACACAAGGCACAAACTAGGGTGGGCATTACATAAATTCCTACTCCTACCCCTACCCAACATAGAGCAATACCCTAGTGAAGGACAATGAAAAAAAAATATTGAAGGAGTATACAACAAAGCATAGGAAGGAAAAAGATACAACTTTCTAGTCTTCTTCTTCATATAGTCTATATGGTAAATTGGTGTGTCATAATTGATCTCATGTTGAGAGATATGATCAACAGTGGCAGTTATTTCTCAACACTAGTGAATGGATTTGTTCAACTAGTTTTAGTTTAAAATTTAAGTATTTTTTATTTATGTAAATAAGTTGTTTGGCAATGTAGGTTCTTTTTTTTTTCCCCCTACAAATAAGTGTTTTCAGCAATGTACAGTACATCAACTATAGTAGTAGTGTTGTGGCAATATTGAGCAGAGTAAGAGAAATACAAGTCAAAAAGGTTTGTTAGTATGCAAGCATTTCGATCTTCGAAATAGTTGAGAACAACATAAATGATGTTATTAGTTTGGTTTCAGTGATCTTCGATTCAGATTTATGTCTACTTGAATTTATGCCCAATAGATATAGGAATTTTTTAAATTCTTTTACTTTATTACAATTAAAATAGTCCTTATGAGCCACCATGAACTATAGTATTTTATCCTACTTTTGATAATTTGTGATTATTACAAATGATTGTTTATTTTATTGATATAACAGTATTCTGAATGATCATTTTAGCCATTTTAATCTTTAAATTTGATTTATTATCCTAATACAAAGGTCTTTGAATATTGATAATTGAAGTGTAGCGTATCCCACTTGTTAATGCATCACCACCTTAGATTTATACATATAGAGTAGGGAATGATTCATATAAACAATGATTAATTTGTGCAAAATATAGGTAGAGTAAAATACAATTGTAGGGTTGTGATATGGCAAGGGAGACATATATCATTATAGTTTGAGAAGGCTAACATGAAGCTAAGAAGAGGATAGCAATATATTAGAGATGGAATAATAACATAGCTAGCATGGAGATAAAAAATATCCTAGCTTACTGCCAACATGGAGAAATAAAGGCCGGGCATAAGAGAAATTATGGCATGTGTGGACTTTCAAGCTGCATGTTGGCATATCATAATATAAAGTTGAGGGCGATATGTTGGGGCTGAAATTCAATGTTGGAAGCAACTTGTATGGGAATATAAATCATACCATTGTGGAAGTGAATGGGTAGCATGGCAAGTACTAAATTGGCGCAACCTATGAGATGAATAGCTTGTGCATATACGATAGAAAGTTTCATAGGAAAAAGAAATACAAGATAGAAACCATGATAGATTAAAACATGACAAGAAAGAAGAGGCGACGTGTATGATGCCAAGATGTGTTTGAAAAGAGAAAACATGTTTGCAGGTCCTACATAGAAATATGCTGGGTTTAATATCTAAGCAGCAACATGGCACGACCTGTGTAGTTGGACATCTACCATGAAAGGTAATGTGAATAAAGTAGTTAGCATGCCATGTATGATTGCATAAGCATAAGCGAATAAAAACATGCATGGATAAGTTCAAACCATCTTAGAATACATATGATAGTGTGGCATCTATTAGCTTAGGCTAGTTGTGGTTTTTTTTCTTCTGTTTATAGTGTTCTCTTCTGTTGTTTGCTCTGTTTCATTTATTGGTTGTACAACCATTTCAATATGGTAAACCTTAACCAAATGGCACACTGTAAAATAGTCGGCTGGTCGAAATGTAATCGACTTGATTGACAAAATAAAAACAGAGCAAATTTAAATAGTAAAAAACATAGCATATACACACTTGATTATATTATCAACACTTAATATTTTTACACAATAGATATGATCTTATCTTTGAATGGAAGGGAGGCTGCAATATTTATAGACTTTATGCAGACCTCTGGAAGACTCTAGAAAAGTTACGGTGAAGAGAAAAGTCTAGAAAGGAAGGCTGTGTTGGAGAATTCTAGAGAATTTCCTGTGCTGGAGAATTCTGGAGAATGCATTAAATGTATACCTATAAACTATTGTAGCTAAAATAAAAATTATTTCCAACACCCCCTCATAATGTTTTTTTAGAGAGGATAGGAATTTCCTTGAGCTATAACAAGTCTCTAAGTTTGACAAATTTTATAATAGGCAATGCTTTTGTAAATATGTCAGTGATTTGTGCCTCTGTGCCACAAAATTCTAGCTCTACCACTTGTCTTTCAATCAAGTCACAGACAAAATGATGATGCACTTCTATATGCTTAGACTTGGCATGATATACAAGATTTTAATCTAGCTTGATAGTGCTTTGATTATCACAAAATATTATAGTAGGAGAGTCTTGTGGATGGTACGTATCTTCAAGTAGTCTTCTAAGCCACAATGCTTCTTGAGATGCCTTTGATGAACCAATATATTTAGCCTCTGTAGATGATAGTGACAATGTTGATTGCTTCTTACTACTCCAAGAAATTGGTCCTGATTCAAGATGAAAGATGTATCTTGAGGTTGATTTTCTATCATCAATATCACCTACATAATCAGAATCTGTATACCCAACTAGAGTAGGCTCCCCTCCATATTTGTATTCAAGTCCAAGCTGATAAGTACCCTTAATGTATTTTAATATTCTTTTAGCTGCTTTCCAATGTTCCATATGTAGATCTGCCATATACTTGGATACAATACCAACTGCATATGCAATATCTAGTCTAGTTATAGTAAGATACAAAAGACTTTCAACAAGTTGTCCATACAATTGTGTATCCACCTTCTTTTGAGTAGAGTTAGCACTTAATTTTAATCCTACTGCACATGGAGTATTAGATGGTTTACAATCATTCATATTAATTTTTTTTAATACATCAAGAGCATATTTTGTTTGAGAAAGCATGATCCTTCCTTCTTCTTGCTATATTTGCATACCCAAAAAGTAGTGCATCAACCTTAGATCAGTTATTTCAAAAGCTTGTTTGAGTTGATCCTTGGTTATTTCATAATAATCAAGTCATCCACATATAATACAATAATAACAACTTTATCATCACTATGCTTTACATACACATTTCGATCAACTTTATTTCTTTTAAATCCTGCATCTATGAAATACTCATTTATTTTGGAGTACCATGCCCTTGGAGCTTGTTTAAGACCATATACAGATTTCTTCAGTCTACACACTAGATGTTCTTCACCAATTTTAACAAATCCTAGTGGTTGTTGCATGTAAATTTTTTCTTTTAAGTCACCATGTAGAAATGCACTTTTTACATCCATTTGAAAAATTTTCCAACCAAATTTTGCAGCTAAAGCAACTATTGTACGAATGGAAGTCATTTTAGCAACTGGAGCAAAGGTTTTGGTATAGTCAATACCTTCTATTTGTGAAAAATCTTTAGCCACTAGCCTTGCTTTGTGTTTCTCAATAGCTCCATCTGATGTGAACTTTGTTTTATAGGTCCACTTGCAACCAACCACATTTTTTCCTTTTGGAAGTGTTGTCAACTCCCACGTTTCGTTTTTCAGCAAAGAGTTTTACTCATCTTGCATAGCTCCTTCCCATTCATCTTTTCCTTTTTCTTCTTCATATGTGCTTGGAGTGTCAATCTGCATCACCCTAGTCATAAGAGCATAATTAGCAAACATATTTTGAGGACCTTCTTAGTAGATTTCTTGAATGCTTCTAGTCTTCCTTGTGTTTTCAACATCACTTTCACTTGATTCTTCAACTTGAGTTGCTTCTCCTCCTGCAAAGGATGGCACACTTTGATTTAAATCATTAGAAGATTTTTCTTCTTCAATCAAAATTGGAAAGTAAGATAATGTAGGAGAATGATTACTTTCAATATCTTCATCAAACCATACATTCCTTTTGATATGATTTTCATTTGTTTTGGGATTATATAACCTATATCCTTTTGACTCCTCGCTATACCCAACCATTATACACTTCTCACTTTTACTTTCAAATTTGTTTCTTCTTTCATCAGGAATGTGGGCATAAGCATTACAACCAAAGACTCTAAAATGAGATACTATAGTCTTTCTACCACTCCATGCCTCTTCTGGTGTTATGTTCAAAATTGTCTTAGTAGGTGTTCTATTCAAAATATAAACTGTAGTACAAATTGCTTCAGCCCAAAGTTTAACTTCTATATTTCTAGAGTGAAGCATGCATCTAGCCATTTCTATTATAGTTCTATTTTTTCTTTCTACAACTCCATTTTGTTGGGGTGACTAGGAGACAATTGATTCCTTCTTTATACCATGTTGTCTACAAATATCTAAAAAAGATTTGTTCATATACTCCATTCCTCTATCCTGTTCTTATTAACTTTAAAGATCTTCCACTTTGATTTTCAGTTAATACCTTAAACTCTTTAAACTTATCAAACACTCCATCCTTCCTTTTTAGAAAATATACCCAAATTCTTCTAGTATAATAATCAATAAAGGTGAGGGCATACCTTGATCCTCCAAGTGATGGTGTTCTAAAAGGAGCCATTACATCACTATGCACCAAATGTAAAGGAGTTTTTGCTCTCCATGATTTACCTTGTGGGAAACTTTCCACATGTTGCTTTCCCATAGCACATCCTTCACACACCTTGAGACTTGATGAGATTTTTGGAAGCCCATGCACCATATGTAGTTTCTCCATAAGTTTTAGACTTTGATAATTGATATGTCCCATACGCTCATGCCATAACCTGCTCATATCATCATATTTAGCAATAGCACACATATTCTCATTTCCACCTTTAGAAAGAAATTCTTGAAATTTATATAATCCATTCTCCATTTTACCAATTGCAATCACTTCATAATTATTGTTTACATCCTTGATTAAACATTTGTCATTGTAGAACTCTATTTTATATCCTTGACTTGCAATTTGAGATACAGAAAGAAGACTTGTTGCTAAGTCCGGAACTAGCTTCACATTTTTAAACATGCCATTATCAACTTTAACATTTCTTGTCCCTTTGACTTCTAAAGCACGAATATTTCCCAAATTTATCTTCTCTGCTTTGCTTTCACTTATTGATTCAAATTGTTCCTTGTTGTGAGACATATGTTGTGTGGCATCAGAATCAATAAACCAATCACCCTTAATAGAATTATTTTCTTTAAGTGCAACACAAAAAGCATTTCTTTTAGAATCAAAAAGATTTTGTAAACTTGTTTGTCTTCTTTTTTGTACCTCTATTTCTCTTGTAACATTCATTTGCCTTATGACCCATTTTCCCACAATAATTACATTTCCATTTGCTTTTATTATAATCCTTAGATGAAACATTTTTATTTTCATACTTCCAATTCCTTTCTCTAGAATGATCATCTTGAGACTTTTTGTAATTTTGTTTTTCCTTTATTATAAATGCTTGAGACTCCACCATTTAATGATTCTCTTTCTTTAATTTGACGTTTTTCTTCTTGCACTAGCTTAGCACATAACTCTTCAGATTTAATACTTTTTAATTTATCTGTAGTATCTAGTTCCCTTATGAATGATTGATAAGTTCCTGGAAGACTTTGTAGTATTATTTGCACAAAACCTATATCATCTATTTTCTTTCCAAGAGAAGCAAGCTCATTTTTCTTTTCCTTTAATTTACTTAGATGAGGGACTAATTCTTGTGAATTTGACAATTTCATATTATATAACTCTGTGGTGAGAGTTAGGATCCATACATCACCTGAATTTTGATATGTATTTTTCAAAATATCCCATACTTTGACTCCACTTCTTTCATTGTGAACTTCTAGAAAAATTTCCTCTACAAGTGTAAGCTTGATTAATGCTGCTACCTTTTGTCCCTTTTGACCCAATCTTCTTGATCTTTTCCAGGATTTGCTGGTCTTTGTTCACTACCAGTAACAATCTCATAACAATTTTGAAGAGTTAGAGCAATTTCTATATGAGATATCCAATCATAATAATTTTTTCCATTTAATTTAACTATGGGCAACGAAATACCAACATAATCCATTCCCTCTTTTTCAAATGGGATTTGAAATAAATTCCAAACAAAATTTCAATTCATAAATGAAAGTCTCTCACCAAGTTTCCAGAATTGGTATTGTTTTCTGCTACAACCAAATTCCAACCTGCAGGAAAAAAATCCAGTCTACAAAATCCACAGATACTGCCCAAGATTTAAGGTTGCTCTGATAGCATGATTGACAAAATAAAAGTAGAGGAAAAACATAGCAAATTTAAACAGTAAAAGACACAGCAAATACACACTTGATTATATTATCAACACTTAATATTTTTACATAGCAGATATGATCTTATCTTTGAACAGAAGGGAGGCTGCAATATTTACAGACTTTATGCAGACCTCTGGAAGACTCTAGAAAAGTTACGGTGAAGAGAAAAGTCTAGAAAGGAAGGTTGTACTGGAGAATTCTAGAGAATTTCCTTTGCTGGAGAATTCCGAAGAATGTGTAAAATCAAGAATAACAGAACCAGAAAAGAATAACAGCAATAACAAAACAATACTCAGAAAGAAAGATAATGTAAACAGCATTCACAGAGGAACATGAAGCATTTAACGTGGTTCGCCAATGTTGGCTACATCCACAACAAAGGGCAATCTTATTATTGTCTTAGTACATCTCTCTCTGGTTACAATACATCCAGTATATCACAGTCATAATAGCAGCATTGGTTTCTTAACCTTCTGTATTACCTACAACACACAGAAGCATAACTGTCTAGAACTACCGCATAAGCCAAATGCCTTTTGGCTTCCAAGACAACTCACTACAGACTGCTACCAGACACCTTTCACCTCATATCTGATGAGGCAGTAGCAGTTACATACCAAAATAGACCATCTGCAGGAGGAGCGGTTAGAAGGAACAAAAGACTCTTGAGTTGCCGTTTCATGTGGGCTTCACTTAGTCCACGTGCCCAACAATCTCCCACTTGAAGACCAATGGGAATGGCAATGAAGCTTCTCTGAGAGAGATCCCTTCGAGAAATTTAGTGTCATAGAGGCACAAGACCGAGAGAAGATCTACAGAATTCGAACTTCTCTCGAGGAACAATCTTTGTTAATGCATCCACCGGATTAACCTTAGTGTCAATCTTTGTGACTTGCAACTTGCCTTCGTCAATAAGATGGCGGATAAAATGGTAACAAAGGTCAATATGTATTGTTCGACTGTGGAATGCTGCATTTCTTGACAAGTGAATAGCACTTTGGCTATCACAAAATAATGGAAATACTGATTTTAGACAGCCCGGTTCCGTCAACAAACGCTCAAGCCATATCATTTCTTTGGCTCCTTCTGAGAGCGCTCTGTATTCAGCCTCTGTTGATGATAGAGCTACAGTTTGTTGCAACTGAGAGACCCAAGTAATGGCTGCCTCGGAAAATGTAAAGACATAACCAGTGGTAGACCGGCATTTGTCTAAATCTCTAGCCATATTAGAATCTACATAACCACGAAGCTAAAAGTCAATACCTCCAAAACATAAATAGAAATGTGAAGTACCTTTCAAGTACCGAAGAATCCACTGAACTGCCTGCCAGTGAAGTTTGCCTGGATTACTCATGAATCTGCTCACAACAGCAACAGCTTGTGCTATGTCCGGACGAGTACACACCATTACCTACACGAGACCGCCGACTACAGAGGTATAAGGAACAGACCTCATATGTTCGTCTTCTTCCTGATTTTTTGGACACATAGCTGAAGATAAACGGAAGTGATCAGCAAAAGGGGTGGATACCAGTTTAGCATGAGACATATTAAATCTATCCAACACCTTGTCAATGTAGCTTGCTTGGGACAATTTGAGTTCTCTTTTATTTTGGTTTCTGAATATGTGCATCCCAAGTATTCATTTGGCTTGTTTGAGATCTTTCATGGCAAAATGAAGAGCCAACTATTGCTTCAGCTGAGCAATAATCTGAACACTAGTACCAGCTACTAACATATCGTCAACATAGAGCAAAAGGATGATGAACTCACCAGTATTGAGCTTATTGTAGTAAACACAAGGATCTGATTTGCACCGAATAAAGTGGTTATCAGTCATGAAACGGTCAAATTTTAAATACCATTGTCTTGGAGCTTGCTTCAGCCCATACAAACTCCACTTCAACTTGCAAAATAAATGCTCCTTACCTGGTTGAGCAAAGCCTTCAGGCTACTCCATGTATAAATCCTCATCTATATCTCCGTGCAAAAATGCTATTTTCACATCAAGTTGCTTGAGTTCTAAATCCCAAATGGCAACTAAACCCAACACAGCACGGATAGTGTCCATTCTAACAATTGGAGAAAAAATTTCAAAAAAATCAATACCTTTTTGCTGATCAAACCCCTTGACAACTAATCTGGCCCTATATCTTTTACTTCCTCCGTCTTCATCTTTTAAGCGATAAATCCATTTGTTCTTAAGACGCTTTCGATTTGGCGGAAGAGGAACCAAATCCCATGTTTGATTAACGCTCAACGACTCCATTTTTTCGTTCATGGTGGCCATCCAGTTCTGTGCATTTTCATGCTTGCAGGCTTGTTTATAAGTTGCCGGCTCTGCATAATCAAAGAGCAATAACTCATAGTCATCAAATTTGGTAGGTCTCCGCTTCTCACGAGTAGACCTCCTCAATGTCTGACCTTGCTCTGGCTGTATGTTTGAGTCCAGATTTAGTCTTTGAAGTAAGTGCTGAACATCATCAATCTCTGAGTGAAGAGGCCCCTGAGGAAAACTACCCTGTCTGTTTATATTGCTCTGTGCACCTAGAGTGCTCTGTCCAGTTACTCTGTCTGGCCACATATCTCCTATCTGTGTTTGACTAAAGGGAGATTGTGCATCTATTCCAGGCTGCATTGAACTGAAAGTAGGCAACTTTAAACTTTGTGATAGTTGTGGTGAAGGTAAAACAGGGAGCGGTTCCTCATTGTTGGAAGTCAGCGACTAACTGAGGGAAGGCAACGCTAGGTTGGAGGAGGGCAACAAAGGCTGCGTAGAACTTAAGTTAGGTAGTGGTTGAGCAAAGAGAGGCTGCGTGGGCATTTGGGAAGTCAACACTGTAGTTGAAGTCAGCATTGGAGTATTTGAAGGCTGCGTAGGCAGTGCTGAAGGCAGTGTATAGCTTGGTGAAGGCTGCGATGAGTAGTCTATAGGCAGCGTGGGACCAAGGGAGGCCTGTCTTGGCTGTTTTAAAAATAGCGATTCATCTGATGAAGGCTACATACAGTGTAAAGGCAGCGAAACACTTATGGGAGGCAGCATTGAAGTATATGTAGGTAGCAAAAGACTACTTGGAGGCTGTGTAGCAACAATGCAAGGCATACCACTAGGTGACTGGGTGGGAAGTGTGAACCCAACTGAAGGCAGAGCACTTGAAGTAATAGGAGCTCCGGATAGATAAGAATGTATAGTTGTAACAAGTGGCTAGGAAAATGTAATGGTGGATTGCCTCACCTTTCCATTATCGAACAAATCCACATTAATATATTCCGGCAGAGGTGAATTGGAAGAGTGCAAACCTGGAAACTCCCTCTCATTAAACACAACATCACGGCTACGAATGATAGTCTTTGCAACAAGATCCCAAAGACGAAAACCAAACTGATCTTCACCATAGCCAAGAAGAACACACCATTTTGACTTGAAGTCCAACTTAGTTCTCTGCTCTTTTGGAATGTGAACAAAAGCGGCACAGCCAAATACCCGCAAATGCTAATAAGAAATTCGTTTTCCAAGCCATGTCTCCTCAGGTATGTCAAAATCCAGCCTGGACGAAGGAGCTCGATTGATTAAATACACAGCAATGTTACATGCCTCTGCCCAAAACTCTTTGCCCAATCCGGCATTGGAGAGCATACATCGAGCTCGCTCAAGTATCGTGCGATTGAGCCTTTTAGCTGCTCTGTTTTCCTGAGGTGTATAAGGGACGGTTTTGATCCGTCAAATACCATGGTCTGCACAAAAAGAATCAAACTCTGAAGAGCAATATTCTCCACCATTATCTGTTAGTAGGCATTTAATTTTATGCCCAATCTGGTTTTCAACTGAAGCTTTAAACATCTTAAATTTTGAAAAAACTTCAGATTTTCTGTTCAACATATAAATCCAGATTTTTTGAGTGCAGTCATCTAGAAATGTGACAAAATAATTTGCTCCACCGAAAGAAGTTACCTGAGTTGGACTGAATACATCAGAATGAACAAGTTCCAATAGAGTGGTTTTCTTGTCATGCCCCGTTCCCACGAAACTGGTCCGGCACTGTTTGCCATAAAGGTAATGTTCACAGAATTCTAAATCGATGGAGTTGAGGCCTGGAAGTTGATTGCGCTGAAGCATAACTTGAAGACCTTTTTGGCTCATATGACCGAGCCTCTTGTGCCATATTTCAGACCCACTGTCCATAGCCGGCAAGGCAGCCCCCACTTCACCAAAATAGTCCAGAATGTATAGATTACCTTGCTTCTTTCCTCTTGCCATTACTAAGAGTCCTTTTGTAATTTTCTATGAGTCGAGAAAATTTAACATTGCATCCATTCCCTATAAGCTGACTGATAGAAATTAAATTTCTTTTTAATAGAGGCACATATCTAACATCCATCAAAGTTAGTTTGTCACCATTTTTCTAATTCAATATTACATCTCCTTTTCCTAAAATCTCACATTCTTTATTGTCACCCAGAAATACCTTACCGAATGTGCCTTCTTGAAAATTCGTGAAAGCTTGACGACATGAAGTGGCATGAAAAGAGGCGCCGGAATCAAGGACCCACGAATCTACATTTGTATCACTTGCTGATAGGACCAAAACACCATCACTTGCAGTGTTTGCTTGATTATTTGTGCTCACGTTGCCTTGAGCTTTCTTATAGTTCCAGCAATTTTTCTTATTGTGTCCAGGTTTTCCACAAAACCAACATGAACCGGTTCTGCCCTAGACTTCGATCGTGGACCAGATTGTGACCTTCTCCAGTTGTTGAATCTACCTCTTTCATGGTTTCTTCCCCTATTGTTTATACTTATAGCCGTGAGAGCATCGCCAGATGAGGGTTCCTGATGTTTCCTTCTCATGTCTTCGCTGAGAAGAGTAGCTGCAACTTCATCAAAAACCAATGTACTCTTGGCTGCTACAGAAGTACTCACAGCCATGACAACACCTTCCCAGCTATGTGGTAAGGAACACAACAGCAGAATCGCTTTAATCTCAGGATCTAATTTGATGCTCACTGAAGCTAATTGAGAGACTAAGGTGTTAAACTCATTCAGATGGTTGGACATCACCCCACCTTCTCTCATTTTCAGGTTATATAATTTCTTCATAATAAAAACCTTATTTGACGCTGAAGCAATCGCATACATACTGGAGAGCTTTTCCCAAAGCACTTTCATATTGCTCTCATTTGAGACATTAAATAAAACATTGCTTGACAATGAGAGAAATATTATTGCCTTTGTTTTCGAATCTAGTTTTTCCCAGTCTTCATCCCTCATAGTACCTTGTCCTTTGGCTTTCCCCTATAAGGTGAGAGACAAGTCCTGTTTGATGAGAAAAGACTCCATGTGCACTTTCCAAAGACCAAAGTTTTGGCCTGTAAACTTTTCTATTTTCCATTTCTCCGAGTCATCCATTCTGATTGCTGTGCAGGTTCCAAAAAAAAATTTTACAGTCTCCTGGACCGAGCTACACACAAGCTCTGATACCAATTGTAAAATCAAGAATAACAGAACCAGAAAAGAATAACAGCAATAACAAAATAATACTCAGGAAGAAAAATAATGTAAATAGCATTCACAGAGGAACAGGAAGCATTTAATGTGGTTCGCCAATGTTGGCTACATCCACAACAAAGGGCAATCTTATTATTGTCTTAGTACATCTCTCTCTGGTTACAATACATCCAATATATCACAATCATAACAGCAGCATTGGTTTCTTAACCTTTTGTATTACCTACAACACACAGAAGCATAACTGTCCAGAACTACCACATAAGCCAAATGCCTTTTGGCTTCCAAGACAACTCATTGCAGACTGCTACCAGACACCTTTCACCTCATATCTGATGAGGCAGTAGCAGTTACATACCAAAATAGACCATCTGCAGGAGGAGCGGTTAGAAGGAACAAAAGACTCTTGAGTTGCCGTTTCATGTGGGCTTCACTTAGTCCACGTGCCCAACAGAATGCATTAAATGTATACCTATAAACTATTGTAGCTAAAATAAACATTATTTCCAACAGGCTCATCTGTTTTCGACAATTTTTTCCAAAAATTCGAACATGCGTAGAAGGGTCGACTGATTAGGTCTATAAGATCTGTTGAAAAATTTGCAGGCCGAAAAAATGAAAAAAACAACAGCACACAAAGTGGCGGCTGTTTACTGTGGGTGTTTCAATACTATGTAATTTTGAAGCTCCTTGGCACTGATTATATGTAATAATTTTTCTTTGTTTAATAAAAAAAATCCAATAACTTAGGCATAGCTAATCAAAGGAAACAAGCAGGCATTGCAAAGAAGACCAAAACCAACTAGCATGAAGATTTCGATCATAACAAGCAGGCAATGGAAATAAATAACGTAGAGATCAATGAAGCTAGTAAGGAATAAAAATCCATGGTTTTGCAAACTACTTTCTACAGGTATTACAGGAAGCGGCAGTATATGTTTGAAAAGCCTATGTGTATAATAAATCTAGCAATAGAAACATATGCCTGACATAGAAGACAAAACAAGAGCGAACACATATGTTGAAAGGTTAATGGTGCATATGAAAATCTCCACCTATAGCTACCGTCCATCTTATTCTAATCAAGAACTCTCAAAAATGTCTATTTGTGTTAAAATGGTATTAGAAGAAAGATACCAAGGACTGTTCATCTCTTTTGACATGGATGACGCTTAAAGTTTTATGATTTTTTTTTTATTGGATGAAGCAATGCTAATTTTTTTTACATAAAATTGAGTTTTACGATCCATTTTCAATTATCGTAGAGGAAAAACTCAGCGGCCCCTTTGATTGGAATCCATAATGTGGATCTCATAAAGTTCGAAGGGAAATGTTAAACCCAAAAGGGAAATGTTAAACCCAAGAGCATTGGTTGGAGTAAATATGGTGTGGCAAAGATGAGGCCCAAGATTCGTAAGGCAAGGAAAGGACTTAAAGAATGTTTCCCGTGGACCTCAAAAACATAAAGTGAACACTTTATGAGATGAAATCAATGTATTTAAGTGAGGGAATACATAATATAGAGATAGTGGGCCCATATGATTTTGAAGATTAAATGATTTTACCAAAAGGGAGATCAAAATAAGTGAGCCCGTAAAAATGATACATGAAAACTTTAATAAACGACGAGTGAATAAATAGAAAGACCTCGAGCATTATCATATGTTGCCCTGATACCATAAGAGCTCATAACATACTGAAGAGAAGATCATGGGAATGGCAAAAGAAAAGATCATCGACTAAAAAAATAAAAGTAGGCGAAAGAAATATTAAGCAAGGGTTTGAGCAGATATAAATGAGAAAATGCAGGAAGATATGGTTATTTAAAGTAGCAAACAACAATCACTTAGAGGGGCAGCTAGTAACAGTTCTGAGTTACTCTGCTATGATTTCAGGGTTATATTTAGCGATTTGGAAATTTGGAATTTGAACCAGAATAGAAGTCAAATATTTCCTCCTGTTTTTTTCTCTTCTTTTCTCATTGTTTCCTTCTATAAATGTAATAGAGCTATTCAACCTTTATAACATTTAGAAGAGGATAAGCTTTATGTAGACCGAAGCTTTTTTTGGGCCTTGTCTGTCATTTCTTTTCTTCTACTTTAGTGTTTGTATTTGCAGAAAAAGAAATGATATATCTAAACATCAACAAAACATAAAAAAAATAATAGAATATATCCCTGGTTTAAAGAAAAGATATTTAAGAAGGTAATATTAGTCAGTGTGTTTCCTTCTGAAACACAAGGATGGGAGGGTAAATTTTGTCAAAAATTTTAGGGACAGACTGTACATATATAAGTCATATTAATATAATAATTTTAGGGATCGCCGGGGATGGCTGGGCGCTCCTGAGTAGAGGGACATTCTCCTTGCAGAGGGGACAACCTTGTTTAAAAAACACAGAGGAGAATAATAGGGGACGTTTTGTCCCCGTCCCCATGTCTTTGAGACATTCTGGTTTCAAGAAGCAATGGAAAACCAAGGGGAACTTGTCCTCTAGGACCACTTAATAAAAGAAAAAGGGAAATTTAAAAGAACTTTTCCATTTAATTTCGAAAATGGGTGTAAATTCATTGAAAGACTAGAAAAAAAAGGATAGTAGTAGATAACCTTAGTGATGTAAAACCTTTATAAATAAAGGTTTAAAATAAATAAACAAGAGTTTAATCTATAAGGAGTGTAGTCCTCTAAACTTGATTGGAGGGGTATGTTGAAATAGAAATCTGTACCGAGAGAGAAATGTAATGATTTTACGTGGTTGCATAAATAGATTTTATGCATACGAGGCAATATAGAATCTTTCCCTATTATAGTGGAATAGCTACACTTTAAGGATTGAAAATATGTCGTAAAAAAATGCTGAAACTATATAATATAATTATGCCACATGGTTGCATATATTTCCTTCCCTTTTTATTCCCTCTAAATCATATCTCCTAAATTTTTTTATATTAATAAATAAATTCTTTATTAATAATACATATAGTTTATAACTTTATATACTGAGAAAACTGTAATTTAATATAACTCCTTAAAATAAAAATAAAATAAAATTTTCACAAAACTACTAAGGGAGAGGGACCAGTTACCGCCCACGCCCCAATAACCGCTATGTTTTTGTGCACTTGACCCCCCAATTAAAATTTTAAAAAGAACCAATACATGTAAAATGCCAACCTAACAAATTAACACAAATGCATCAATACATGTTCACAACATTTGTACATGTTCACAAATGCACCAATACATGTTCACGACTCCAATAAGTTAACCATTGAAACTAAGACAAGTGAACAAATGTGATGGCAAGTGCTTACTGGCACATTGTTGCGCATGTATGGGGCGACATGTTTAAATGACACTTTTTCGACCCATGTGCACATAACACATCCTACAAGGAAATGTATAAGTGTCCAGAAGCTGAAAGAATAACTTTAAGCTCTTCGGTCGCATATGAAAAAACCCAAAAAAAATCGTCGAAATCCAATAAGCTATGAACTTGACCTGCGCGAAGTTAGGGTGGGCGGCTACTGGCCCCTCTCCCTCAGCTCCACAAATAACTCCTTAACAAGATAAGCAGACCATATATTCACATACAATCTATATTCCAGTTAGAAAGAAATGGATGTGACAAATTTTATAAGTTCAGTCCCGCTAACCATGAAAGATGAGGTATTTGGCCAGAAAATAGGAGGCGTATGGAGGACTTTGTTATCAAACACTTGAAGGAAGCTTCACCCACACGCAACATCAGGAGGGACTTCCTTGACAATGACATGCTAGCGATAGGTAATACATTTAACGTCTACGGTCAAGAGCTTCCACCGTCTACGCCGTAATCATCGTGCTTTATCCTGGAATTACCTCATTGCATCCGTCACTTAGAAATTGATAGGTATTTGCGTCTTCACGTTTCATCTCTATTACTTGAATGCTTTCAAGTTTCAACCATGCAACTCGTATATTACAAGTCACTTCACTCGTGCAAAACATTATACTTTATAATATAATTATAATATCGTTAATCAATAATTTATTTACAATGATTATAAGCGTAATTGTTTTTGAAAATAATATTATTATTTTGTTACATGCAAATAAAACATAAAGAATTAGTTTTAAAAATAATCATACTACTAAAGGGTTGTAGCTCAATTGGTTGAGCACAATTGGTGAAGGTGATGGTATGTTCCTTGATTACACCATCCACAAAGGTTCAAAACCTCATATTGGAGGTGAGATGACTTTGACCCCTCAATTCTTGACTCTATACTAAAGAAGACAAAAAAATGCTCCATAAAAGAAATAAACAATCATATATATTAAAAATTTACATTTTTACATTTACAAATAAATAAATAATCTAACGTGGACAAAAAGAGCCTTAAATTGATTTTTTGAAGGTATGAATGATGAAGAGTAAGGGAGAGGGGCTAGTAGCCGCCCACCCTAACTTTGCGCACATCAAGCACATAGCTCGACATATCGAATTTCAATGATTTTTTTGGGTTTTTTCGTATGCGACTGAAGAGCTTAAAGTTATTCTTTTGGCTTATGGGCACTTATACATTTTCCTGTAGGATGCGTTATATGCATATGGGTCAAGAAATGATCATTTCAACATGTCGCCCCATACATCCGCATCGATGTGCCGGTAACCGCTCGCCATCACATTTGTACGCTCATCTTAATTTCATTGGTTAATTTACAAATGTATTGGGGCATTTGTGAACATGTATTGGTGCATTTGTGAACATATACAAATGTTGTGAACATGTATTGGTGCATTTGTGTTAATTTATCTGGTTGGTATTTTACACGTAGTGGTTCTTTTAAAAATTTAATTAGGGGGTCAAGTGATTAAAAACATAGTGGTTATTGGGGCGTGGGCGACAACTGGCCCCTCTCCCTTAGAGTGAGTCTAAAGTTTTAGATTTGAAAAATGTTACACAATTTGAAACTTGTGATCTTACTTCTATAGATATGCTCATTAGGTTTTGGTCTACTAGTGCAAAGAAAGGAGTTCCATACCAATGAGCTAGGTTCAAATCTAATTGGATGAGATCTTCTTTGTAGTGGTCATTGGGAGGCCTAGAGGTAGGGGTTACACTTACATGGCAATGCATGGATTGATGTGCACCATTATGCTTAACAATGGGAACACCTTAAGTTAAGGTTTGAGTGTAACCATATTTGAAAGGAGGCTTATATTGTGGAAATGCTTCCGACATTAATTTGTAAGAGGAGAATGCACAAAAAATATGATCTAAACAATTTCATGAAAGAAATAACACACAAATATTACAATCCTATGACAAAAAAATAATCATGGGAAAGACATTTTAAATCAACCAAGTAACAAAGGTGTGGGTGTCTTTTGTATTATTAGTAGCAACATGATTACAACACAATCCAAGAACATACACCCTCATGCATCACAAAATATGTCTAGAGACTTTCTCCAGTAGCATAGTGGTGCCTACAAAATACACTATAAATCCTCAATCGCAAGCACCAAATAAATAGGAGAAGCAATCCATGAAACCATGAGTGGTAAACCACAAATCATGGGCTAAAACCATCACCTAAAAATGGTGCTCAAATTCCAACACCCTATTCAAAAGGAGTCAACCAACTATTTTTTGCATATTCTCCTACCCCTATCATAAACTAGCATAACTCCGTCATAACCCACCCCCCAAGTTGTGTGCTCCATTATCTCCATTCAAAGATGCTCTATAATGCATGATAATTTTGTCAACAATGTAACTCCCCTCTTACATTTTATGCAAGTCATAGAATTGTCATTAGATCTCCCATGAATCTTATAATATCATAATATGTTCTTACACATCTCTTTGCCATTAGATACTCTTACAACTTCTTACACATGTCATACATTATATTACACATGGAAAACTAGCTATCATAGTGGGACACCCTTTTCAATGAGGGATCACAAATAACAAATAATAAATCAATCGAATATTAAAATTGCAAGGCGTATGACATGTACCTATTCCAACATTCCCCCACTTTTCTATACATTGCAAGACCACAAGGGAAACACTAACACTATCATATATTTTCTAGGGGTTGAAAGGCCCATAAACTCACCACACCATCACAAATTCCCCATGTTCACAAGCTTCATCAATGCATTTGCAATATTCATCAAAATGTCAACCTTACCAAGCATCGCCCTCTCATCCTTAACCATATTATGATCAAAATGATACTCTATATCAATGTGCTTCATTTGATCATGAAAAAATAGGTTCTTTGCCAACTTAGTGGCACTCTGACTATCACATCCAATCTAAACACAATCGCTAAAGATAGATGGCCTCCTTATAGGTTGGAACATATACAATGTACTCAACCTTTATAGTGGACAAAATAACCATAGCATGTTGCTTTCTCATCCAACTAATAGAACCACTAAACAAGTTAAAGATATAACGACTAATAGATCTCTTACTATCAACATCTCCTACCTAATCAAAATTCTCATAACCCTTAATATCCACTAAGTGTTGAAGATCCCCTAGGACACTATCTACTTGATAACATATGGAGTATGCATAAGTACCCTACAAATATCTAAAGATCTAGGTATTCACTAAAACATAATGATGATCATCCAAGATAAGCCATGAATTGACTCAACAATCCCACTACTTTGGTAATGTTTAGTTTAGTACAGACCATATTAAGAATACCAAAAACACTAGAATAAGGAACATGAGACATATCGTCCATCTCATGAGGTGTAGATGCACACTGCTCAAGTAATAACTTAGTTCCTTATAAAATAAGAAAACTTACTAGTATACTATAACATATAAAAAGAATTGAATAGATGCTAGCTTAAAGCAACCAGAGAAACAATCTCATCAAAATCTATCTCATCAACATAGGACTACTATTTTACAACCAATATTGTTCATACTTTTGAACACTACCATCTAGATTGAACTTCTTCTTAGAGACCCATTTACATCCAATAGGTTTCCTCTCCTCTAACAACTAAACCAAGTCTCAAGTCTTATTCTTTCTTAATGTAGTCATCTCTTCATGCATAGTCAATCTCTAAGACTCACTATAAGCTATCTCCATTACATATTTCACAATTCAAGGTTCATCATTGTTAGTAATAAAAGAAAAAATACATCTAAAATGATGTAGGCTTTACCTCTTTGGTTCCTTCCTCTACCAAGAGGGCCTCTTCACAAGTTGAGGTGGAGGTTCTTCCTCTTCCAAATTCTCTAAGCTCTCATTCTCATTATGTCTATCATGAACCTCTGGTTCATCATCTACTGTATCCATCTTAAGCTTTGGCTATAGCCACATAACTCAATTTATATCCTCCTTTGGATGCTTTTTTGTAGGGGAAGATTTAATCTCCTTGAAGATCACATTCTAATTGTATATAAATTTCTTAGCTATAGGATTCCAAAGCTTGTACCATTTCACATTGACACCATAACTAATAAAGATGCATTTTCAAAATTATTATCCAACTATGACTAACTCTCCTTAGACACATGAGCATATGCCTCACAACAAAAAACTTGAAGATGCTAAAGTGGGGAATTTTGCTCATTAAAACCTCCATAGGGGTTTTCACAACAAGAACTCATGTAGGAGACATGTCAATCACGTAACATGTAGTGGTAATCACATTTACCAATTTTTTCAATCCAAATCCACTAAACATACTCATATCCCCTCTCCATCAACATTCTATTCATTGTTTCTATAACTCCATTGTATTCATGGGCATATGGAGTTGTCTTATACCCTTATATGGCAATATGTTTATAGAATCTATCAATCTTTTCTATACAAAATTCTCAACTATTATTTATCCTTCACATCTTGAGCATTTTGCCAGTCTAGTTCTTCATGAGAGCCTAACTCCTTGAACTAACTAAAGACCTTATATTTACTACTAAGTGTTATGCCCTGCATACACACCCCGCATTTTTTGACAGACTGGGGACCCCATTTTTCTTTGTTCCTTTTTTTTTTTTTTTCCTTTTGTTCCCTTCTTCTCTTCCTTGTTTTGGTCTTTTGATCATTTTATAAGTCCTAAGTTTCCCTTGGGATTTCATTTTGGCCTTTAAAACTTTTGTTTTTTTGGCCTTTTTGCTTTGGTGCCTAGAGTTCCCAAATTCCCAGGATCCCAAGTGTGGGATCATTCTCCGACCTGGCCTTTGTTTTTCTATCATTCACAAAATGTTTTGCCAGGACCTTGGGCCCCGATTGGATTTAAGAACTTCATCCTAAAAGTCCATTTTCCTTTCATTCTCTTGCTCCCGACCTACCACATTTAATCTAGTACCATTCAAATTAATGTTGGGGGTATTTAAATGATTTTGTCAATTATTTTTGCCATCTTGCTTTCGATCTCACTAATTTGAACTGCATTCGAGCCACCACAACTTTCAACTATGAATTTAAGTGAATTTTATCGATCCATTCAAGATTTTAATTGTGGGGACGAGGGTCAGCTTGAGATATCTTCTATACTTTTGTCTTCTCATGTTTACCTTTTGTTAGGTATGGGTTTTTACCCTATTTCCTTTATATTTTTATGCTATTTTCCTTTTCATTTTTGTGATTTTTCTTCTTTTTTGTTTTGAATGTTTGTTTTTGTTGTTCTGTCAACATGCTTCCCTGTTCATGGTCAAGTGTTGTCATCTTTTCTAGCTCGGGTAGGATGTCTTGTTCATTTTGAAGTGCTAGGTTAGGGCTAGGTTAAATTTTTAATGTTTTCTTAATTTAGGTTTTCAATTTAGTATTAGGGCTAATAAATGGACCAAAGTAGATCAACCTGATTTGCATCCCTACTGATTGAGTGGTTTTGCGCCCTAGTTTTTCCTGAGCAATAATTCAGGTTCATGTATTTCAAGACCTCAAGTCCTGAAGTAACTTTTACACTTGCGTTGAAATGGTCCAAAATCCCATTTGAATCCTCATCCCGTGACCTTCAATAAAATATAAGTATAAGATATCCCTTCAGGACCTTAGGTCTCGAAGGCACATTTGGAACTTGCAGCGTAGGGTCAGTTTCCTCTCAGAACCTTGACCTCAACCCTTTTCAATAGAAAAAATTTATTGTTGAAAATATTCCTTCGGGCCCGAAGCGATATTGGAATCGATCCAAAATTTCCAAATTCTTTTAGACTTCCGCCCCTTGGAATGTTTTAACTTAGAAAGCTTTCTGAAATGTACCTTCAGGACTTCGGTTCCTGGAAGCACTTTTGACTATGTTCCAAGATCTAGTTTATTCCTAGAGTCGAGGTCTCCACAAAGTAAAAGGTGATGTTCCTATGGGAACTTGGGCCTTTCAAGAACATTTTCATTCGATCCAAAAATCTATATTTCTCTCACGATCCTGACTCTTACTGAAGAGTGGCTAATCTATAAAGATCCTAGGTTCAAGAATGATTTTTTACCTAGAACCTTTTGGTTCTTGGTTCCAAAATCCTCCCACAGCTTGCAAACCCACCATACACTAAAATACTAAAAATGTGTAGAATTCAAAGGGTTTTTTTTAGGATTTATTAGGTTTCTTATGTCCGTTCTTTTTATTTTTAGGAGTAATAAATGTTTAAGAGAAAAGTAACAAATCTAGTAGTGGAGGAGCTAGTTTATGAGGAGGAGTTATCAATAGATGAAGAAAAAGATGACGTTGTGTCTAAAGAAGTGGTGGGGACTAGTAACAAGAAGAAAGAAAAGAAAAAAAAAAGAGTTACTAGTCACTATGAAATATAAGTTTCAAGGAGTCCCCAAAGTGTCAAAACTCACAAGTGACTTAATGAACATAATAGACATAGACATGGGAGAAATAGACTTGAAAGCCTTCAAGGCAGATACCTTCAGTGAGGATGCCTCTCATGGGGCCAAGAAGATACCAAATATCAAAACTTGCCCATGTGGCCTCTTTTCTAGTTGTTCTCCAATGCTGAGAGTTGATTCTCACCATTTCTCAATACTACAACACTGATAACAAAAGGTGTTATGATTGAAATGGGAACCTGATTCTAGATCTCACACCAACTATGGTTAGGCAATCATTTGACTTGCCTCTTTATGGGGAAGTTAGTTCTTTTCTCGTGGAGGATGCTAATAAGGCCTTTGAGAAAAACATGACTGATAAATAAAATCATTTGAATAAACAATGGCTAAGGGTAGAGAAGAAATTTGTAACCAAGATCCCCAGGAAGCTCACTAGAGTTGAATTCAAAGGAGAAATTAGTGATATCATAACCTTGTTGAATATGGCATTTGGGAAGGATGAATCTAGGTCTTATGACACATGGATGTTTCAATACATCTACATTATTTTAAAAGGATCAGTTCACTTAGATTTGGGAGCCATGGTCTCTAACCAAATTCACGAACAATTAGTATCAGTGATCAATATCAAAAAGTTTCATACATCTTCTTATATTGTATATCTAGCAGCCCGGGTAGGAAACTTTCTTGGATTGATTACACATAGAGTTAAATGAGAGCTACTAAGATAAAAAAAAATTTCTAGGAATTTTATCTCCAATTGGAGCTCAAGGAGGCTGAAAAGGACTTCAAAAGGGTTAATGATGGCTTCTTCTATGCTATCATTATTCAACTTACTAGTGATAGTCAGTGGATGATGTCAAACAAAGAAATGGGACTAGTTAGGGATGGGAACAATGGTACATGTTGAACAAACAGAAGTACTGAGAGGGGGGTGAATTGGTATTTATTCAAATTCTTTCCTTTGAAAGGAAATCATTCCAAACTGAACATTTAAACCAAATGAAACATAAGAGCACATACACACATGACACCAAATTTACGTGGAAACCCAAGATGGGAAAAACCATGGTGAGCAAGCTGCTTGGATCTACTATCCAAATCCAACGTCACAAATAAAATGAAGTATAACAATGAGTTTTATGGGCACCAACGCAAAGGAAGCACCAAATCCCTATTACAAGGTTTATGGGCACCAACCCAAAGAAAGAACCAACTCCTTGAAACAAGGCTTTATGGGCTCCAACCCAAAGGAAGTACCAACTCCCTCAAGTGCTACAACACTTACAACACTTACAAGATGAGGCACCAACGTCTGTACTAAAACACATGACTGATTCAGATGGTTCAATCACCTTCGCAAAATCATCTCCTTTAACTCTTTGATATTGACTTACTCAGATAACCTCAAGACTTCCGCTCTATCATCTCTAATCAAAAAAATTTTGCAATACACTACTGACTCTGTTATGAATCATGGATCATAGCCTCCAGAGTTACTTCTCAATTTCTAGATCATTCATATTTGTCACACACTCTCTAACACTTTAAAAGAATCTTTTATCCTTCATATATATATATATCCTCCACAAGTCTTCTAAACAACATCTTTGTCATCCTAAATGTAATGTGTAACATGAAACATGTAACTGACCTTTCTTATCGACCCCCAAATTATCTGTAGTAATGTAGGAGTGAAATCCCACTATGCAATTCATACCAAGGGTTCTACTAGACCTAGTTTACCTCCTTCCAACCTTTCCTATTGGTGCATTCTTCCACACACAACACAATCACTCAAGTATACCATGTCAGCACTACAAACACTTATCCTTCCATGCACTAGCTCCAAATCCAATGTGGTACTTGACAACTAAAATAACAACAAGTGGTTCATGTAATAAGCACTATGGGTCCTAATCATCTTTCTCATAAACTTTTCTTTCTAGTTCAAGCATCTTTTTTCTAGCACAAGAGATCAGACATTAAATCCTGTTATCCTACACTTGCCTGTCTCACAATCTTACCTTGGAACATTGCTAAACATACTTGTGTTACTTTTTGCATTCTAAAATTTGGATATGTTATGCAAGACACCATTATTCACTTATGGTTCAAACTGCCAGGCTGTATCTTCTAGTGTGAAGAAATGCAAAGCATTCTTCTATACCTTTTAGACTGCAACAACACTATAACACCATTGTCTTGACATAGAACATTGAAAAACATGCTTGCAGTACTCCAAAACACTTAAAGCCTAAACATGTCATTCTCGTACCTTTGGTTTACCTAATCTCTACATCACCAAGTCATATATGTAGATGTGGTGAAATACAATGGCTTTTAGTTCTATCTCTAATGGCCTTTCACATGAACATGACTTGTTCACACTCTGCTAACTCTCAAAAACACTACAGTAACTTTTATGCTATGAGACTTAGATCATGGATACCTCATAGCTATCTCTATCTAACCTCCAAGACATGAGGCCATATCTTCATCTACAGTAGAATGTGGTACAATCTTCTGAGCTTCTACAATACAAATCCCTATGCCTTTGGTAGTTTGATAACTTATACACTTTCCTTAATATCTCATGTAATGCTTTTCATCAAGAGGCACTAAATGTAACATTCACAATACCATAAGCAACAATCATAACTCTTTTCACCAAAAACAAGAAGTCGCAACTTCTTCATGTCAACATATCCTTCAACTTGACAACTTTCATCTATCCATGAACTTCAAAAGATAAGGTACAATAGTGTATAGATGATACTGATCAAACAACATGTTCAAGTCTTTCATCACCATATCTTTCACATCACACCTCCTATGATCACCACTCCTTTGAATTCTCCTCTGATCATCACTCATTTGACATCAATGTATGTTTCACATGATCACAACTCCTCTGATCATCACTTCTTTGACATCAATGACAACATATGCAATAATCTCCCCCATCATCATTAATGGAAACACCAATCCTAATATACAAATTTTCTCCCCCTTTGACATCAAGGGAAAAGGGCTAGTGGTCTTCATATAAGCTCCCCCTATCGGTACAATTCTTGTTATCCTCAGTAGCTCTTTGTCTACCTGCTCCTCCTAAGAGGTAGCTACCATCAATCCAAGGATAATGAATATACCTTGAACTGCTCCCCCTAGACAGATGAATCATCTATGCATCTAGTTAGAAGAAGGAGAGGCAACCACCCCTAACTTCTGCCTGAGATATTCAAATGTGTGCTTAGAAAGTGCTTTTGTAAAGATGTCTACAACCTAATCCTTTGTAGGTACATATTCTAATTTTACTTCTTGATTTGCAACCTTTTCTCTTAAAAAGTGATACTTGATGGATATGTGCTTGGTTCTAGAGTGTATCACTAGATTCTTTGAAAGATTGATGGCACTTGTATTGTCACATATGATAGGAATGGGCTCATCATACATTACCTTGATGTCCTTCAATGTTTGCTTCATCCACAACACTTGAGTGCAATAGGATACTACAATTATGTACTCTACTTCTATTATTGATAGAGAAAATAAATCCTATTTTTAACTAAACTATGAGACCAATCTGTCTCCCAAAAATAAACCTCCACCAAGGCTACTTCTCCTATCATCAATGCTACTAGCCCAATATGCATCATTGTATGTTGTCAGGGAGAAGTCGTTACCTTGTTGATACCATAATCCATAATCTAGCTCGTACTCTTCAAATATCTAAAAATTATTTTGACTGCCTTCACATGTGTTTCTTTTAGATAAGCTTGAAACCTTGCAACCATACAAACAACTTGCCGAATGCCAAGCCTTGATTTTCTTAAGTACAGTAGGCCTCGAATCATAGACCTATACAGAGTCTGACCAACATGAGGTGACTCATCATCTTTACGTAGATGATAGCCTATCACCATAGGTGTACCCACTTGTTTGCATTCTTCCATACCAAAAATTTTCAACATCTCCTTGACATACTTTGCTTGTGAATTAAAGATACCTTCATTTGATTAAGTGATTTGGAGTCAAACCAAGAATGACAATTCACCTATCATAGACATTTCAAATTCCTTTTGCATATCCTCTGCAAACTTCTTACACATTTCATCATTGCCACCAAAGAAAATATCATCAACATATACTACTACTATTAATATGTTCTCATTCTCAATTTTGATATATAGATTTCTATCTACTGTACCTTTCTTGAAGCCTTGCCGGAGTAGATATGTATCCAAACTTGCATACCAAGCCCTAGGGTCTTGTTTGAGACCATATAAAGCCTTCTTAAGTCTGCATACCATATTCTTATCCTTTGGTAGTTGGAATCCTTTAGGCTACTCTATTTAAACTTCTTCTAAGTCACCATTCAAGAAATCATATTTGACATCCATTTGATATACCTTGAAGTCCTCGTGAAATGCAGATACAAGAAACATCATGATTGCTTCCATTCTTGCCACAGGAGTGTCCTCAAAGTCAATTCCTTCCACTTGTGAATAACCCTTGCAGACCAACCTTGCTTTGTTTCTAACCACTTCTCTATCTTCATTCAATTTTTTCTAAACACCCATTTTGTGCCTATCATATTTTTGTCTGTAGGTCTTGGTACTAATTCCCAAGTGATTTTTCTCTATCTGATTGAATTCTTCTTCCATTGCCTGGATCCATCCTTTATCCTTGCTAGCATCAGAAAAAGTTTTAGGTTCCATCTTATACAACAAAGAGAAGTTTACCTATTCATTTGTGCTTGCAAATCTTCTTTTAGTCTATACTCCCTCATTCTTGTCTCTATTTATCTGATATTCTGAGTGGTTTCTCTGAACATACATAGCAAGAGTATTTCTGGCATTCTCTTGTGTTTCTTCTTCTTGTTCTTTAATATCATCCTCTTCTCTTGTGTAATCTGATCCCTCTGAGTAATAGTCTTCTTGACCATATGTGGGTGGATGTAGATATTCATCAACCTTCACATTTACACTTTCAACAATCTTTTGTAGCCTATTGTTCAAGAACTTATATGCCTTAATTCTAGATGAATAGCAAAGGAAGATACCTTCATTTGATCTTGAATCAAATTTTTCTAGGTTGTCGTCATCTCTCCTGATAAAGCACTTCCTTCCAAACACCCTAAGATGTTTGACTAAAGCAGGTCCGCCTTTCCATAGCTCATAAGGAGTCTTGGTGTTGTTTACCCTCAATTGTCCTCTATGGAGAATGTAGACCGCGGTGTGGATGACCTCTTTCCAGTACCTATAAGGAAGCTTTGCATCATTGAGCATAGTTCTTGCCACCTCTTGAACTGTCCTATTTTTCCTTTCAACTACTCCATTTTGTTGAGTCCTTGAAGAAGAGTAATATCTCTTTATTCCATGTCCTTCACAATATTCCTCAAACTCATTTCATGTCAATTCACCTCCTTTATTAGACCTTAAGCACTTGATTCTAGAGTTCATTTCATTTTCAACCATAGACTTGAAAATCTTAAACCTACTGAAAGTTTCTAATTTCTCTTTCAAAAATGTAACCCATGTCATCCTAGAGTAAACATCAATAAGAAACATAAAATACCTCTCACCTTAGAGACTCCTTGTCTTGGTAGGACCACACAGATTAGTATGAATTAGATCGAATGGCCTTGTAGAAGAATACTCCTTGGTCTTGAACCTTGTTCTTATTTGGTTCCGAATCTAGCATTCTTTACATAGGATGTTTGCAAGATTTACAATTTTTGGCATGTCTCTTATTGTTTGAGTGGAGCTAATATTCACAAGATTGTCAATATTGATGTGTCCCACCCTTTTGTTCCACAACCAACATTCATTTGTCTATCCTAAAAGACAATTTCTTTCATTAACACTTCTCAGATTGTACAAGTTATTTTTTGTCCTCGAACCCTCTGCCACCAGTTTACCAATATTTTCTCTTCTGATTTCACATCTTTGTGCATGAAATATAAGATTGTATCCTTTGTTGCATATTTGAATTGCACTAAGAAGATTGTTCTTGAGACCTTATACATATAGAACATCTTTTGTTTTAGATCTTCCATTAATGCTTATGGTGCCCTTTCCACAAAGTTAAGTAGATGTATTATCACCAAACTTAACTAATCCACCATTCCGCTTTACAAGATTAATGAATTTTATTTTATCATCTATCATGTGGCTTGAACATGCACTGTCTATTATCCAAGGGTTTGTTTGACATGCAGCATGAAATGTTGTTTGGACAATCATTGAATTTTCAACCTCATTATTTGTTTCCTATCTTTTGGAAGTGTCACTCTCCTTGTCATGCTTATTAATATTTACCATCTGAGTTTCTAATTTTGCTAATCCACTTCTGTAATATCTTTCTATGTGTCCAAAATTGTTGCATATGTGACATATCACATTGACATCTACTAGTGAAGCAAGAGGATTCCTACTGACAAAATTTCCTCTATTCATTCTAGACTTGCATTCCATAGCCTAATGATCATATTTATTGCAGATAAAACAATAACCAAAAAAGGCATGATTGAACCTGTTTATGAAGATATTTCTTACATGGAAGGGTATTCCATATCTTCTTCCTTGAGACATGACTAGAATGGGATCTACTTCTTCAGTGTCATCTAGATTTCTAGGCCTTTTTTTCCAAAGTTGATAATTTTTGTCCATTTGATCATATACTTTCTCCAATTCTTTTCTGAGTGAAAAAATTTCTTACTCAAGTTTTGAGCATTCATTTGTCTTGGATTCAATTAGGGATTTTGTTCTTTGTTCTCTTTCCTTACACATTTCAAGTCTTCAAGAGAAAAAATAAGTTCACCTTCAAAATCAACTTCACATTCTTCTTCATCAATAGTCTTGTCAGAGATGTCAAAGACTTCCATAGCCATGAATAAGGATTCTTCTCTTTTGCCACCTGATCAGTAGTGATTTTCTTCTTCCGAAGAGTTGTAGTCTTCTTTGGAAAGTAGGTTTCTTTTGAAGTTGTTCCTTTTGAAACCCTTGCTACTATTTTCATTTTCTCCAAAAGAACATTTAGATGCATAATGACCAACCTTTCAACATTTAAAACAATTCAAAGATAGATTACCTTTATACTTGGTTGAACCCTTCTTTGGATTTCTCACAAATTTTGCTTCTTCTTCCTCAGACTCACTATGTCAACCAACTGGTCCTTCTTCCTTTATAGATTTGAAAGTAGCTTCCCTTTTGGATGTATCTTTAACTTCATTTCTCATCTCATAGGCAGTGAGGGACCCAAACAGATCATCCTTGGTAAATGTGTTCATATCTTGGCTTCTTCAATAGTAGAAACTTTTGAGTCAAATATGTGAGGGAGAGATTTGAAAACTTTCTTCACAACCACTGAGTAATTGAATTCTTCACCTAGCCCTCTAATTTCATTGACAACTTCATCCACTTAGAGTAAATAGTTAGGAATGATGTCCTCTTATTTCATTCTCAGATTCTTAAACCTTCCTTTGCAAGTTTGTAATTTTGCTTGTTTTACTCTATCATTTCCTTCATAGAGATTTTTGAGCTTATCCCATATATCCTTGGCCATCTTACACTACATTGCCTTGACAAACTTGGAGTTGGAACTTAGACCACTTCAGATATCATTCTTAGCATCAACATTGTTTTCATGGGCCTTCTTCTCAGTTGGATATATAAGAGGATGAGTAGGATCGGTATAAGTATCGATTGCAACTCTCCAAACATCACACCCTAGAGAGGTAAGATAGGCTTCCATCTTTACACTCCAGAAGATGTAGTTAGTTCCATCAAATAGAGGTGCTCTGTTAGAAGTAGATCCTTCCTGACCCATGTGTTCTAATCCAAGATCTACCTTTAGTTGTTAGACTGTACCAAGGAACCTTTCTCTAATACCAATTGTTGAACACACAGAAGTATTGAGAAGGGGATGAATTAGTACTTATTCAAATTCTTTCCTTTTAAAATCAATCAATCCAAACTAAACATTTAAAACAACTGAAACATAAGAGCACATACACACATGACACCATATTTACATGGAAACCCAAGATGGGAAAACCATGATGAGTAAGCTACTTGGATCTACTATCCAAATCCAACCTCACAAATTAAATGAAGTATAACAATGAGTTTTATGTGAACCAACCCAAAGGAAGCACCAACTCCCTCAAGTGCTACAACACTTACAACACTTACAAGATGAGGCACGAACCTCTATACCAAAACACTTGACTGATTTTGATGGTTTAATCACCTCCATAACATCATCTCCTTTAACTCTTTGATATTGACTCACTCAGATAACTTCAACACTTCTTCTCTATCATCTCTGCTCAAAATACTTCCACAATACACTATTGACTCTTTTGTGAATCATGCATCATAGCCTCTAGAGTTGTTTCTCAATTTCTAGATCATTCATCTTTTTTGCACACTCTCTAACAATTTGAAACAATCTTCTATCCTTCATATATATCCTTCGCAAGTCTTCTAAACAATATCTTTGTCAGCCTAAATGTAACGTGTAACCAACCTTCCTCATCGGCCCCAAAATCATATGTGATAATGTAGGAGTCAAATCCCGCTATGCAGTTCATACAAAGAGGTCTATTGGACTCAGTTTACCTTTTCCCAACCATTCCTGTTGGTTCACACTTTCATACACATAGTGTAATCACTCAAGTATACCATGTTGGAACTACAATCACTCATCCTGTCATGTATTAGCTCTAGATCCAATGTGGTACTAGAGAAGCAAAATAAAAATTGGTTCACACAATAAGCACTATGAGTCCTAACCATCTTCCTCATAAACATTTATTTCTGGTTCAAGCATTATTTTGTTGGCACAAGTGATCAAACATTGAAACCTGTTATTCCTACACTTGCCTATCTCACAATCTTACCTTGAAATAGTGCTAAACATACTTGCAATACTTTTTACATTCTAAAATTTGGATATGTTATGCAAGACACCATTATTAACATATGGTTCAAACTACCAAGTTGTATCTTCTAGTGCAGAGAAATGTGGTGCATTCTTTTGTACCTTTGAGACTGCAACAACACTAGAACACCACTGTCTTGACATAGAACATTGAAAAACATACTTGTGTTAATCTAGAACACTTGAAATCTGAACATGTCATTCTTGTACCTTTGCTTTACCTAGTCTCCAAACCACCAAGTCATATATATAGATGTGGTGAAATACAGTGGCTTTTAGTTCTATCTCTGATGGCCTTTCATAGGAAGATGACTTGTTCTCACCTTGTTGACTCTGAAAAACTCTATGGTAACTTTTATGTTTTGAGACTTGGATCATGCATACCTCATAGCTATCTCTAGCTAACCTCCAAGCTATGAGGCTATATCTTCATCTGTGGTAGAATGTGGTACAATCTTCTGAGCTTCTACAATACAAATCTCTATGCCTTTGACAGTTTGATAATGCATACATTGTCCATATCTCATGCAATTCTTTTCATCAAGAGGCACTAAATGCAACATTTAAAACACCATAAGAAACAATAATAACTCTTTTCACCAAAAACAAGAAGTCACAACTTCTTCATGTCAGTATATCCTTCAACATGAAAACTTTCATATATGTCCATGAACTTAAGAAGATAAGGTACAACAATGTATAGATGATACTGATACAACAACATGGTCAAATCTTTCATCACCATATCTTTCACATCACACCTCCTCTAAACACCATTCCTTTGATTGATCCTCTGATAATCACTCCTTTGACTGTATGTTTCACATCACAACTCCTATGATCATCACTTCCTTGACGTTAATGACAACATATGCAATGCTACATTTAGTTCCCAATGTTCACTTATATCAAAATTGTAGGGTTTAGGAAGGCCCCATTTTTGCTACCTAGGTACTGTAGTGATAAGATAATCCGTATGTAGTTTTCCAGGAAAATAAGTGAAGTACATTTTAAGCTAGTAGGAAAACATAAGTCTAGTGTTAAATACCCTTTCACTTTGGGTTTTTATTCTTGTCCAACCATTCAAGTAGACAAGACAACCACTGAGGAGTTGGAAGCTTTGAATTTGAAGCAATATATTGGTACAAATGATTTTGGTCCCTAGGGTACACTTAAGAAAGTGTTCGCCACTATGGGATTCCATCATAGGCATGCTCTAGAAGACTTTTGGCCCAACTACAAGGATGACTTTCAAGTCAAAAATGAGTTATTATAGGTTGACAACATTTTAGTTGAGGGTATTTGGCATTAGAATGATATTCCTAAGGAGTTGCCTAATGATGGTCATACGCTTAACCCTTAGTATGATGTGGAAGATGTAACAACTAGTTTTGTTTTTACCCTAAAAACTAACTTTATCCAAAGGTAATAATTTTTTTTTTTGAAAGTTTAAAACAGAAAAGTAATTTGTTTCCAATTCTTAAAACCAAGTAGATCATCCATTGACTAATAATAATCATGAAATAATAAATTATACAAAAGGTTATATCCATCTACAACATTAAACAATATGTTGAATAAAGTAACTTAGAACAATTCCAAAATAGAAACTTACCAAAGTCACTGCATCTCGATTGTCGACCATCCAAATTCAAGTCTCGGTAATCCTCAAGAATATAGAAGAGAAAGTATCTTCAAGGAGCTTAACCTCCAACCACAGACCGTCAGTCTCCCGCATTCCTTCCTAACCGGAAGTGGCCCTACCCTACTCAAAGAGGATAGACTTAGGATAACCAATGGTGTTTACCATCTGAGTACTGGTGTTGTGACCTACGTAACTTGTTATCATGCAATCCCCTAGATAACCTCTAGTCAAGCATGACCACTCTACAAGCTACGTCATCTAGTCACAGTGCAATCACTCAAGTATACCATGTTGGAACTGCAATCACTTATCCTGTCATGCATTAGCTCTAGATCCAATGTGGTACTAGAGAAGCAAAATAAAAATTGGTTCACACAATTAGCACTATGAGTCCAAACCATCTTCCTCATAAACATTTATTTCTGGTTCAAGCATTATTTTGTTGGCACAAGTGATCAAACATTGAAACCTGTTATTCCTACACTTGCCTATCTCACAATCTTACCTTGAAATAGTGCTAAACATACTTGCAATACTTTTTACATTCTAAAATTTGGATATGTTATGCAAGACACCATTATTAACATATGGTTCAAACTACCAAGTTGTATCTTCTAGTGCAGAGAAATGTGGTGCATTCTTTTGTACCTTTGAGACTGCAACAACACTAGAACACCACTGTCTTGACATAGAACATTGAAAAACATACTTGTGTTAATCTAGAACACTTGAAATCTGAACATGTCATTCTTGTACCTTTTCTTTACCTAATCTCCAAACCACCAAGTCATATATATAGATGTGGTGAAATGTGGTGGCTTTTAGTTCTATCACTGATGGCCTTTCACAGGAAGATGACTTGTTCTCACCTTGTTGACTCTGAAAAACTCTATGGTAACTTTTATGTTCTAATACTTGGATCATGCATACCTCATAGCTATCTTTGGCTAACCTCCAAGCTATGAGGCTATATCTTCATCTGTGGTAGAATGTGGTACAATCTTCTGAGCTTCTACAATACAAATCTCTATGCCTTTGATAGTTTGATAACGCATACATTGTCCATATCTCATGCAATTCTTTTCATCAAGAGGCACTAAATGCAACATTTGAAACACCATAAGAAACAATAATGACTCTTTTCACCAAAAACAAGAAGTCACAACTTCTTCATGTCAGTATATCCTTCAACATGAAAACTTTCATATATGTCCATGAACTTAAGAAGATAAGGTACAACAATGTATAGATGATACTGATACAACAACATGGTCAAATCTTTCATCACCATATCTTTCACATCACACCTCCTCTAAACACCATTCCTTTGATTGATCCTCTGATAATCACTCCTTTGACTATATGTTTCACATCACAACTCCTATGATCATCACTTCTTTGACGTTAATGACAACATATGCAATGCTACATTTAGTTCCCAATGTTCACTTATATCAAAATTGTAGGGTTTAGGGAGGCCCCATTTTTGCTACCTAGGTACTGTAGTGATAAGATTATCCTTATGTAGTTTTCCAGGAAAATAAGTGAAGTACATTTTAAGCTAGTAGGAAAACATAAGTCTAGTGTTAAATACCCTTTCACTTTAGGTTTTAATTCTTGTCCAACCATTCAAGTAGACAAGACAACCACTGAGGAGTTGGAAGCTTTGAATTTGAAGCAATATATTGGTACAAATGATTTTGATCCCTAGGGTACACTTAAGAAAGTGTTCACCACTATGGGATTCCATCATAGGCATGCTCTAGAAGACTTTTGGCCCAACTACAAGGATGACTTTCAAGTAAAAAAAGAGTTATTATAGGTTGACAACATTTTAGTTTAGGGTATTTGGCATTAGAATGACATTCCTAAGGATTTGCCTAATGATGGTCATACGCTTAACCCTTAGTATGATGTGGAAGATGTAACACTCAGTTTTGTTTTTACCCTAAAAACTAACTTTATCCAAAGGTAATAATTTTTTTTTTGAAAGTTTAAAATAGAAAAGTAATTTGTTTCCAATTCTTAAAACCAACTAGATAATCCATTGACTAATAATAATCATGAAATAATAAATTATACAAAAGGTTATATCCATCTACAACATTAAACAATATGTTGAATAAAGTGACTTAGAACAATTCCAAAATAGAAACTTACCAAAGTCATTGCATCTCGATTGTCGACCATCCAAATTCAAGTCTCGACAATCCTCAAGAATATAGAAGAGAAAGTATCTTCAAGGAGCTTAACCTCCAACCATAGACCGTTGGTCTCCCGCACTCCTTCCTAACTGGAAGTGCCCCTACCCTACTCAAAGAGGATAGACTTAGGATAACCAATGGTGTTTACCCACTGAGTAGTGGTGTTGTGACCTACGTAACTTGTTATCATGCAATCCCCTAGATACCCTCTAGTCAAGCATGACCACTCCACAAGCTACGTCATCCATTCACAGTGCAATCACTCAGGTATACCATGTTGGAACTGCAATCACTTATCCTATCATGCATTAGCTCTAGATCCAATGTGGTACTAGAGAAGGAAAATAAAAATTGGTTCACACAATAAGCACTATGAGTCCCAACCATCTTCCTCATAAACATTTATTTTTGGTTCAAGCATTATTTTGTTGGCACAAGTGATCAAACATTGAAACCTGTTATTCCTACACTTGCCTATCTCACAATCTTACCTTGAAATAGTGCTAAACATACTTGCAATACTTTTTACATTCTAAAATTTGGATATGTTATGCAAGACACCATTATTAACATATGGTTCAAACTACCAAGTTGTATCTTCTAGTGCAGAGAAATGTGGTGCATTCTTTTGTACCTTTGAGACTGCAACAACACTAGAACACCACTGTCTTGACATAGAACATTGAAAAACATACTTGTGTTAATCTAGAACACTTGAAATCTGAACATGTCATTCTTGTACCTTTGCTTTACCTAATCTCCAAACCACCAAGTCATATATATAGATGTGGTGAAATGCGGTGGCTTTTAGTTCTATCTCTGATGGCCTTTCACAGGAAGATGACTTGTTCTCACCTTGTTGACTCTGAAAAACTCTATGGTAACTTTTATGTTCTGAGACTTGGATCATGCATACCTCATAGCTATCTCTAGCTAACCTCCAAGCTATGAGGCTATATCTTCATCTGTGGTAGAATGTGGTACAATCTTCTGAGCTTCTACAATACAAATCTCTATGCCTTTGACAGTTTGATAATGCATACATTGTCCATATCTCATGCAATTCTTTTCATCAAGAGGCACTAAATGCAACATTCAAAACACCATAAGAAACAATAATAACTCTTTTCACCAAAAACAAGAAGTCACAACTTCTTCATGTCAGTATATCCTTCAACATGAAAACTTTCATATATGTCCATGAACTTAAGAAGATAAGGTACAACAATGTATAGATGATACTGATACAACAACATGGTCAAATCTTTCATCACCATATCTTTCACATCACACCTCCTCTAAACACCATTCCTTTGATTGATCCTCTGATAATCACTCCTTTGACTGTATGTTTCACATCATAACTCCTATGATCATCACTTCTTTGACGTTAATGACAACATATGCAATGCTACATTTAGTTCCCAATGTTCACTTATATCAAAATTGTAGGGTTTAGCAAGGCCCCATTTTTGCTACCTAGGTCCCGTAGTGATAAGATTATCCTTATGTAGTTTTGCAGGAAAATAAGTGAAGTACATTTTAAGCTAGTAGGAAAACATAAGTCTAGTGTTAAATACCCTTTCACTTTGGGTTTTTATTCTTGTCCAACCATTCAAGTAGACAAGACAACCACTGAGGAGTTGGAAGCTTTGAGTTTGAAGCAATATATTGGTACAAATGATTTTGATCCCTAGGGTACACTTAAGAAAGTGTTCGCCACTATGGGATTCCATCATAGGCATGATCTAGAAGACTTTTGGCCCAACTACAAGGATGACTTTCAAGTCAAAAAAGAGTTATTATAGGTTGACAACATTTTAGTTGAGGGTATTTGGCATTAGAATGATATTCCTAAGGAGTTGCCTAATGATGGTCATACGCTTAACCCTTAGTATGATGTGGAAGATGTAACACCCGGTTTTGTTTTTACCCTAAAAACTAACTTTATCCAAAGGTAATAATTTTTTTTTTTGAAAGTTTAAAAAAAAAAAGTAATTTGTTTCCAATTCTTAAAACCAAGTAGATCATCCATTGACTAATAATAATCATGAAATAATAAATTATACAAAAGGTTATATCCATCTACAACATTAAACAATATGTTGAATAAAGTGACTTAGAACAATTCCAAAATAGAAACTTACCAAAGTCACTGCATCTCGATTGTCGACCATCCAAATTCAAGTCTCGGCAATCCTCAAGAATATAGAAGAGAAAGTATCTTCAAGGAGCTTAACCTCCAACCACAGACCGTCGGTCTCCCGCACTCCTTCCTAACTGGAAGTGGCCCTACCCTACTCAAAGAGGATAGACTTAGGATAACCAATGGTGTTTACCATCTGAGTACTGGTGTTGTGACCTACGTAACTTGTTATCATGCAATCCCCTAGATACCCTCTAGTCAAGCATGACCACTCCACAGGCTACGTCATCCAGTCACAGTGAACTATCAATGCACTTGAGGTTCATGCATTACCTTGGCCAAAGGATTTGAATATAATTAGCATTGTAGCAATGCAAGTAATAAGTTCACCCACCCCAACTTGACTCAAATTAATCACAATCCTACAGTTACCTATAAATAAATTCAATACAACGACCTCAATAACCTCAAGGTTTTCGAAACTCATCATGCATTAGTGCATAGGAATGAGGTTTACTCTCTCTCTACTTAGCTCATGGAAACATTTCCGTCCACATGATAAAAGAATGGGTTCCTAGCTTATCGATTATTCAGATAATGCTATAAGTTATTTCATTGATCTTTGAGTTAGCCCACTGCTTAAATTATCTACTCTAGAGTGGACACTAAACTCAACTTTGTTGTTTCTGAAGGGATTTACTATAAACCAATTTATAGAATAGAAATATTCGAAGACCCTACGTTAAAATTAAACACTCATAAGATTCTACTTCAACCTGTCAAATCTTTGACATAGCTTATTCTTTTGTCAAACTTTACATTTAGTAATCCTATATTGTTGTTTCTATTTGCAATAAAAATGCATGCAAGTCTAGACTAGACACTTGGCTAAAAACTCTTTATGTTTGCTCTAGAACTTCATTATTTAACTGGTGTGACTGTAAGATCCAAAAGTAAATCTATACATTCTTTCAAGACACAATAGTTTGAATATATTTATAGCAATAGGAGTTTTTCGTAAAGATGAGTGGCCTAAAACTAGTTACCGTTTGCAGCAAAGTATATTCTCATTGGTTGACCCACCATTTTAAACTCAAAAATAGAGGAGGACTATGATGTCTTGCATGTTTTGGCTTACACTTTACACCATTGATACTCCTCTGTCGACGGTTATCACAAAACAAGTCTTTTACTTTAAAACTAGCCAACTTTTAAATTTGACAAAACCAAGCAGTGGTATTCGACTGGCCAAAAGAGAACTCATTCTACATCAACAAATGTTTTGGCACTGTGGCTTGTGATAGCTGTGAGATATTTTATGACCAAGTTCACTTAGTCTAAAATACACTTAACACATAACCAAATAAACTCCTAAAGTTGAGCCAACAACTACACAATAATCTCGACCTTCAGAGATGCTTCAACGTACAATGTAATTATACTATGGGTTTCATGATTGTGGTGCAGTGCAATACAGGAGATAAAACATTTCTTCCATTTTGAAGGTGATAAAACACATAGGCCACAGTTGGTAACAATTCACACCTTGCATCTTAAACAAATACTAAGTTCCTTTGAAATGCAAGTAAAGACATTACTTATTATAAACATAACTCAAAACTACAACTGTGCATAGATGAGGTGAGAAGAACCTGAAGGTAATCTCCTATGTCTACTTGCAGATTGGTCCACGGTGTTTGTTCTTCTCTAAGCCATTCACCTTTGCTTCTTTCTTAGTCTCCTTTCCACTTCTACTCTACGTTTTCTTTCCTCTTTCAAACTGACTCTCACTATCCTCTAAATCCTGTCTAGCTGCGAAGGAAAACTACCTCTCCACTCACAAGACCATGCCTAACAATAAGGGTCACTACCTGGCATGCATAACATTCTCCTCCATACATGACCACTACCAGAAATGGTTTAGCCTTTTCCACTCAATCCATGATTATTCTCCAAAGTGGAGCTCCATACTTGGTGAGGTGGCAGTTGGCAATTTTAACAAACTGTCACACTACTCATATCTGCTTATGAGTATAAATCAAATGCCAACACTATGAATAAAGGCTAGGCCGACGACCATCATGAGGTTTAAAGTTCGAAGGCAAAAAGATTATTTTGAAATCAAAGACATAAAGAAAGGACTTGAGCGAGTCTCTTTCGAGCTACTGCCCGATCACCAACATCACAAAGAATAAAGGAATAAAGGATTTACCTCAAAATGACAAATTAATTATAACTAATATAATATTGCATATTCCAATACAATTACGACCAAAGGTACTACACACCATGGTCTGAAGAATTAAACATTATTTAATCCTTTTATAATATGATAATAGCCCAATATAGAAATAATTCAACATCCATCAAATTTCTCAAGGAGACGTTTACATCATACACTCGCAGAGCTTTACGACAATAACGATGAATTGAGAGTGAACGCAAAATAAGGTTTGGGGTCAACTTACACACAACTTTCAACTTTTGCGTTGATCCACTAAACAAGACATGACTTACAACTTGATCTCAAGTATATACATAGATATACATATAAACAATATATCAGTTGTCCATATTTGACGACACAATTTAGAGTATTACGACACTGATGTCGATTTCTTATACTCAATACAACAACTTATGAAAGGAGAAAGACCTATTCTTGCAAACCTCAACATCTCGTCTAAAATTGACTTAGCCTGTAATCAAAGCTTAACTCAAAGCATCTAGGTTTATCTACTTGATATTTGTTTTTGGTGGCAAACACCCATGGGTTATTCCAGAGTCTATTCTCTCTTTCTTAAAGATACTTTCTCTTCTTCTTTTTGCCTAGCGGACATGTTCCGTCTATTCCTATCATTGACAATCTCACATACAATTTTGTGGTCAAAGAACCAATATTCTATTCAAAACACATTTATATCAAATCATTTCATTTTCATATCGAAAAGACATTCTAATTCATAACATCATATTGATCATAATCAAGTAGCAATCCATGACTTCATAAAATTAACCTTTTCTAAACATATCATCATTTCTATGATGTTAAAACATATGCACATGGCTGTATTATTCAAGAAAAAGTAAATAGTAATATTGACTCTAAAGAGGGGATGTAACATATCTTTCCCCTAAAGAATCATCATCCCCGATGATTGAGTTTACCAAGAGAAATTTTAACATAAAACAAACTTTTACAATTTAACATTAATGTTTTTGAAAAGATATGGAAATCTTTGGTAGATGTCATTATAGTCTTCCCAAGTGGCGCTATCCTTGCCATATTGATCCCACTGAATTTTGCATTGCAAAACCTCTCGATTACATAAATGAAGTTTACGCATTTTGAGCACCTTGAGTGGCTTGATCACAACCACTCTTGGCTCTTGTATTTGTAAGGAATTCCATTTAAGAATGTGGTCATTACCTACAAAATATTTCTTTAGGTATGAAACATGAAAAACATTATGCATTTTGTGTTAGATCTAGGGCACACAACTAAGAGGGGAGGGTGAATCAGTTCTACAAAAACTTTGCTTCTACTTCAAACACTTGATTCTTCTTGTTAGTTAACAGCATATCAATTAACCATTCATGAAAGCAAAAAGCATAAACATTGGAGAAGATAAACATCAACACATTAGACACTAAGATTTTTAACGTGGAAAACCTGGTTAAGGGAAAAACCATGGGGTGATTAACCCAAGGATTATTCTCTATTAGAAGAATAAGAAAAATGAATGGCATATGCAAATTAGGGCTCACTGCCCGAGCACACTGTTCACAAGGAGGCACACTGCCTACAAGAGACACACTATCTACAAGATCATAAGTATCACAAACTTGAACTGGAGAATGACATCTTCACCATGTCTGGATTAGTTCCATTTAAGCTTGAGACATACCTGGTCTGCCTTTCACTCTTTTGCTATACCACTCTCATCCGCCACACCACACACTTCGAAATGAATTCACAAACCTTTATTTATATAAGGCATCGACTTAGGAACAATCATCTAAGTCGGCAATCAACCACAAGAACATTCGCAAGATAAATAACTAATCCGGTCGGCCAATCTAAACAAGAACGTCTTCATCTGGAAGAACTCATTCGGTTAGTTAGCAAGAACATCTCCATCTGGAAGAATATCTCCAATTCTGGGCTCTAACACTAATGCAGACCAACAACACAACCTCAACATGATCCAAGAACCTTCACAAGCTTGCCTAAATGACCAGGTACATCCGCACTTCCTCTACTCACTGGAATCTCTTCTCTTCCTCATCTGAAACTTCAAGAACATAGTCTATCACCACTGTCATACTGAAGAAGGTGCGTCCGAACCTCCAAACCATGTACAAATTGAGATGACACATCACAAGGACATCCCAAACACTTTGTCCAATCCGCAGAATAGGACAATGCACTTCTAGATCTCACCAGACCTTTTTACAACAATCTATCTCTCCGAAGCATCTCTCAGAGCCGGTTCTACTTGATCAATCACAACTCCTTTATGTCTTCATGCGGACCCCTGAAATCTTAATTGGATAATCTCAAGACTCATATCTACAAACCCTTTAATCCACATCCTCTGATCCTCAACCTTTTGAGTACTTTTGCCTTCTGTACTTCACTGTTCCTGATTGAGACTAATTTTCTCAATATCCTTAGCACACAGCTCATCCAATCCTTCTTATCAATGCAATATGAGTATGTTGACATCAATGAAAACACTGGTTAGCCTCATACTTGCAATAATCTCCCCCTTTGTCATTGATGGCAACATATGATGTGAAAAACCATCAAGACAAGAACTTCCTCTTTCTGTCACAGCTCCCCCTATCAGCAACAACTCTTCACATGTCTTCTCTTCCTTTACTACTCCCCCTTTGATCATCAACCACTTGTTTTTCACATGTCTTCTCACCCCTTTGACATCAATGGCAAAGGGCTCATACCTGCAATTCTAACACATCAGAATCATACCAGTTGCTCCCCCTTAGTAGCAGCTCCCCATCATCAATCCGGATCACAAGATATGACTATGATATCCACCAGACTAATCTCTAGGGTACCATAGACCATATTCAACTGTCCCCTTTAGATATCTAAAAATCCTCTTGATTGCCATAACATGAGATTCTCTAGGATTAGCCTGAAATTTTGCCACAAGACCAACAACCTGCATTATATCTGGTCTAGTCTGAGTGAGATACAATAAACCTCCAATCATTGATCTGTACTTGGTCTGATCTATCTTAGGAGAGTCATCATCTTTGCTCAACTTACATCCGGTTGCCATAAGAGTGTTCATTAGCTTTGAATCTTCCATTCCGAATTTCCTCAACAATTCTTTCACATACTTGGTCTAAGAGATAAAGATGCCTTTCTTTGTCTGAGTAATTTGTAGACCCAAGAAGAAATTTATTTCACCAAGCATTGACATTTCAAACTCACTTTTCATTTGATTTGAAAAGGTTTTACACATAATGTCTCTTCCTCCAAAAATGATATCATCAACAAATACTTCAACAATCAAGATGTTTTCATTATCTACTTGGAAATATAGATTACTATCAGCAGTACCTTTGTTGAAACCAATCTACACAAGATGCTTATCCAACCTTTCATACCATGCTCTTGGGGCTTGCTTTAATCCATACAGTGCTTTCTTCAATTTGCAGACCATATCATCATGATCAGACAATTGAAATCCATCCGGCTGCTCAATGTAAACTTCTTCTTCCAAATCACCATTTAGGAAGGCAGACTTGACATCCATCTGATATACCTTAAGTCCTTGAAGGTAGCAAATGCAAGAAATAATCTGACTACTTCAAGTCTTGCCACCAGAGCAAAGGTTTCTTCAAAATCAATTCCTTCTATTTGAGAGTAGCCTTTGCAAACCAATCTGGCTTTGTTTCTGATTACTTCACCAACTTCATTTAGTTTGTTCCGGAAGACCCATTTGGTTCCAATCACATTCTTGTCTCTAGGTCTAGGAACAAGATCCCAAGTGTGATTTTTCTCAATTTGCATCAACTCTTCTTCCATTGCTTTGGTCCATTTTTCATCATTGCAAGCTTCATTAATTATCTTAGGTTCAATCTTTGAAATTAGATAGTATTCATTTGAATCTTGAGCAATTCTCCTCCTTGTTTGTACCCCTTTGCTTTTGTCACCTATGATCTGATCTTCAGAATGGTTTAGAGTTACATACCTTGGAACTTTGGGAGTTTCTTGCACTACTATTTCTTGATCAGGCTCATTCAGACAAACCTCTTCTTCCTGATTTACCAGATTAGTCTGTATTTGAATTTTAGAGGTGGATTGAGCTTTTGTACTAGAGAATCATTCTAATAATCTTCATCATATTCATAGAACCTTCAGGGCTTCTCAATTCCTTATCAACCTTCACATTTGTACTTTCTATCATCTTTCTCAATCTCTTATTGTAACACCGGTATACTTTGCTTTGAGTGGAGTAACCCAAGAAAATTCCTTCATCACTTCTAGCATCAAACTTTCCTAGATCTTCATCTCTTTTGATGTAACACTTGCTACCAAATACTCTGAATATCTCATAGTGGGAGTTATACCAAACCAAAGTTCATAAGGAGTCTTATCGGTATTGCTTCTGATTTGAACTCGATTAAGAGTGTAGACTGCAGTGCTGATAGCTTCTCTCCAAAACATCTGAGGAACATTTGCTTCCATCATCATTGTCCTGGATGCTTCCTGGATGGTGTGGTTCTTTCTCTTAACTACTCCATTCTACTGTGGAGTCCTAGGAGCAGACAACTGTCTCTTTATACCATGCTTCTCACAAAAATCTATGAATTCACTGGATGTGAATTCACCACCTCTATCAGACCTTAGACATTTCAGTTTCAATCCGGTTTGATTCTCTACCATAGCTTTGAATATTTTGAAATTCTCAAGGGATTCTGATTTCTCTTTTAGGAAGGTAACCCACATCATCTGGGAATGATCATCAATCAGTAACATGAAATATCTATCACCTTGCATACTCTTGATTCTTGTCAGACTACATAGATCAGTATTGACTAATTCCAATAATCTGGTAGAGGACTGATCCTTGCTTTTGAAAGAGACTTTGCTCTATTTACCTAGCTGACATTCTTTGTACAAACTATTTGTAGGTTTCACCAATTTTAGAAGATCTTTTACAGCCTAAGTATTACTTATCTTGATGATGTTATCAAAATTCACATGACACATTCTTCTATGCCATAACCAACTCTGATCAACTTAAACAAACAGATAACTTTTATTAGAACCAACTAGATGGAAGATATTACCTTTTGTTTGAGTACTAGATGCAATCTCAGTTCCAGAGCTTTCAAAGATCTTGCATCTTCCATTCTTGAACTGGAGATCATAGCTTTTGTCCACCAACTGACCAACACTGAGAAGATTGTACTTCAATCCTTCAACATATAGTACATTACCAGTTTTTCTCTTTCCATCAAAAGAAATAGTTCCCTTACCTCTGATTCTGCCAGCAGAATTATCACCAAACTTTACCATTCCTCCTTCATACCTTTCCAAATCTAAGAACTTGTTCTTGTCACCTGTCATGTGGTGAGAACATCCACTGTCAATAACCCAATCATCCTTTTCTTCAACTTGGGCAGCCAAAGCTCTTTCCACAACCTTATGATTGACAGATGAAGAGGATATTGAATCCTCTTCCTTGATGGCAATAAACACCCATTCATTTCCAGATTTGCTTCCTATTTCTGGTTCATCATCTGTTACTCCTTCATTATCATCCTCTTCATGAACATAATAACAGTTCTTTTGGAACCTTTGTCTGTTAGCATTTGACCTTGCAGATCTTTCTAGACATCTTGAAGCAAAATGACCAATCTTATTGCAATTGAAGCACTTAAAGGGTAATTTCCTTCATACTTACCAGATCCTCTTGGCAATCTCTTTGCAATGAGGGCTTCAAGATGAGTTGTTTCTACTTCTTCCTCTTCCATGTTATTCCTTACTTGATCATACCATGATAGCTTCCTTGAAGAGTTCTCTCTTGGATCAAATCTTTGTTTGCCTTTCACATAGGCACTGGCTTTGAATGCAGATTCAGTCTTGGGGTGATCATCTCTAAACTCAGTCATTTCAAATGCAGCTAGTTTTCTAGCCAATTGCTCTCTTGTGACAGTTGTATGGGCTTTGAATTCATCAATGGCAGCAACCTTGATTTTGTAGGTAGCAGGAAGGGATCTGAGAATTTTGTAAACAATTTCATTTTCATCCAGAACTCCACCAGCATTCCTGATTCCACACACCAGCTCATTCACTCTTGGCATAAAGGTAGTGATATTTTCATCATCTCTCATCTTCAATCTTTCAAATTTCCCTTTCAGACTTTGCAACCTTGCACTCTTAACAAACTCATCTCCTTCATGCAGAAGTTCCAATTTAACCTAGATCTCATATGCAGTTGGTAGGTCAATAACATTTGAGAGTTCTGAATCATTTAATGCGCTTAGAAGAGCTTCTTTGGTCCACAAATTGTTTTCAGCATCTGTGATTTCATTTAGAGTTGTCGGACCACCCTGTGGAGGTACATAAGCCTTTGTGATCATGGACAAGTATGCTTTTCCCATACACTCCAAGTGACATTTCATGCGACCTTTCCAGAGTGAGAAATTGGTTCGATCGAACTTTGGACTATCCTTCTTGTATGATGACATCCTGGATCTCCTCAAGTGGTTAAGCTCCTTTTAGAGGAACTTGGCTCTGATACCAATTGTTAGATCTAGGGCACACAATTGAGAGGGGGGGTGAATTAGTTGTACAAAAACTTTGCTTCTACTTCAAACACTTGATTCTTCTTGTTAGTTAACAACATATCAATTAACCATTCATGAAAGCAGAAAGCATAAACACTAGAGCAGATAAACATCAACACATTAGACACCAAGATTTTTGACATGGAAAACCCAGTTAAGGGAAAAACCATGGGGTGATTAACCCAAGGATTATTCTCTGTTAGATGAATAAGAAAAATGAATGGCACATGCCAATTAGGGCTCACTGCCTGAGCACACTGCTCACAAGGAGGCACACTGCCTATAAAAGACACACTGTCTACAAGATCAAAAGTATCACAAACTTGAACTGGAGAATGACATCTTCACCATGTCTGGATCAGTTCCATTTAAGCTCAAGACATACCTGCTCTGCCTTTTGCTCTTTCGCTATACCACTCTCATCTGCCACACCACACACTTCGAAATGAATTCACAAACCTTTATTTATACAAGGCATCAACTTAGGAACAATCATCTAAGTCAGCAATCAACCACAAGAACATTCACAAAATAAATAACTAATCCGGTCGACCAATCTAAACAAGGACATCATCCAGAAGAACTCATCCAGTCGGTCTGCAAGAACATCTCCATCCAGAAGAATATCTCCAATTCCAGGCTCTAACACTAATGCGGACCAACAACACAACCTCAACATGATCCAAGAACCTTCACAAGCTTGCCTGAATGACCAAGTACATCCGCACTTCCTCTACTCACTGGAATCTCTTCTCTTCCTCATCCAGAAATTCAAGAACACAGTCTATCGCCACTGTCATACTGAAGAAGTTGCTTTTAGACCTCGAAACCACGTATGAATCGAGATGACACATTACAAGGACATCCCAAACACTATGTCCAATCCATAGAATTGGACAATGCACTTTCGGATCTGACCGGACCTTTTTGCAACACTCTATCTCTCCAGAGCATCTCCTGGAGCCAGTTCTACTTGATCAATCATAACTCCTTTATGTCTTCATGCGGACCCCTGAAATCTTAATTGGGTCATCTCAAGACTCATATCTACAAACCCTTTAATCCGCATCCTCTGATCCTCAACCTTTTGAGTACTTTTGCCTTCTGTTCTTCACTGTTCCTGATTGAGACTAATTTTCTCAATATCCTCAGCACACAGCTCATCCAATCCTTCTTATCAATGCAATATGAGTATGTTGACATCAATGACAACACTGGTTAGCCTCATACTTGCAACATTTTGGACAAGACTAGAGGTAGAGGAATTTTGTAGGCCACTAGATTGATAATCTCAAGGACTTCTAAACGTCTGACATATCAAGGAGCCAACTTTGATGATTTAGCAAATTTGATTGAGCTTTTAGGGGGTTTCACTCGCAAAAGAACTTTCTCACCAATAGAGAAATGTCTAGGCACCCGTTTGCGATCTGCATAACTTTTTTGCCTATCGTTGGCTTTTGCCAACCTCTTCCTAATCATTTTCACTTTTTCTTCCATATCTGCAAGCATTTCAGGTCAAATGCTTAGCCTATCTTCCAACTTATCCCAGCTTATAGGAGTTATTCATTTCCTTCCATATAATGCTTCAAACGATGCCATCTTAATGGCAGAATGATAAGAATTGTTATAGGCAAATTCAACAAGAGGTAAATATTCCTCCCATCTATATTGCTGGTCCATGCAATACATTCTTAAAAGACCCTCTAAGACCTAATTAACCCTTTCTGTTTGTCCATCAGTTTCAGGATGGTAAGTGGTACTCACATTGAGTTTAGTCCCTAATGCTGAAAATAAAGTTTGCCAAAACTGAGAGGTTATTCGAGCATCTCTATCAGATATAATCTTTTCAGGTACCCCATGCAATATGAATATTTCTTATACATATTTTCGAGCCAAAATATGAGCTCCATCTATCAAATTTCCTAGTATAAAATGTGCTACCTTGGTTAGTTTATCTACAACAACCAATATTGCATCATGTCTATTCTTAGACATTGGTAACCCTTGAACAAATCCATACTAACAACCTGCCATTTCCATTATGGAATATGATGCGGGTATAACAATCCAGCAGGATGTTGGTGTTCTGCCTTCACTCTTTGACACTCCAAGCAACTTGCCACAAACCTTACAGCATCGCTTTTCATTCCTTTCTAGAAACATAGCGGTTTGACATCAGCTGAAAGTTTTGTTACTCCTGGGTGTCTGGAATAAGGTGCGGAATGAACTTCCTTCCACACAAGGTTTCTAAGTTCTATAGAATTAGGAACGTAGATTCTTCCCTTAAATCTCATCAATCCATCTGACTCAAAATAGAATCCATCATATCTTGGATCCCTAGGGTTTGATTGCAGAGCTTGCTTCACCTGCTCGTAATGTTCATCTCCAGTTAAACTTTGCAATACTAACTTTTTAAAATTAGCTTGAATAGAGATTATAGAAGCTATGTGCCTTCTTCTGCTTAAAGCATCAGCTACTCGGTTTTCTTTACCTTTGATGTAAGCAATCTCAAAGTCATAATTTGATATCAATTCTAATCATCTCCTTTGTCTTGCATTAAGATGAGGTTGTGTAAATATGTAACGAAGACTTTGATGATCTGATTTTAGTATAAAAGTCTTTCCCAACAAATAATGTCGCCACATCTGAAGGACGTGAATCACTGCTGCCAGTTCTAAGTCATGAGGAGTGTAATTCTACTCATAGTTTTTCAACTTTCTTGATTCATAGGCTATTACATGCCCATTTTGCATAAGCACACCTCCTAACCCTTCTCTCGAGGCATCAGTAATAACCTCAAATTTCCCTTCAAGATCAGGGACTTTCAAGATTGGTGTTGTTGTTAACTTTTCTTTTAATAAATCAAATGCCTTTTGACATTCTTAAGTCCAAACAAACTATTTTCCTTTTCTCTGCAAAGAAGTAATTGGACTAGCAATACTTGAGAAATTCAAAACAAATTTTCTATAATATCCATCCAATCCCATAAAACTTTGTACTTCTAAAACATTGGAAGGTACAAGCCATTCCATAATAGCCTTAATTTTAACTAGGTCAACTGATATCCCTTCTGCTAATATAGTATGTCCCAAATACTGCACTTCTTTCTGAAAGAAAGTGCATTTCGAGATTTTTGCATAGAATTTGTGTTCTCTTAATCATTGCAAAACAATTTGAAGATGTTGTCTATGCTCCTCCTCATTTTTGGAATATATTAGAATATCATCTATGAAAACTAGGACAAATTTATCAAGGCAATCTCTGAAAACACTATTCATGAGATTCATGAAAGCGACTGGTACATTAATTAATCCAAATGGAAACACAGTAAACTCATAGTGACCATATCTTGTTCTAAATGTAGTCTTTTGAATATCTTTATCTTTCAACCTCAACTAATGGTATCCAGATCTTAAATCTATCTTAGAAAATACTGATGCACCACGCATTTGGTCAAATAGACCATCAATACGTGGCAGTGGATACTTATTCTTTATTGTTGCCTTATTTAGCATCAGATAATCTATACACAGTCTAAGGGTTCAGTCCTTCTTCTTGACGAAAATAACTGGAGCTCCCCATGGTGATACACTTGGCCTAATTAGATATTTAGGCAATAGCTCCTGCAATTGAGGCTTCAATTCCATAAGTTCAGTAGTGGTCATTCAGTATGGAGCTTTAGATATTGGCTCAGATCCTAGTTTATTATCTATGGCAAAATCAAAGGTTCTTTCTAGAGGCAAGCCTGGTAGTTCCTCAGGAAATACATCACTGAAATTGTAAAGATATGGGTATTTTTCCTCAAATGTTTGCTTGTCTAATGCTTCCTCTACTAGGTCCATTTTGACTGCAAAAAGGTAACATCCCTTACGCCTAGCCCACTTTAATTATTTTGAAGAAATAGATCTGTTCCTTATTTCCCTTTGAATACCTTGAAAATTAACTTTGTTTCCTTTATCATCCAAACACTCAATTGTTTTATAAAAACAATCTACCTTGGCCCTATGTCTCCACAACCAATTCATTCCTAAGATGACATCGTAGGACCCTAAAGGTGCTAAATATAAATTTACCTTAGTGGAGAAGTTTGAAATATCAATCTTAGCTTCGAACAAACATTGCACTACCTGAGCCTTTGAGTGATTTGCATACTCAACTGTCCACGGTTTTGACATAAAACCAGCTCTTCTAGGAAATTTACTTAAAACTCTAGATGACACAAAATTTTGTCTTGCACCAGTATCAAACATAATAGAAATAGGAACTCCAAATAATGTACCTATCATCTCAATGGGAGTAATCTGATACTCAGCTTGTCGATTTCCAAGGGTGGCGTGAATCCTTTGTTGAAATGCTTCCTACTACGAAGGAAGTACTGTATTCCTAAGCTGACTATTCTACTTTTTATTAGGACAACGGTTGGCAGAATGGTCTCCACCACATGAAAAACAACCTCCAATTGGTCCTCTCTTGGATGGTCTACTCAAAGCATCATTGTTCCTCTTAAAATTGTCATTTTTCTTATAGTCTTCATTTCTTCGTTCAATACCAACTCCCCCCTTTTTTTTCCAATTTCCTTTATCAAACCTCCTGTTTCCATATCCTTTATCATTCTTCCTTTTATACATCTGATCATTAAAGTTCTTATCAAATCTCTTACGTTTCTTTTCACAATAAGAAGAAATAGATTTGATCTTCTATTCCTGCTTAATTGCTTTCTCATACACCTGGTCCATTGTGTTTGGACCATACAGCTCCACCTCACTGCCAATTTGAGGATTGAGTCCCATAATAAAATTTCTTATCTGAAATCTTTCATCCTTTTGATATTGAGGAACATGCTTCAACAATCTAGTAAAATTTTCTGCATATTCAACCACAGACAAATCACCTTGCCTGAGGTTTTGGAAATCTGTTAGCTTTTGATCAAAATACAGCTATGATAACCACCTCTTTCAAAAAAGTTCCACAAATTCATTCCATGTCACCTTCAAAGGGCTTAAATCTAGTTCCATTTTCTTGTTCATCCACCAAGTGGATGCTTCTCTAGATAACTGATATGCTCCCCACACTGCCTTTGTAATCTCAGAGTAACTTCTAGTTTCAAAGTATTTCTCCATTTCTGTTAGCCATGCTTCTACTGCATCACCAGTTTTCGTTCCATCAAATTTGGGAGGGATAATCTTTTTCATATCCTTAGATAGTTCCTATGCAAGTTTATATTTTGTCTCCCTCTGAGTTTCACTATCATCTTGGTTTTCACTTGACGTGCCATGATCTTGTTGTTTACTTTTACTTGCATTATTAGAATACTCATTTTCACCCTCCGTATTCCTGGTTTCATTCACTTTCTTTTCCAATTTGCCCAACCTTTCCTTAGTTTCAGTAAGCATATTAAGAATTCTATCTAATTTATCAGTGGAGTTTTCCTGAGAGTTGTGACCTTCCTGATCTTCTCTCCCATTAAACTCTGATTGATCCATGTTTGTTTGTTTTCTCACTTGCTTTAGCAAGTACTAATCAGTTTTATGATTTATCATTTTGTATATTATGAAAACATTACAATTGCTCATAACCATAGTTATTCTCAAACCAAAATTTGTCTTTATTATACTTTGAAAAACTGTATATACATTCTTTAAGGATAGACATATTTCATGTTTCACTCAGTATTTACAAGAGGGGTATAACCTTTGGATTCATTGTCTGACACATATTCACAAGGTGTATAATCCTCAGATTCGCTATTAGATGATAGTACAATGATTTTAGTTCTAGGTGGTATATGGGGATCCCTAGTGATCATTGGTACACTAATAGGGCAACAATTGACCATGATTTGAGCTGTCATCCCAGCTATCTCTAGGAGTTCTTTTTTCATTCATTTGAGTCATGACAGAGCATTGGCAAAAGTTTCCACATCATCTAGCCAAATGTCATTTTCATCATTCATTTTCTCAATAGTCTTGATCATCGCAAGTCATTTCTACTTAGCTTGCAGATAACGTTCCTTACCAGCAAAAGAGTTCCTTGCGATTTTCTTGAGACGTACCATCCTAGCACAATAAATCAAATCATTAGCTACCCACATAATTTTGATTCTTAATCAGGTTAGTGGACTCATCAGCCCTAGTGTTGAACCTGGCTCTGATACCATATGTAACACCTAGTTTTATTTTTACCCTAAAAACTAAGTTTATGCAAAGGTAATAATTTTTTTTTGAAAGTTTAAAACAGAAAAATAATTTGTTTCCAATTCTTAAAACCAAGTAGATCATCCATCGACTAACAATAATAATGAAATTATAACTTATACAAAAGGTTATATCCATCTACAACATTAAACAATATGTTGAATAAAGTTACTTAGAACAATTCCAAAATAGAAACATACCAAAGTCACTACATCTTGATTGTCGATCATCCAAATTCAAGTCTCGGCAATCCTCAAGAATATAGAAGAGAAAGTATCTTCAAGGAGCTTAACCTCCAACCACAGACTGTCAGTCTCCCACACTCCTTCTTAACCGGAAGTGGCCCTACCCTACTCAAAGAGGATAGACTTAGGATAACCAATTGTGTTTTCCATTTGAGTCCTAGTGTTGTGACCTACGTAACTTGTTATCATGCAATCCCCTAGATACCCTCTAGTCAAGCATGACCACTCCACAAGCTACACCATTCAGTCACAGTGAACTATCAATGTGCTTGAGGCTCATACATTGCCTTGGCCAAAGGATTTAAATATAATTAGCATTGTAGCAACACAAGTAATAAGTTCAACCACCCCAACTCGACTCGAATTAATCACAATCCTACAGTTACCTATAAATAAGTTCAATACAATGACCTCGATAACCTCAAGGTGTTTGAAACTCATCATGCATTAACGCATGGCAATGAGGTTTACTCTCTCTCTACTTAGCTCATGGAAACATTTCCATCCACATGATAAAAGAATGGGTTCCTAGCTTATCAATTATTTGGATAATGCTATAAGTTATTTCATTGATCTTTGAGTTAGCCCACTGCTTAAATTATCTACTCCAGAGTAGACACTAAACTCAACTTTGTTGTTTCGGAAGGGATTTACTATAAACCAAATTATAGAATAAAAATATTCGAAGACCCTATGTTAAAATTAAACACTCATAAGATTCTACTTCGACCTGTCGAATCTTCGACATAGCTTATTCTTTTGTCAAACTTTACATTTAATAATCATATCTTGTTGTTTCTATTTGTAATAAAAATGCATACAAGTCTAGACTAGACACTTGGCTAAAAACTCTTTATGTTTGCTCTAGAACTTCATTATTTAACTGGTTTGACTGTAACATCCAAAAGTAGTTCTATACATTCTTTCAAGACACAATAGTTTGAATATATTTATAGCAATAGGACTTTTTCATAAAGATGAGTGGCCTAAAATAGTTTACCGTTTGCAGCAAAGTAAGTATATTCTCATTGGTCGACCCACCATTTTAAACTTAGAAATAGAGGAGGACTATGATGTCTTGCATGTTTTGGCTTACACTTTACACCATTGATACTCCTCTATCAACGGTTATCACAAAACAAGTCATTTACTTTAAAACTAGCTGACTTTTAAATTTGACAAAACCAAGCAATGGTATTCGACTGGCCAAAAGAGAACTCATTCTACATCAACAAAGGTTTTGCCACTATGGCTTGTGATAGCTATGAGATATTTTATGACCAAACACTTAGTCTAAAATGCACTTAACACATAACCAAATAAAATCCTAAAGTTGAGCCAACAACTACACAATAATCTCGACCTTCAAAGATGCTTCAAAGTACAATGTAATTATACTGTGGGTTTCATGACTGTGGTAATACAGGAGTCAAAACATTGAGTATGTTTTGAAGGTGATAAAACAAACAGGCCACAGTTGGTAACAATTCACACCTTGCATCTTAAACAAATACTAAGTTCCTTTGAAATGCAAGTAAAGACATTACTTATTATAAATATAACTGAAAACTATGACTGCGCATAGATGAGGTGAGAAGAACCTGAAGGTAATCTCCTGTGTCTGCTTGTAGACTGGTCCATGATGTTCGTTCTTCTCTAAGCCGTTCACCTTTGCTTCTTGCTCGGTCTCCTCTCCACTTCTACTCTACGTTTTCTTTCCTCTTTCAAACTGACTCTCACTATCCTCTAAATTATGTCTAGCTGCAAAGGAAAACTACCTCTCCACTCATAAGACCATGCCTAACAATAAGGGTCACTACCTGGCATGCATAACATTCTCCTCCTTACATGACCACTACCATAAATGGTTTCGCCTTTTCCACTCAATCCGTGATTATTCTCCAAAGTGGAGCTCCATACTTGGCGAGGTGGGGGTTGGTAGTTTTAATAAACTATCACACTACTCATATCTACTTATGAGTATAAATCAAATGCAAACACTATGAATAAAGGCTAGGCTGACAACCATCATGAGGTTTAAAGTTTGAAGGTAAAAAGATTATTTCAAAATCAAAGACATCAAGAAAGGACTTGAGTGAGTCTCTTTCGAGCTACTACCCGATCACCAACATCACAAAGAATAAAGGAATAAAGGATTTACCTTAAAATGACAAATTAATTATAACTAATATAATATTGCATATTCCAATACAATTATGACCAAAGGTACTACACACCATGGTCTCAAGAATTAAACATTATTTAATCCTTTTATAATATGATAATAGCCCAATATAGAAACAATTCAACATCCATCAAATTTTGCAAGGAGACGTTTACGTCATACGCTCGCAGAGCTTTACGATAATAATGATGAATTGAGCATGAACGCAAAACAAGGTTTGGGGTTGACTTACACACAACTTTCAACTTTTGTGCCGATCCACTAAACAAGATACGACTTACAACTTGATCTCAAGTATATACATATATATATACATATAAACAATATATCAGTCGTCCATATTTGATAACATAATTCAAAGTATTATGACACCGATGTCGATTTCCCATACTCAATATGACAACTTATGAAAGGAGAAAGACCTATTCTTGCAAACCTCAACATCTTGTCTAAAATTGACTTAGCGTAGAATCAAAGCTTAACTCAAAGCATCTAGGTTTATCTACTTGATATTTGTTTTTAGTGGCAAGCACCCATGGGTTATTCTAGAGTCTATTCTCTCTTTCTTAATGTTACTTTCTCTTCTTCTTTCTGCCTGGCAGACATGTTCCGTCTATTCCTGTCATTGACAATCTCACATACAATTTTGTGGTCAAAGCACCAATATTCTGATCAAAAGACATTTATATCAAATCATTTCATTTTCATATCAAAAAGACATTCTAATTCATAACATCATATTGATCATAATCAAGTAAAAGTCCGTGACTTCATAAAATTAACCTTTTCTAAACATATCATCATTTCCTATGATGTTAAAACATATCCACATGGTTGTATTATTCAAGAAAAAGTAAATAGTAATATTGAATCCAAAAAAGGGATGTAACAGAAGAAATTGATCAAAATCCATTGGGCCCAATTGACTGGTCCCTAAACAAAGATGTCTCATTTGAATCCTTAAGTGCAAAAGTGTTAGACATCAGCACTACATGGATGGATAGGAGGATTCAAGACCTTGGGGTAGGAGTTAAAGACAAGGTAAAAGGAAAAAGGAAATTCTACCTCTAAACTGGAATCCTCAAGAGACCAAAGTTATCTACAAGTGAGTCCACTTCTTCTAGGATAAAGGTTTATCAAAAGAATTATAAGAATCCCCCATAGAAGAAGATGAAAGGGTCAATAGATACTGCTTCATCATAAGAAGTAGTATCAATAATTGGTGAGGCTTTCAAGAAAATATATGTTACTTACAAGGATGTTGATGCTATAGTAATTGTTGGTTTAAGTGTAGTCCCACTGGCTTAGGTCATCCAAACAAGGCAAACTCTTGACCAAGTTCCTAGGGAAGTCAAGAAAGTTGTTCCTCAAGAAACTCAACAAGAAATAATTGAGCATGCAGATCAAGTTCAAACATTTATTCGCCCTCCTATTGCAGAACAAACACAAGTTCCTAGTTCAAGAAAACTAGAATAATCATTGGAGAAGGAAGCCCAATGAGAAGAGAGACCATCTGAAGGCCTAGTAATTGATATCTCTAGGAAGACACTCGCTCACCATTTGGCCAAGAAGAGATGATAGAATTTCACCAGGGAATGGGAGAGGAAGGTTCTCAAGAACAAGAGAATCCACAAAATATGAATACCTCTACCCACCAAGATGGCCAACAAGAAGATCTTTGTTAGAAATGAAAGCAACAACTACCCAAATGGAAATCTGACTACACTATGTTTATGATCTTAAAAAAGAGTAATATTAATGGAGATTGCAATAGAAATAAAACCCACTACACAAAAATAACATGCATGAAGAACTGAACACATAACTTAGTATGTAACGAGGAGAAAACCCTTTCGAGTAAAAATCTCCATGAAGAAAAGAGGCTTCATGTTGTATTATCTTCAAATATGAGATTACA